>JAZKJV010004716.1:600000-927857 GCA_037367405.1 Ottelia alismoides
TTGTCATTACATACTATTCCCTGTCATGTGTGATTTTCAAAGCATAAACAAATGCTTTTTAAGTTGCTTTTGCATAGAAATTACTATACATTTTTCCTGTTCATCATTCCAGGATCCAGCGTAGGAATAAGAAGAATAAATGCCTTCAATTGATGGAACAAATTGAACTTTTCTGATTTCCTGCACAGGATGTGTGAATTAGCTTAGGCAGCATGTTTTTTCTATTAAATGGTAACTCTGTTGAGTGATAGTTCAACTTTGTATGAATCTGAATTGAGGTCCTTTCTATTAAACGATCTAAGGCTCATGTCTGAGCAATCGAGGGGCGCATGTTGCAGTCCACAAGTCAAAATGGATTTACTTGTAATTTCATCTGGTTCATAATTTATTTTTTTGTCATGCTAAATCCTTTGTCATTTGAAAATAATTTATTTTTTTGTCATATAGCAAAATTCAATGGCAAGACAAAAGCAATTGTTCGTTGACTCCGTGGGAAGAAACATGAATGAAGATCGCACAACATCATTGAGTGAGAATGAAAATACATATCATAATGAAGGCCAAGAAGCTCATGATGATGGCAATGATGGACACCAAGTTAAAAAGAGAGGCCGAGGACGTAGTACAATGAATTTTTTTACATGTAAAAATGGACAACCATATGTACTACAATGGAATCGGCTTGGGCAAGTGATAGGTGAAAATGAGAAAAATTCCGTTCGGCATGTGCATATTATGCACACTGCAGTTGGTTGTGGCCGCTTGACAAAAAGTGGAAGGAAATGCCCCAAACAACTTTTTTAAATACTTGGAAACTTCTGAAGGTATTAGTGTGCATTAATTTATTATCATTCCTCTTATACTTCATTAGTCTAATGAAATCTATCTTTTATAGAGAGATTTTATCTTGGACAACCATTCAAATGCTTTCACATTTACTTTTGAGGTCATTCATGATCGACACAGAGACTGGAAGAATACAGTTAAACAAATCTGGGTGAAATTTGAAAAGAAACCTGAGGTCATGGAACAAAAGATTCTGGAAGATCCTCGAATTGATAGATCACAATTTACCAATTTGGCAAGGGAGTGGGGAACTCATGAATCCAAGGTAATTTGGCAATGCAATATTGTTTTTTTACCGTCAGATAGTGTCTCAATTTACCATATCAATACTTATATTTTTTTAGGCAAAGGCTATGATTAACAAGACAAATCGTGATGCGAAGTCTCTCAATCATAGGTCTGGAAGACGCCCGCTAGCGATACTGCGCGATGACTTTGTAAGTTATCTTCATTTAAAGTTTTATCTTGTTATGCTATATATTAATATACTTTACATTTTGATTCAGGAAAAGGAGAAAAATAGGGAGGCGACTGATTTGGACATGATGCAAATTATGTATCCTGATACTACAAAAACAGTGAGTCAATTTCTTTAAATGAATGTGTTTTATGTACCCTTATGTGTGATAATATTGTTTAGGTTAACAAGCATTGCTGGTAATTAGCAACTTCCCGTGCTTTGTGAAACATGTTGATTTGGTACTAAAAATACAAATCATCATTAGATTGCATATCTTGCATCTAATGATTGCATATAAATAGTCACCTGTGATTTGCACCTAAGATGCCTCTTCTCATTTCATCACCTGTGATTGTCTTAGCGCACTCGTTCACATCAAGTTTCTGCAGAAAATATCTTCCAACATAAGAACAATGTTCTGGTTTTTACTCAGTACTGGACTATATTTAACTAAAAAGAGATACGTACTTTCAAGATATAGTCTGTCATGCTAATGCTCTCATCTTCCTCACTGCCTGCTACCTATATGAAAATTATAAAAGTAAAATTTGTTAGCCAGATGTCACCTGCAATTTAATGTGAAAAAACCTCCCAGATTCACCTCAAGAAATGCACAAGCATCCTCATCGGAGCCCCTTGTCGTTCCCTCCTCGTCTTTTGCAATGGCAATGCTAAGGAGATTTCTGACAATTGATTTTAGATATGATTGTTTTTTTTAACAAATATAAATCTAATCTAAAAATCTACATATACAGTAGAGTATTTGAGAACAAAAAAGAAAGGGATTACTTCCTAGTTACCTTCTTGAGCAGGATTTCTCCATCATGACAATAACATTCTGGGTCACTTTTTGCTGAATAGACTTTTTTCATTAAGTATGGGTTATATATATTTTTTTGCCTAAAGATGCATATTGATAAATGTTGATGAGGTAATTCCTGTTGTATTTATATTTCAAATAATTTTATTAGTCACATATCTTGCATCCCTCCACACCGGGTGGCGTGTGGCCCTGCACACCGGGTGGCGTGTGCTGTGTAAGAAGTATCATGAGATTGCATATAAATAGTCACATATCTTGCATCCCTGCACACCGAGGGGCGTGTGGCCCTGCACACCGGGTGGCGTGTGCTGTGTAAAAAGTATCATGAGATTGTATATAAATAGTCACATATCTTGCATCCCTCCACACCGGGTGGCGTGTGGCCCTGCACTCCGGGTAGCGTGTGCTGTGTACAAAGATTGTCTTTGCGACTTTTTTAAAGTGGCTAATGAAAATTGATTGTATTCTTATATTTTTAACAGAGGGAGATGGAAAGTACTGTTCAAGAGATACGAGATAGTCAACCAGATGCTGTTTTAGCTGAGGTCGAGATAGAGGCATATGCAAAGGTTGCTAGACCTGTAAAAAGTGACTACATTCGATTTCTTGGAACTGGACATGACAGATCTCATAAGCATTCTGAGCGGGAGAGGTTACAAGCATACCTTCAAGGAAGCACTTCTGAACATGTAATTTCACCTAACAATATATTTATTGTCTATATACATCAATTAATTATTTTATAATATAGGATCATGTAAAGAAATTGGAGGATCTTATTGCATCACAAAGTGAATTACTTCAACAACTACTTGGGAGGATAGAACATCAAGAGTTTTTGTTGCATCAACAAACTATATGGATGGAACAATTAGGTCATCATGTTGGATTCTATTATGCTCCATCACATAGACAAGTAAGAAGAGTTGTAATCAAAATTTTTATTTTTTATTTCTTAATTTTTAATCAATTTTTCTGTGTAGAATGCTCATTATCCTTCAGGACCAAGTGGAAGTACGGGGAGTGGTGGTGATAGTCAGAATGGAGGCGACAATATACAACGTAGTGGAGTAAGAGACGGCGATGCCTCATTTACAAATGCGTCGAGACATGCACCGCCTTTTGTTCGTGGAAATTCAACTTTTCGCCATTACGGTTATGCACGAACGTGTCCACTCCCATCATTTTCACTCCCTACACAAGTAAGAATTATTCCATTTTGATTATTGATTATAAATACATTTATATAATAAAAAACTATTGGTACAATTTAGCCATCCTCATGAAAGCTTGATGATACTTTCCTTTAATCTCCTTGTTTTAACTATCATGAAATTCTGATGACACCTAACCATTTAAAGTCCCGACTAAGTGCATTAATGTCCCATGTCTAGTAACCTATGATTAAGCACGTCAATTAAGTGAGGGGGTATGATGAGACATCTGATTGTTCTCATCTTACATTAGATGGTTAAATCCATGCTCAACCAATGACTATCCAGATAGCATCATCAACTTCATGATTACATATTTGCGATCATTGATGTCTGATTGACGTCTTCTGTTTGTTGGGGATTGGAACTCTTCTTGAGAATAAGCTCTGTGTTTGAGAGACATGTTTGTCTGGGTACGGGCTAAGTTCACCAGAGAATAAGCTCTGTGTGTTTGAGAGAGTTGTACATCTAGATTACATAAGAAGTGACTGTGTTGATTTTCTTTTGGTGCCAAACATAGCAGTAGGCTGGATGTTCATTTCTGATTATACTTCGGGATCAGTTTCTCAATTTTCTCAGTGAACCAAATAAGCAACATATTTCTTATTTTGATACCAACCATAAATTCAAACTATACATATTGTGCTCTCAGCAGCGCATAATAATCTAGACCAGCGTATAGAAATGGGTTACTATGGAATTAAACAGTCCATATTACAGATGTTCTTTGAAAAACTCCTACTTGCTCTCTACTTAAGCAAAGTATCTATTATTTAGGGTGATAATTCTATCAATGATGCATTTGGGAACACGCGTTCAACAAATCGGATGCGGCCTCCATCACATTCAAAGGTACACAACATGTGTGTTATATCATTGATATTATCTCATTTATAAATTCAGCCTTTTCTCTTATATAGTCGAAATGATCTCTCACGTGGGCATATGAAAGGAAATGGCTGACTCAATTAAGAGAGGGTAAATCTCCTTTTTAGTGGAATTAATCTTCTAATGATTAATCCCATAGTCTAATTTTTTATTCATATTAGTAGCTTCATTTAAATAACTCAATTGATTAATTTTTTTACAGGTAACATCTAGGATTCTTAGGATCATACAAAGGATGATGGAATCGACAAAGAAGATTATTGCAGTTTTTTTTGTTATCGAGACATGCTATTATTTTTCTTGTTATTGGACATATGTAGTTATGTAATAGTGCTTGCGTATGTTACACTTTCTTATCATTGGAACATAAATAGAATTTTATAGGAATGCTTATAGGTAATTAGAATTTTGATATGATTTTTAAGTGATGATGCATCCTTAAGATTTTTTCTTATCTTAAATTTCATTTGATTTATATTAAATGGCATATTGTTGTGGTCTTGGAATGTTGTAATTTGAAGCTTTTCTAGGTATTGAGACATTTTCCAAGAGCATAATCATCGAGGTTGGAGACCCAACTATGAGGAGCTGGGTCAAGTAATAAAATGTTGAGTTGGGCAATATATTTTTTAGAACTCCATTGCAAATTACATATGTTGAATCCTTGCTCGAACGCACTGCAATGCTCCTTAAAGCTAGCGTGCTCATTTCGAGGTATAAGGAGATGACGAACGAAGGGAAGAAGAGGATTATGACGGCATCGGTCTTATCATTACAACGGCTTTAGGCTTCTCAACTATGGTCTCAGTGTTGATTTTGTCTCGTAAAGGGTAGTTGAACCTTTTTGTCTATAGCTGATCTTCCCTACATGAAATGTCAACCGTACCTTTGGTTTGCAGGATAAATGAGATCATTGTGGTATCCCATTTTTTCTACAGCTCTTAATGAGATAATACACTCATAAATAGTTTATATGTCCAATTCAAGAATTTTTTTGGTTGAATTCACAGGTAAAATTAACTGAAATCGAACAGCTAGCAGGCATATTTTTATGCCATTATTCTACTTAGGGCGACAAAACATTGCCACGAATTTGTTGTCACAATGAGCTGTGATGACGGATTATTTGTTGTTCAACTTTGTGCCGACGAGAGCTATGGCGACGGAGCATTGACGACGGATTTGCTGTAACAATTCCAAATTCCGTCGTCATAACTTGTTTATTTGTCGCCACAGTCCGTCGCCATAGTCCAGAATTGGTGTAGTGATAGGAGTGTCGAGCCTTCTTCAAACCCCTCCAAGAATGCACACAGCAAACTTCACAACAGCTCGACACGAAGTTGCATAAAGGTCACACGTTATTTTTCATATATTTTTGTAGTTGGGCATCTACTATAGTATAATGATAGGATCGATAATCCAATTTGTTTATCGTGTTTTCGTGTTCTTGGTGATTCACAGTCTTCCTTGCCTATGTTTGATCAAACTCCAAAAGAAGGCAGTTATTTGAAAAACCACTTCTATGATGAAGAGGTTAGATTTAATTTGCTTCCGGGAAATCGGTCGGCAATGTCTGCCTCCGCACCATTGAGTACTCAACCTTGTTTGCAGATGCATGTTCATTTGACCGAAAAGCCTTTCTAGAATGCTGGTGCTATATATTCGATATAATGATATAGGTACGATTCAACTGCTGATCCTTCGGAGCGTCATCATGTTGTTTGGTTATCCCATGCTCACAACATGAAAGGGGACTGACATCAACCCTTCGTCTTCCTCCCCAAGATAGTGCAAGCGACCAACACCCCCTCAAACATTAGTTGATGGTGGTTCACCTCACCGCCTCTCATCTCATTTAAATAGTTGTTCACTATTGGACTCCACCAATGCTGCAATGGGGTGCTTCCCTTCATCCGCTCTACTCCAAGCACGATCTCCTTAGCTACAAATGTAGGACAATGACCTACATCATGTGAAACCTCAAAATGTTAAAAATACTAAATTTCAATTAAGGTCTCTATCATGTAGTACAACAAGCCCAAGAACCTAAAAAATAGACACCGTAAGTAAAAGTTATGTACGAAATATGACAATTTACAGCTTTTGAGCCATGAACTCAAGCCTATATAATGCTAAGTGACTGAACCACTTAGCCGTTATATCCAAGTTCATTGTCGGAGCTCCTCTTCAGAGCTCGCCGATGACTTTTCTGACTTTCGATTAGTGATCCGAAGGTGCCATTTTGAAGAGGACGACAAGGTCCACGACAAGCACCATAAAATCACAGATTTTAGGGTGGAGATATCTGGGAACAACCTCCGAAGGTATGGATTTTGATTTTCTGCCTCACTGTTGGGTCATATGTTTTTCGTACATCGTGTATTTGTTGTTTTCTCATCGATCTGATGTCCGGATCAGCGTGATTGCGCATGTAAAATCAAATTTCGGATCGTATCGTCGACTTCTGTCTTGATTTCTGAGAGATCACGTGATCTGAAAAATATGAAACTTAGGATAGATTTATCCTTGTTCCATGACTCACATGTAGTTTGCTTCAAAATTGAAGACGAAAAATCGGACCGCCCACCGTTTTCAACTGTGTTTTCCAAGAGTTCCATAATCAGAAAAATATAAAATATAAGTCAGATTTCTCCTTGTTGTATGCTCCATCCACACATCTAATTTATTTTAAAATCTTAAATAAAAAGTTGGATACCAAATTATAGAACTAACTCATGATCTACAACTTTTGTCGACCATAGAAGTGGTCTGATCGATGTAATGAGTCATTATCTTAGCAAATGTTAGTCATCTAAATAAGTTATTTACCTAATTATAACGAGACCTTTTACAACTAAATCTTAGTGATTAAACGGCGAATCACGATAGATGACCTGAATGGTAATTGGATAAGAAATGAAATTGGATAACTAAGTGAAAGCCTCGATCAATATTCCAATTTGAGTACTTCAAATCTGTATGACATCTGGTTGTGCCATGGTTGGAACCCTTTCTCCGTATGCACTGTGCTTTGATGGTCTCCACAATCGAGGTAGTCTCCCTTGTTGGGGATTGTGGTGCACACAATGCAGTTTCTCGTGCCACCCTGGGTAGATGAGTAGATGCTGCCAAGGGATGGGCTAGTACCCTCAAGACCTTGAGTAGAAGACTAGATGATCGCAACCCCAACTGCGTTGACTGGGTGGCACGTAGTTCTCGACGTTGCTCTGAGATTCTTGCCGGCTTTCTGCGAGACGTAGCCTTTAGAGATGCGTGTTTGGTAGTCTAATCTTTGATTTACGTCATAGGATTAACACGAGTGGTTAATAAAGACCAATCACTTGAGTTGGTTACTCATCTTGATTCTATGAGGGGAGTACTGAGATGTGGTTAGTAAAGGAGGTGTTCTTACCAGTGCCTCGTATCCGAATATAAACGAAATATGGTTGTAGGTCTGACTACAACTTGAGTTAAGATCATATCTTATTATTTCATATATCAATTAAGTTGTTCTTATGATTGAGGACTCTTTTTGACGCATAGTGGATGCTAAATGAGTTACTTCGATCAGTCTCACTGTACTAGTACTAGATTACTTGAAAGAGAATAATGTTGGACATTAGATAGATACTGTTAAAATGCGATCATCATGATATATCGAAGAGAAGCTTAGTGCAGAATTTCTTTGGGGGTTTGAGTTCAGAGAATCAGAGATTGGTATATGCCGCTTATGGGGGTTCTCGTTTCAACAAAGACTGGGATTCCTTATGACATATATTCGAGGAAATGGTAGAGAGATCTACAACTCTATCTTCTTTACATGAATTTCATAAACATCCTCTATCTTCTTCTATACCCCACAAGGCCATCAACATGACGACATCTCATGATGTGGATAGGTGGACAGTTCATATCTTACCATCATTGGGAATCATCTATCCAAAGTCGATATTATAGAAAAGCTATCACAAGAGCTTGAGAAATTACATGTCATCGAGAAGAGGACAAAACAACTATACAAGCTGGATGAGATTACGAAGCATCTTGAGCTTCTTATTAGTAGTAACAGTTCTGTCAGAGTTCGAGTGCTACAACCGATACTTCTGCACCTGAGTCTTTCACTTCTACATTTCAGCAGAGTACCGAAGCATCTTCTGCAGTTCAGCACATTTACTACATGCAGACTCCAGATTAGGTCCAGCAATAGCCACCTCCAACTTGTATGTGACGTATTACCAAGAGTCTCCTCGCTTTCGAGGGCAACAATTTCCACTTCCACCTCACATTCAGGAGCTAAATGGTATTTGGAGTGGCCTTGAGCGCAGCCAGACCCGTCCACCAAGGCGGGGACAATCTGATTCTCATGCCGGTTAGAGACAAGTTCACCAATTTTAGGGTGGTAGGCCGCAATTGTTCCAGTACCAGCGGCCACAACCTCATTATTGATCTCCACCACATTTTTAGACTTGGAGAATTCTGGAAGATAAGAGAACCATTATTGAAATGCTAATTATAATCTAGAAGGAAAGTGGGAAGGTGATGAATCTCCATTTCATCATCTTTATTCTATCATTTTGATCTTAAAAACCCTAGTAAATGCGTGCAGATATCCTTAATTTTGGCATTTTAGCATTCATGCATCATTGTGTAAATAGTGTATAAAATATAATTTTGAATGTCAAAATTATAGAATGGAGAAAATAAAAAGAATAAAATATTAAAAATATTTGATGACCCTAAATCCCGAGACCTAGGCATCTCGATGACTAGGTTGACAGGGAATAAAGTAGGAGGAGAAAATGGCCAAAATCTAATAAAATTCCCATTTATTTAATTCATTTTTATTCATTTAGGACCTATTTTTAGTTCCACTTTTTGTACTTCAAATAAAGAAAATTTGAACATGAAAGTTGTGCATAATTAAATATAGGAAAATAAAAAAAAAATTCATACAAAAATAATATACAGATAAAAAGTTATACTCAGAATAAATTTCCAAAATCCCAACTTCTCATAACCATATCTCTCAAATAAGAACTCAAAATATATCAAAATTACTTTAATTGTATATAACTTTTAATAAGCTATTTAATGAAGGTGGTGTCAATTTTTTTGGAGTTACGGTGTGAAAGTTAGGTTTTGGACCCCTATTATATAGTTATACCGATTAAAATATTCATTTTGTTTATTATTCATTATTTTTGTAAATTTATATTTTTATAATTTTGTAAATATTATTTATATTATATGTACATATTAAAACATGAATAAAATCATAAATAAACACCAAAATAAAATATGTATAGAAATTGAGTTTAATGGGGCTGCCCCCGCGTCATTTTCGGCATTTTTTTATTTTTTATTGAAAAATACCGCCATGTATATTCATCCCTATATCCCTCCTATATGCCACTCGAATTTTGTCAGAAACAGAGGCTCCTATGACCTCCATCCAGACAGTCATTTTTTAAGGGTAACATGATTTTTTAAATCGACACCATCTCGATGGAGGCCGTAGGAGTCCCTGTTTCTGACGAAATTCGAATGGCATATAGGAGGGATATAGGGATGAACATACATGGAGATATTTTTTTTAAAATAAAAAATGCTGAAAACGGCACGGGGGAAGCCATTGTTGGCTTCCCGAAGGGGGCAGCCCCATTAAACTCATAGAAAATACATAGGTAAAATACCTATAAGTATACATATATAAATAATATACCTATTTATTTGAGTGTATATATCATATCATAAAAATATAATAAAAATATATTTAAGTGTATAAAATAAATAATAATTATATAAAATAATAAACTAAATTAATAAACTCAAACATACAATATAAAAATAATAGACTAAAATATATAGATGAATATACCTATATACATAGCCCTTGAAAAGTAACTTGTAATTCTAAATATCTAAAAAATAAATAAAAATCATAATAAAATACTTTATAAAATAATGAACATTTTTTATTTTATAAGTTAAAATTAATAAATTCCTTTTCTTTTTAATATTGATTTTTAATTATTTTTTAGACTGGTTTTTCCTGCTTGGTCCACGGGAGGTCTGGCCTAACCCCTGGCCTCTGACACGCTCATGTTTTTGGCCATCCTTCTCACATTTTTCACGCAAAATGCATTGCTCGAGGAAGATAAGTTCCTTCTAATGAAATGCTCCTTGATCATAAGAGATCCACGCCGGCCTATCCATGCCTCGCTACAGCACCCATGATTTTTCCTCAAAGGTCACACCATCACCACCTTGTACAAAAAGCGCCCCCATCTCTTCCTTCGATTCTTGATCACTTTTCCACCTTCAAACCCTAAACATAGGTACTCTAAGATCCTACTAGTGAAAGCAGGAGTCCATCCAAGCCTTCAGGGGTCCACGTAGGTGCCGAATCGAGCCGGCCCAGCTCCGCCGCCGTCTCCTCCCAGAGCTCAATTCCATGCGAGCCCTGGTGAGCTTTCCCTTTTATTTTCCTTCCCTTTACATTCCCTAGCATATCAGTAGTTTACTTGTGTCGATTGTTCCCGTCGATAGTCTCAAACGTAGAGTAGAGCCAAGATCTTCTTCCGGCGGAGCTTTAGCTCCGCCAGCTGATTCCGACCATCTCCGGTACTCTCCGCATCACCAATCACCCTTACCTCCTTCTCTCTCGCATTCTCGCCACCCGATGCACATTCGTTCCCCGTGTTCTTGCACAGAACACAAGTTGTCCCCCTCATCCTCCGCCACTCGTAGGAGGGGATTCGCACGCACCACCATCCGCTCCCTTTCGCTAAAAAAAGTGCCCCGAGCCTTCCTCCTCCTTGCTTGGACTTCATTTGCAGGGTTCGGAGCCCAAGGAACCCCCAAGGGATTGATTTTGCTGATACTCGAGGTTCCTGGAGCCCAAATCTTCCCTGAGCTCCTTCGACATCGACGATGCTCCAGGACTTCGATCGGAGGAGCCATTCGATGTGGGGAGGCCTGTGCTACATTTTGCATCTCCCGTGAGCTACCCAGGTGGTAGGAGGGCCGTGCTACCCTCGATCGAAGCTTGGAAGAATGGGAGTTCCTCCCTGTTCTTCCAAGTGTCTTCATCACCGTCTGATCTCGTCGCCCTCTCCAGCACAGCAGCAGCCGTTGGATGGATCGCCCATCAGCCGTCGGATCTTTGAGCCCTTTCTAATCTAGACCGCTCATCGGTGAACCATCATCGGCCATTCTGAATGCGACACATGTCAAGTGAGGCTCCATCAACCGTTCGATCCGCATCATAGCTTTGGAGGGTATTTGCAGACTCCACCCAAGCATTTTTGTATTTATTAAAAAGTACTAAAACTTTCTCTTGCTGCTCATTAAGTTGTGTAACATCATTAAACTCCCCATACTTTCTAGAACTGCATTTTCGTCCACGCCAGGTCAGCCGACAAACTTAGAGATATTTACAACCTAGCCCTCGTGGCTTTGGTTTATTGTTGATTAGTCAAAATTTTTGATTATGCAGTTAAGAATTTTTGGAAACTTTGCATCTAGACCCTCTAACTATTTTTATTGACATATGTATCCTTGCTAGCACGGCTCACGTACCTGTGCACGTGGGCCTGGCCATTTTGTATAGAAGCCCTTGCGAGTTTTGATTTTATGATAGGCCCAAAAATTTTTTGTATGCGTTATATATTTTCAATGAAATTTCACTTTGGACCCTGAAAACTTCTGCTATTTGCATTGATACCCTTGCCAGTAGTGTAGTTTCTCTTTATTGTTTGTATTTATTTTAAATATCAATTAAACTCGAAAAAAATCTAAAAAAATAGGTGTTTGCTCTGATTGCATCTACTTTCTTGCCATGTTTTTAATTTGCAATTTGAAGACTTTAAATATTTATAAAAAATAAAAAACTTCTTATTTTGTCCTTATTTGTAATAGAAAATACATAAAATTATAAAAAAATTTTAAAAAATTCCAAAAAATATATTTCTTATTTATTTACTTATTTTGAAACTCTAAATAAAAAATCATTAAAGAAATTAAAAGAAAGCTATAAAAAACCTAAAAACCCTTATAAAAATATAAAAAATTCTTAAAAAATCAAAAAATTATATTATCTATTTTTAAATTTTCTCTATATTATTGTTATTATTTTAAATTTGTTTTGGAGTATTTTTGCTACTATTTACTATTTTTTATCTTGACTTTAATTTCAAATATTTATTTAATCCCTATTTTAGGGTATTGTTTTACTTAAAATCATATAGAAATTAGCAAAAATTTCTGAAAAAATCACAAAAATAGTAAAAAAATATCTAAAACCAAAAAATATTTTATTTTCTTTGGATTGACTAATTTTTGTTATATTTGTATCATTTATAGCCTATCTTGTATATATACTTTATATATAGCTGTATTTGTATATTAAAACAAAAAGAACTAAAAAAATATAAAAATATAAAAAGAATAATATAAAAATAGAAAATTTAAAAAATCAAAATAAAAACTATAAAAAAATAAAATAAAAATTAAAAATCCACAAAAATGCAACTTGGCTAAGTGTTTGAGAGATAAAGTATGCTTTGTTCTCCTATCGTGCATGCTCTATTCCTTTGCTTCCTATGTTCGACCCCCACTTGTTTGCCATTATGCATTCTTAGTAGGGTATAATAAATTTTAACTCTTGCTCTTAATTGCTTATTTATTTTTGTGGGTTAACTGCTGAAACAATGAGAGGATTCAAGCAGTCGCCTCAGCGACAGTGAGCCTGAATTGTCAGGCCATTATTTAGCAACTCCCAACTAATTGTTTTTCAAATAACACCGTTGTCGGGGAGCATCAGCTTGTGAGTAGATTTTATCTCTTTTACGTGCTTATCCATTTTTTATTATCTCTCTTTGTTTGATTATTAATTTGAACTGTCTGACGTCTCTTTTCTTGTCTTCTTACGAGGGACCACGGATCAAGGAGGATCACCTAGGTGATTCTACACAACCTAAGGAAGCGGAGTCGGCTATTCTACTCTAGCCGGCAGGAGAGAGCAGGAGGCTTTTGAGAGAGAGGTTAGTGTAGGATTTTTACTTTTTGGTGAGAGAGATTTATTTGATTATTAATTTATAATAACACATATACTTTGGACTTTAGACACTCGATCCCAATTTCCAAGTGTTTGTTCACTTGGGAGCTCACCGTGGATTTCCGAGTTTTCATCGCTTTATTTCACTTTATTTCTCACGATTTGTGCTTTCCACCTTTTTCTATTTGTTTTGTTGAATGAGCCATTAGTTTTTAGGCTTGCTTGATTGTGTAGTCTAAGGCCAAACACCTAACTATTTTGCATGCACCTATAGTCTTTACATTTGAACTTAAAATTAATTAATTGCTTAACACTTAGTCTCGAAACCGCGTGCCGTGAGAGCACTCCATACAACGCTTGCAGGACCCATTGTGGTGGGTACTGATGAATCCCAATTCATCACTCTTTATTCCTTTATTTTAGCTAGAAACTTGAGCAAAACATCATGTAAATATGTGTAAATATCATAAATTGCCAAAACACATGCATCATGTAAATATGCATAATTAGCATGTTTTTGTGCCAAAAGAAAGGAATAAAGAAATACAAGAAAAAGAGGGAAATATTTAGAATAAATATTGAGTGACCTAATCCCAAGGGAGGGATCAACATGGGCCTGACCGCAAAAGAACCCAAGTAGAGAGAAATAAGGTCATTCATACATGTACATACCCCCATGTAAATAAGTAAAATTTATTTTCCTCAAAATAAAAATTAAAAAGTGTTTCTTACATTTTGTACATATTTATAAAAATAAAACTAAAATAAAAATGAGAAAAACAAAATAATAATAAAAATAAATAAAACCTCTCTCATCAGTGTATATAGACCATGTATATAAAATTACATACCTATTTATTTTCTCCTTGTAAATAATTAATAAAAATCCCATAAAAATATATCTATTATTCCAAATTTTATGTTGTGAATAAATAAAATAAAAATCAGGGAAAAAAGAAAATAAAAAGAAAATAAAAATCATTCTCCACCTTGTGTATATACCATATACATATGTATATAAACCTATTTATTTAACCCCTGTAAACACACCATAAAAATAAAATAAAAATATATTATAATTCCAAATTTTATTTTGTAAATAAATAAAATATAAAATTGGAATAAATGTACAAAAATAAATAAATAAAAATAAAAATAAAAAATACATATATGTATATACCTATATATATTAATAATATAACGTAAATACGTTATTTATTTTTCAAAATAAATAAATAAATATCACTAAAAAATAATTTGAAAAATAATAAACTTTTTTCATGTTTTCACTGAGCAGCAGGCTACCTTCAGACGGGAGATAAACGAGTTCCGCCAGGAGATGCGGGAGATAGTGAGAGGGAAGGCCGCCATCCCTGCCCAGATTGAGCCGAATCCGAACAACCTGAAGAGGAAGTCTGAGCAGGTAGAGTTCACAGAGATTACCACTCCTAGTGATTCTTTTGGTGATTTATCTGCATACATGTTTGATGCTGATTTTGTCACACTTAGGAGCGGTAGGATGCCAGTAGGCGGCACCTCGTCTGAGCGACGACCCCACGCCACTTCCAGGGCGCCGGGTGAGGAGGAGCGCAATACTGAGGCAGCGAGAGATGATGACGGTGGTACTGATGCCACCATGGACGTTGATCTAGCCGATGATACTGAGGCCGTCGATTCACCAGTTCTAGGAGGTGGTACTGACGCCACCGTAGTTGTTGAGCCAGAGTGCGGTACTGATGCCGCAAGACGACATGCCGAGGGTGGTACTGAGGCCACCATTTCTACTTCTACTAGTCATGTTGTCTTTCCATCTGTACATGTATCTCATGATGTTTTTGGAAATAAAGGAAAGGGTATGTTATTTTCGGATCCACATGTGTTGATTGATGATGTTTGTGTGGATTCTGCTGTTCACGAGCATGCCAGACCCTCTCCTAGTCCTTCATCTGAGAAGGACCCTGTGATCCCCTTTCCACGAGCACTTCACATGGCAAAGGGGAAGAAAATAGAAAATCCAAAAAAGAGTCATCAGATAGAGTTCAACCAGCAGATGATAGATCGATTCCATATTCAGCTGACTCTACAGGAGGCCTTGGAGCACATCCCTCTACTCCAGAGATCACTCAGAGACAGGACTACAGTTAGGAGGAAGAGGAGGAACCATCATTCTGAGATCCATGTGCTTACTCGTGCCACTTGTTTCGTGATACAGAACCGTCTGCCAGCCAAGAGGCCAGATGCAGGAGCCCCGTATGTCAGATGCCATTTTCATGAGTAGAGCTTCGACTGCACTCTATTAGACAACGGTTCTTCGATCAACCTACTTCCGACAGCCCTTCTCGACCGCTTCGAGTTGGGCACTCTCCGATAGAGCAGGACGGTCCTTCAGTTTGCTGATCGCTCAGTCACGAGGTGGAAGGGGTTGCTGAAGGACATTGTCGTCACAATTCAGGGCCTGAAATTCCCCGTGGACTTCGTTGTATTGGACATGGAGATCCCTGAGTATGTGACCGATACCCCCATCATTTTAGGATGCCCGTTCTTGGCCACAGCCAAGGAAGTGTCCGACCATGATAGCGGGAAGGTGTACTTTCACGTCGAGGGCGAGAGTATACAAATAGAGACGACCGAGGAGACTAGAGACAGAGATTCAGATTGCTCAGAGCCGACCACAGACTCGGAGCA
Source organism: Ottelia alismoides (assembly GCA_037367405.1). NCBI lineage: Eukaryota > Viridiplantae > Streptophyta > Magnoliopsida > Alismatales > Hydrocharitaceae > Ottelia > Ottelia alismoides. Next base: position 615,975 of record JAZKJV010004716.1, read on the forward strand.
GATGACAGAGGCAGGGCGAGACATCCACTAGGACTGTGACTTTGAGATTACATATGATGAGGCAGTTTGGGCAGATCCAGTCGTACAGGCCATCCTCTCACCTTCAGAGTTTGCTGATGCGGAGACGCCAACAGAGGAGAGCTTGGAAAGCGCATTCCTGGTCCAGGATACCTTTCAGGCCGCATACCCTGTTCTTAACCGCGAGACAGAATTTTGTGATGATGATACAGATCCCTCGAAGTCAGATATTGATTGGGCAGAGTTCGATGATTTGATACCGTGTCTGACTTCCACCGAGCCTACAACTAGGGAGGAGGTTGATGCCGAGCAGAGCATAGACAGTCCAGCCGAGCAGCCTTCTCCAGATTCAGATTGTGAGCTAGAGTCTTCATTCTCCCATGCAGATTTGGCAGCGTTCACTCAGAGCTTTCAGAGGCCAGATTTGCCAGCACCTATTTGTCCGGAGCCGAAGCCACTACCAGCGTCGCTGAAGTATAGGTTCCTTGCGGGTGAGCATGAGATGTACCCAGTCATTATCTCCGCTGATTTGATTGGAGAGCTAGAATCCCATCTGATGGGGGTTCTTGAAAAGAACCACAAGGCGATAGGATGGAGTGTAGCCGATCTCCAAGGGATCAATCCAGCTCTGTGCTCCCACCATATCTATCTCGAGGATGAGGCAAAGCCGTCGTGTGAGTTCTAACGGCGGCTGAACCCGAATCTAAGAGATGTTGTCGTGAAGAAGATCTCGAAATGGTGGAGCACCGATTTTATCTACCCCATCTACGACTCCAAGCGAGTCAGTCCATTGCATGTGGTGCCGAAGAAGACGGGCATCACTACAGTTGTCACGGAGTCTGGAAAGGAGATCGCTACCCGGGTACCCACTTCTTGGCGGGTCTGTGTAGATTACAGACGATTGAACCAGGCCACCAAGAAGGATCATTTCCCCCTGCCCTTTATTGATCAGATTATTGAGAGGTTGGCAGGGAAGAGCCATTACTATTTCTTGGATGGGTACTTCGACTATAATCAGGTGGCCATCGCGCCCGAGGACCAGGACAAGACCACCTTCACCTGTCCCTTCGGGACATATGCTTTCAGATGCATGCCATTTGGATTGTGCAACGCTCCGACGACATTCCAGAGATGCATGATGTACATCTTTTCGGACATGGTGGGGGAGTGCTTGGAGGTCTTCATGGATGATTTCTCGGTCTACGGCGACGGATTCGATTCTTGTCTTGACTGCCTAGACCGAATCCTTCAGCGATGCATAGAGGTTCACCTTGTGTTGTCTTGGGAGAAGAGTCACTTCATGGTGACTCAGGGGACGGTGCTTGGCCATATCATCTCCAACAGGGGCATGGAGGTGGATCCGGCCAAGGTGGATGTCATTAGAAAACTCAATCCACCGTCCAACTTGCGGCAGTTACGGTCTTTTCTGGGGAACATCGGTTTCTACCGACGCTTCATTCATGATTTCAGCAGGCTTGCCTGACCGTTGACTGATCTGCTGACGAAAGACACCGAGTTCTTTGTTGATGATAAGTGTCTATCGTCGTTTGAGACTCTCAAGAGCTGTGTTATAGAGGCTCATGTTCTCCAGCCACCCGATTGGTCTCTCTCATTCGAGATCATGACGGACGCCTCCGATTTTACCGTGGGGGCCGTGCTGGGACAGAGGAGGGATGGAGTCTCATTTGCTATTCACTACGCTAGCCGTACATTGGATGTCGTGCAGCGGAACTATACCGTCACAGAGAAGGAGATGCTAGCCGTAGTTTTTACCCTAGATAAGTTCAGATCTTACATCATTGGATCGAGAGTGACCATTTACACTGATCATACCGCCATCAGGTACCTCATGGCAAAGAAGGATGCCAAAGCTAGATTGACCCGATGGATCCTTCTACTCCAGGAGTTTGACATGGAGATTAAGGATATGCCTGGAGTCAAGAATGTGGTGGTGGATCATCTCTCTTGATTGGAATATCTTGAGGATTCTGAGCAGATTGACCTTATTTGTGAGACCTTTCCAGATGAGGCGATCCTTGCTATCGCCTCGCTCCCATGGTATGCCGATATTGTGAACTATGTTGTCGCCAAGAAAGTTCCGCAAGATTGGCCCATGCAGAAACTTGAGACCTTCCTAGCGAAGGCTAAGTTTTACCATTGGGAGGATCCCGTCCTTTACCACGAGGGAGGGGATAGTATCTGGCATCGGTGTATTCCTCAGGAGGAGCACCTCAACGTCCTTACTTATTACCACCAGCTTGAGGCAAGAGGACATCACTCAGGGAGGAGAACGACATAGAAAGTTCTCCAATCCGACCTTTGGTGGCCTACTCTCTTCAAGGACTCTGATGAGTTCGTGAAGAGGTGTACTGACTGTCAGAGGATGGGCACTTGTGGACGACGTGATATGATGCCGATGCAGCCCATACACTTTTGTGAGGTTTTTGACGCAAGGGGATCGATTTCATGGGTCCATTCCCTAGGAGTCAGGGATTTGAGTACATTCTGTTGGCCGTGGATTATGTGAGTCGTTGGGTTGAGGCCATCCCCGCCCGAACCGCAGATGTTAGGACTGTTTGCAGATTTTTGAGGAAGAATATCATTTCACGGTTCGGGGTACCTCGAGTGTTGATATCTGACGGGGGGTCTCATTTCGTCAATGACAAGGTAAAGGCCCTTGCTAGCGAGTTCATCATAGACCATCGAGTTACCACTCCATACCACCCTCAGACGAATGGTCTTGCTGAAGTGTCAAACAGGGAGATCAAGACTATATTGAAGAAAGTCGTCCGCCCTGACCGAAAGGATTGGTCACAGCTTTTGGACTCGGTCTTGTGGGCATATCGGACGTCTTTCAAGACTCTTTTGGGTACATCTCCCTTTCGCCTCGTTTATGGCAAGCCGTGCCATTTACCTGTTGAGCTGAGACATAGGTCACTTTGGGAAGTCACTGATATACTTTTGGATCCAGAGAGTGTAGGAGATCAGAGGAGGGCAGAGTTAGCCGCCCTGGAGGAGCTTCGTGATACCACCTTTTCGAACAACCTACATTATAAGAAGAGAGCGAAGGAGTGGCATGATTCTCATATCAGCCACAAGCAGTTTGAGACTGGACAGAGAGTATGGCTGTTTGATGCTAGGCTTCGTCTATTTCCAGGGAAGCTACAGAGCCAATGGAAGGGACAATATTTGGTTAGAAAGATGCATGACAATGAGAGTATTGATATATCTGAGTTGTCTTCTGATGCTACCTTTCGAGTGAACGGCCAGCGGCTCAAGCCATATCTAGATCATGAGCCGCGGGTCGTTGATGTTGCCCCTATTGCACTTTGCAAGAGATGTGGTCTCTTGACTCACATCTATTGCATCTCACGCCTGATTATCATTGTTCTTCCGACTTGTATAGATCCAGTTGTCCATATCACTCTATTCTTTTGTCCCACATCCCTTCTCTCATCTTATGATTATGCTATACTTAGGGTGTACTTTACCCTAAGTATAGGGGGGATGTAGAATCTTCAAGTATTCTATGGATTCTTTCTACCTCTGCTTTGCTGCCTATACTTAGGGATATTTCACCCTAAGTATAGGGGGGGTAGACCCTGTACATCCTTTACTCGGATTTCCCTTTATGTACAACTTGCTATACTTAGGATTCCTTGATCCTAAGTATAGGGGGAAACACCGAGTTCTCTTCATGCTATTCTTTGATTCGTCTCTGTATATAGCCATTCCTTTTCACTTCCCTATACTAAGCACGAGTTATGTCTTCTTCATCGCTCTTGATCACTCCGAGGTCATCGTTCGAGCTAAGTATAGGGGGGCGTGTATATATTTCATATATACTTCAGCCATAATGTTGGACATGTGAGCCCACAGCGAGCCATTATGCAATAAATGTTATTGCACATATCATTCCCTGATCTGAAATGAAGAATAAATAATTTGCATAATAGGTCCCTCTGTACAATTAATGTTATGTACCATGGCTATCTTAATGATCATACAGCTGTTGATTCAGTTATTGAATCATAGAGGCTGGTGCTTGGATGAATATCTAAAGAGTTAGATTGAGGACTCATCAAGCACCATCAAATGATTGTTAAGATGTGATCTCCAACCTGAGTAGGAGATGGCAATCCTTTCTCACATAGGCTGATATCTGACCGACCTCTTGATGTAGGTCCTCTGCATAGGAATAGAGATTCGGAGGTGTCAGATTAGTTAGGTCAAAGAGTTGACTTAACGAGATCGAGATAACCTAAGTCCTATGTTGAATGCTGTCACAGCATAGGCACGCATCCTCTGACCGGAGACAGATGTATTGCTATATGTCTGAGTATGTACATTTGACAGACCATTAGGTTGATGACCTAACCAAGGTCTATACACCGGCGCGTTAATGTGCATATAAGGGCATATGAGTAATACGATCTCTCAAAGGGATCATACAGGTTCACTACTGAACCGGAAGACATGAGCTCACTCATGAGATATTGGGAAGAATCAAATTCCGTGCACGGTCGTCTCGCTTTGGAAGCTTGACTGAATTTGTAGGTTTGATATATACTTTTGGAAAGTATATGATCAAGACCTAGGTATGATATATGCTTTTGGAAAGTATATGATCGATACCAAATCCCAATGATCAAATGAGAAACTTAGTGATCAAACCCTGAAGAAGACAGTGTAAAATTGATCTTGATCTTCGGGTTGACCATGGGTCTTCCAGTATGCAGGATGTACAGGTATTGGGAATACCTGAGGGTGATGTGATCATAAACGATTGTAAATCCATGACGCTTCCATTCCGAGGGAGTGATGAAACAGGTCTGGATTTTAGTGACTCCTTCCAGTAGAGAAGCAATCTGATCTTAGTCCAAGTGTTGGACATTGGTCTGAATGAGATTCAGATGTAATGAGAAGATTAGATTTGCGGTCTTGATTTAATCAAGCATCTATGGGAGGTTCGTAAGATCTGGATTTGAGATATATCTCAATATCCAAGTCACTATACGTGGAACAATACAATCGCCCTGTCCTTATCTCCAAGTATCTGCGGAGAAAGCACATTATTCTTGAAAGGGTTCAAGAATAATTCTTTTGATGAAATATCCAAGCAAGGACTTGTTGATTAAATGAGATTTAATTATCAAGCTTAAATATGAATATGATTCATATTGTGAAAGTGATTATCTAAGATAATTAAATGGGATTTAATTATCAAAGATTAAGAGAATGTGGATAACACTATCCATGATATATCTGTATTATAAATATGATTTATAATATACATATATAAGAGAGAATTTATGTAAATAGCATTTGTTAATTAATAATGTGGATTGGATTCACATTTAGTAATTAATTGGAAATGCAATTTACTAATTAGTTTGGGTTGTGAATATGATTCACATAATGATCAATGGCATGATTGAAATATTCACAAATTAATTTGGAATTAATTTGGTGGATATTATTGCAATAATAGTTATTGCAATTTATTAAGAAATAGTAAGATAAATAAAAAGGAGCCAAAATTGACAACCACTTTTTTAGGGAGGTTGGTTGACTCCATTTTATTTATCACATTATCTCTTAATTAGTTAATGTTAAATTAAATTATGTTGATAATGTTGCAACATTTTTTAATTTAAATTATTGTTGTTGGTTTTAACCAACAACAATCATAGCCATTGATTTAGCATGGACCAAGCATAGCCCTTGGATCCATGTGTCCCATGGATTGAGATCCATTGGATCCTAAACTAGTATAAAAGGAGGGCTAGGGTAGCCTTTCCAAGAGACAACATTCTTGAGTTGAAGAACTCTACTCTCTCTCTCTCTCTCATTCTCGTGGGGTCTCCCTAATATTCAAGTGGCCGTCCACTTTGTGTATTAGGAAGGAGATCATTTTGCTACGCCTCGACGCTTGGATCTTCGTCAAAGGATTGCGGGAAGGACGCGACTCATCATCGTGCCCGCAAGCGCATTCTCCGTGGGTCGGACTTAAGATAGGAGGATCTCTACTTTGGGATCTCGCGATCACAACCACGCTTCAAGAGGTATTCCTTGTACTTTGTGGTTTGATGAAACGATCCGAGAAGTGTTCTCGTGATCATGTGGTTTCATCTTTAGAGTTAAAAAATTTTAATTTCCGCTGCATCTAGCATCTAGTACGACTAGTTGCTCCGATTGCATACGATGCGATCGACACGCTTCCGTGATGCGCTTAAGGATACTCAATATCCTTCAAGTGGTATCAGAGCCAGGTTGAATAAGGTTTTGGATATGATCCATAGACCTTAGACGATTTGGTTCTTGAAAGGGTTGCGAAATTTTTACTGCATTTCAATTTTCGCACCTCTGTCTAATTGAATTTTTCGGCTCTGTTTAAAATGTTTAAACACGAAATTTTCAATTGGATTTTATTCCCCATTAAACAAGGAAATCATAGGACTTGAGTTTACTAAATTTGGACTTTATTTGCTCAAGATATGGCTTTTTGAATATGACTATATTCACTGTTGCGGGAACTGCGGATTTGAACGTAATTAATGAGATGATTACGGTTTTAATCCGCCTTGAAATGCGTGAATTATCACTTGGGTTCTTTAATAAATCAAATAGGCAATCTTTGGAAACTGAGTTTGCATTTTTTTGATTTAAATTGATCAAGATAAGTTAATTTTGGTGATTGGGGGTCACTGCTGGAAGTTAACAATTTCTTGATCTTGAACCTTGTGATATGTCATTCAATTATCATGATGAAAATTAATTGTTAATTTTTCTGGAATAATTAGTGATAAATAATTGTGAAATATTTAAAGAGATAATTATTTCATTGAATGACACTTGCCTAAACCACAATGATGAGATATTAGATCTTGATCATTGGTTCATCAACAAACATAACTTTTACATGAAAAACCCTTTTTGCTTGAATAGGATTGGGGATTTGTCTAGCAAATCTCCTTATAATAAAAAATGTTTTGATTTATATTATATGGTATAATTTCGGTTGAAAAACCGATGAACATCTCAAAGTACATGATGGTCTATCTGGTATTATCCTTTCCCGAGGCGGATGTGGTGCCTAGTCGGAGAGCATTGGGATAGCGGGTTGCAACGTATGTGGTCTGTCCCACTCTCGTCGGTACTGGCCATGACAGCGGGTAGGGACTGTATAATGCCGGAGACAGACAATGTGTATTTTTCTAATTATTAAAATTCGAATAATACGTACTTTGAGTATATACCTACTATTCAAGTAAAAGACATGTTTGTTGATTGATGATTGGATTAATGATTAATTTAATATGATTAAATTAATTATATCCAATAAACACTCTATCATGAATAGATGTGTATTTCCCTTGGAAGAATTAATTATGTGAATATGATTCACGATAATTAATTATACAATTTGAATATGAGGTGGAGGATCACATAAGTGACATCCATGGTCTCCCGTCAAGGCAAAGGATTCCGTCGCCAGTTGTTGTATATAGGAGACGCCTGTCCGAAGTGACAGATCCTATATATGATTTAATTGGATCGGGTTCTTTGCTTCTCGAAAGAGTAAGGCCGTATACATAGTGACCCCAATATCGGGTCCTCATATTATTGGGGCGATATTGGATTGCGTATAGCGAGTATTAAGCCTGTTGACGGTTGGTTCAATTAATGACGGGTCAACATCATCTTAGGGGTGGTGGGCTCGGGTGTTAAAGACCGAATTGGGAAATGCGAGTTGGACTTGCAAGGCGGAATGTGTTCCCGCTTCTTTTTATCCGAGTTGTAGGTTCTCATATTATTGGGATGCAACGAAGATAAGGAAGGAGATCCCAGATCTTGCTTGAGATATAATGGTAAGAATATCTCTTACATTGAAAGTGATTAAGGGAATGAACTTTCAGTGTTGACAAGGCAAGACAACTTTGATATAAAAATTCCTAAATCAAAGTAAAACATGTATATATAATATATATACACTTATGCAAATTTCTTATTTCAGATAATCCTTCATTAAACCTACTCAATGTTATACTCAATAATAACCAGTAAAATATCTTGGATTGGACTCATGATCCAGATATTGTACTTGCAATTGAACACATAATGTATGTGGTTGCATTATGCAAGTTTCCTCAACATAATGAGGAATGACAATTAAATAAGACAATAAGACATCACCTGAGGGTTGGTATGTCTCTATAGTCTTGATCTTTCATCGAGTGTACTTTGGAAGTGACATGTCGATGGTGATCGTAATTGTCGAATAATCCTTATAAAATAAAAGAAGATATTTTGGCATACACATGTGCTCTAGACATTTAATCATGAATGACATGGTTCTCTGCATTATGCAGAATGGTGGCTCCAAAGAGATGATGTATTCAAAATATTTGAATACCTACCTGAACCTAAGTCCCTAAGAGTTAAGATGTATGTAGATATGATGAGTGTCATCATTCTATTGTCTATACTCTAGTCATTCATGAAGCTTCATGATATTCATATTGTATGAATTTAATGAAGCATGTATAAATGTTGAAATGCTCTTACATTGAATTCTTTTGAATTTAACATAAGAGCAATGGTTGTTTATAGATGAAGAGAGCACAGTGGAAGCATGGGTCGAACCCGAGTAAGAAGGAAAGTCAAAGAGTTGACCTACTTCTGTGACTTCCATATGACATCCAAAGAGTTGGATGAATGCCAATACTGCAATATGTTGATGTGTTGATAGTATGACTATCAAGTCTGTCTAAAATCCTTAGTGAAGGACTCAGATAGAGCATCAGAATAATCTACATATAATCATTGACTCTGACTTTATTATTTCATAAGATAAAGCCTGACAATTGTATCCCAATCTTCTAATGAAATTTGCAATTGGTTGCATATATATTAGAAGATTATAAATTTGATCTTAAGGTTTAGTAGTCATCTACATGGATATTACTGTAATTGTTGCAGCAATCTCTATTGGATAGATAGACTTCATATTCTCAGTGGGAGAGCCTTTAGTCTTAGAGAATGTCTCTATGACCTAGATATTAGAATACCATCATTGTTTGTTTCTAAATGTTGGAAATAAGCTTGAATTCTGAGATAGAACTATCATAAAGAGTTATGATGGAAATATTTCAGATAGTAATCTAACATCTAGTGGACTCCATAAATTAGAAAATTAATGAATGGTTCATTAAGATTTCTAATACTGAAAACCAAACCTTATAAGATCAATAGGAGGATGAAGATCATTTGACAATGATCTGGCATCAAGCCTTGGACATTTGTCTATTGATTTGATCAATAGACTAGTAAGAGATGAAACTTTAGAATGTCTAAAATTTCAAATCTTACATACTTGTGAATATTGTATTCAAAGTAAAATGTCCAATACACCCTTCTCCGGGAATGGTGTTAGATGTCGAGGTATTCAAGGTCTCATACATATTGATGTATGTAGATCATCTATATCATAGTAAACATTATGGATATATGATATCTATTGATGATTATGTATGATATGAGATTTCTTCTCTTCACCTGAGAAACCTTTGAAATGTTCAAAGATTTCACAATTTTGGTTTAGAATCAAAATTTGAAGAAATATGAAATGAATTTGATCTAACTTAGGTAGCTTGTACCTATTAGATAAAATTCAAAGAATACCTTATGGAGATATGAATATCATTTCTATCTCACTCCTCCTGATAAACCTGAACTCAATAGAGTTGTAGGGAGATACAATTGGACCATGTGTGACATGATTTGATCAATGATTAATTTTAGCATAATTATCCTCTTAGTTTCCTGGTATATATGTGTAGTAGAGACTACAATATATATCTTTAATGAGGTTCCATGGATCTAAGCTGGAATCTAGCACTTGGGAGTGCTACTTCATTAGGAAAATAAAGGAGGGTATTGGATACCTACTTTATGACCTTGAGATTCTGAAAAGATCTCATCTCTGAGAATGTGATTCTTAGAGGATGACTCTCTTGAGAATCAAGATGAAAATGAAGTGAAGGAACTCATTTAATCTTGAGAAGATAATGAGGCTCCTGAAATCGGAAACTAAAAGGGACAATTAAAGATGAAGCACTAATACCTCTTCAAATAAATTTGAGGATGTATTCCGTGTCAGTTAAATCTGACAATGATCGGACCTTCATGTGATGAAGCTCCTGAAGATCATGACATGGAAAGATGGATATTAGCAATAAAGTCTAAAGTAGACTTCATATACAAGTGTTGTATATGGACCCTCGAGGATCCACCTATATGGGCAAGACCCATAAAGGTGTAAATGGATCTTCAAGAGAAGAGGGAACCTGATGATAAGGTAGAGACCTTCAAAGCTCGGTTCGTAGCCATAAGCTACACACCGTAAGAGAAGACATTGCTTGCAATGAGACTTGCTCTTTGGAAACCATGCTTGAAATCATCAGAATATTGCTAATCCTATCTGCACAACTTGACTGTTGCATCTTCAAGATGTAAGTCAAGATTGCATTCCTCTAAGAATACCTCTCTGAGGATATTCACATGAAGTAGCCCCAGGGCTTCATGTTTGGGGAAAGTAAGGTGTGAAAGCTAAAGAACTCCATCTATGGACTCAAATGAGCTTCTTGTAGTTGGAACATAAGATTTGATGAAATTATAAATGTTATGATTTCAAATAGAATCTTGATGTACCATGTAAAGCTTAGTGGGAGTGCCATTGTGTTCATCGTGCTAAATGTAGATAATATCCTAATCATTTGGAATGATATAAGGATGAGAATAAGTGTTTTATAGACTGGCTATTCCATACCTTGAGATATGATCTCAAGAATACCTCTTAGATCTTAGTTCTGAAGTTGTTCAGAAGCAAAGAAAAGAGGGTATTGGGACTGTCACATTTGTAGTACACCTTGGACGTATTCCATTCTTGGAAATTCCAAGAAAGGCTTCCTTCCCTTGAGATTTGGTACTGACCTATCTAAAGGGATAACACCTCAAAGAGTTGAGGAAGTGAATGCTAGAACTGCTTGCACTTGTGCATCAGTTACGAGAAGCTAAGTGTATGCTAGATGTGTACAAAAGCCAGATATCTGCCATGCAGTGGGAGTGGTAAACTGTTACTAATCCTACTATGGAGAAAGAACACTTGATTGCAGTAATAACAATATCTTCAAAGATGACAAGGCTTTAGAGGTAGTGATCTCTAAGTCTTATCTTCAAGAGCTTAAGACTTTATAGATAGAGATCTAAAAGGTCTTAACTGTGGATACCTTGAGAGATAGTGATCTCCCGGAATAAGGGTATTCTGATAAGGATTATGAAAATACTGGTTATAATAGTTATTAAGCAATAGTGTCAAAGACACTATAACTGCTTTGACTAGATTGAGTATTGGTTGCATTAGATGCAACATTCGTATTGGATGCGAGCACTGTTACCTAGGGATATGCAAGTGCCGTAAAAGGACTTGGCGTAGTCTCGTGGGAACAGAGTGACTGATCAGCTTACCTAGCTATTTCTAAATAGCCTATGATTGTCACATGAGTGTGGGTTTAAATGATTAGCCCATTAATGGCTCTTTGGGCTAGTGGGAGATTGTTGGACATGTGAGCCCACAGCGAGCCATTATGCAATAAATGTTATTGCACATATCATTCCCTGATCTGAAATGAAGAATAAATAATTTGCATAATATGTCCCTCTGTACAATTAGGGTTATGTACCATGGCTATCTTAATGATCATACAGCTGTTGATTCAGTTATTGAATCATAGAGGCTGGTGCTTGGATGAATATCTAAAGAGTTAGATTGAGGACTCATCAAGCACCATCAAATGATTGTTAAGATGTGATCTCCAGCCTGAGTAGGAGATGGCAATCCTTTCTCACATAGGCTGATATCTGACCGACCTCTTGATGTAGGTCCTCTGCATAGGAATAGAGATTCGGAGGTGTCAGATTAGTTAGGTCAAAGAGTTGACTTAACGAGATCGAGATAACCTAAGTCCTATGTTGAATGCTGTCACAGCATAGGCACGCATCCTCTGACCGGAGACAGATGTATTGCTATATGTCTGAGTATGTACATTTGACAGACCATTAGGTTGATGACCTAACCAAGGTCTATACACCGGCGCGTTGGTGTGCATATAAGGGCATATGAGTAATACGATCTCTCAAAGGGATCATACAGGTTCACTACTGAACCGGAAGACATGAGCTCACTCATGAGATATTGGGAAGAATCAAATTCCGTGCACGGTCGTCTCGCTTTGGAAGCTTGACTGAATTTGTAGGTTTGATATATACTTTTGGAAAGTATATGATCAAGACCTAGGTATGATATATGCTTTTGGAAAGTATATGATCGATACCAAATCCCAATGATCAAATGAGAAACTTAGTGATCAAACCCTGAAGAAGACAGTGTAAAATTGATCTTGATCTTCGGGTTGACCATGGGTCTTCCAGTATGCAGGATGTACAGGTATTGGGAATAACTGAGGGTGATGTGATCATAAACGATTGTATATCCATGACGCTTCCATTCCGAGGGAGTGATGAAACAGGTCTGGATTTTAGTGACTCCTTCCAGTAGAGAAGCAATCTGATCTTAGTCCAAGTGTTGGACATTGGTCTGAATGAGATTCAGATGTAATGAGAAGATTAGATTTGCGGTCTTGATTTAATCAAGCATCTATGGGAGGTTCGTAAGATCTGGATTTGAGATATATCTCAATATCCAAGTCACTATACGTGGAACAATACAATCGCCCTGTCCTTATCTCCAAGTATCTGCGGAGAAAGCACATTATTCTTGAAAGGGTTCAAGAATAATTCTTTTGATGAAATATCCAAGCAAGGACTTGTTGATTAAATGAGATTTAATTATCAAGCTTAAATATGAATATGATTCATATTGTGAAAGTGATTATCTAAGATAATTAAATGGGATTTAATTATCAAAGATTAAGAGAATGTGGATAACACTATCCATGATATATCTGTATTATAAATATGATTTATAATATACATATATAAGAGAGAATTTATGTAAATAGCATTTGTTAATTAATAATGTGGATTGGATTCACATTTATTAATTAATTGGAAATGCAATTTACTAATTAGTTTGGGTTGTGAATATGATTCACATAATGATCAATGGCATGATTGAAATATTCACAAATTAATTTTGAATTAATTTGGTGGATATTATTGCAATAATAGTTATTGCAATTTATTAAGAAATAATAAGATAAATAAAAAGGAGCCAAAATTGACAACCACTTTTTTAGGGAGGTTGGTTGACTCCATTTTATTTATCACATTATCTCTTAATTAGTTAATGTTAAATTAAATTATGTTGATAATGTTGCAACATTTTTTAATTTAAATTATTGTTGTTGGTTTTAACCAACAACAATCATAGCCATTGATTTAGCATGGACCAAGCATAGCCCTTGGATCCATGTGTCCCATGGATTGAGATCCATTGGATCCTAAACTAGTATAAAAGGAGGGCTAGGGTAGCCTTTCCAAGCAACAACAATCTTGAGTTGAAGAACTCTACTCTCTCTCTCTCTCATTCTCGTGGGGTCTCCCTAATATTCAAGTGGCCGTCCACTTTGTGTATTAGGAAGGAGATCATTTTGCTACGCCTCGACGCTTGGATCTTCGTCAAAGGATTGCGGGAAGGACGCGACTCATCATCGTGCCCGCAAGCGCATTCTCCGTGGGTCGGACTTAAGATAGGAGGATCTCTACTTTGGGATCTCGCGATCACAACCACGCTTCAAGAGGTATTCCTTGTACTTTGTGGTTTGATGAAACGATCCGAGAAGTGTTCTCGTGATCATGTGGTTTCATCTTTAGAGTTAAAAAATTTTAATTTCCGCTGCATCTAGCATCTAGTACGACTAGTTGCTCCGATTGCATACGATGCGATCGACACGCTTCCGTGATGCGCTTAAGGATACTCAATATCCTTCACATAACTCGTACTTTGTGTGAGTGTGTTAATAAATAAAAATAGCTAAAAATCCATAAAAATTTCAAAATTTAAAAATTTCCCTTGTACATAAAATTCTTCTTACACATACCTATTTATGTATAAAAATTATTTTTGTACAAATGATTGTAAAATCTTTTTGTGTAAATAGCTTGTAAATATTTTCATATCAAAATTATGTATATAGTACAAAATTTTTTGTAAAATGTTTTGAAAATAAATAGTTTGCAAAAAACCTTGTGTAAACTTTTGTAAATATTTTGCAAAACTTCGCATCCATGCATACATCCATGTTTTCAAACATTTTTCAAAAATTTTGCACATGTATAAACATTTGTAAATTCCATATTTGTAAAATAGCATCTTTGTAAGTATTTGCACAGTTTTTCCAAATCATAGTTGACATTTAAACTGGCCTGGAATTAAATTGACAAATGGAGCTTGGTTAAGACCTTAATCCACCTAATAATAAGAGGAACCTTAGAGGCTTAGGATTAAGACTTTTCATGTCCATTGGGACTTATTTCTTGGAGTCCACTAGGCTATGAGCATATGTCATCTTGATGAGCCTAAGTAGAGCATTTAACAACACACGTATGACTCTTAGAGACAATGGCTTTACTTGCACCAGCACTTTACACATAGCTCTCCACGGATGAGGTGGTGAGGAGGCAGTTTCCTTTGGCTTGGGGTAGCATATGAGGGTAGTACTTCTAGGCGGAACCTCTCTTCTTCTTATAGTGAAGGAAGTGCATCTCAACTTGGTCTGGTGGTTATGAAGTCTAAAGACAGAAGCCCTGGGTTGCAATAAGCTTCAAAAGAGGGATAGTCTATTGGCTCAAGAGGAAAAACTCTTTGTATATATGCTGCACCATGTAGATGTGTTGTACAGATGCACATGAAAAAAAAGTGCAAAAAGAAAAGAACTCCAAAAAAGTGGTGGGTCGGATTGAAAATTTAATAATCCCACCGGAGTGTATATAGTCAAATAAAGCAAAGCTTGATATCCATGTTCCATCTCATGAAGCTTGCAGCGGGAGACTCAGCTACACTGGTTAGAGCTCCCAAGGATACATGGCTACACTGGCCATGGTCCATTCTCTTCTTCCCCCTCTTCTTGAGCCGGTTGCACTTGAACTTAGAAGGGAATACCCCGCTTCTAGAGGAAAGAGTTGCTAGACCGAGGCATTAGAGTTACCAGGTTGAGGGAGGTTGTTTCTTTGTCACTTCTGAGGTGGGGAGCTACATATCACTTACACCGTACAAGGAAAGATTCATGGTCATTAGAGTTTGTGCGTGTAGACTTGTTCTGATCTGGTTTATTGAGGAGTCTTGACCATAGATCGGTGGAACTTAGAGGTTGTTAAGTTTTAAGCTTAAGTCCAAATAAGGCTCCGACAAATTAATAATCCAAAGGTCTGACCGAGCTCCATATTTCAATTTGATGAAGGAGAGTTTAATAATCAACCTTGATTTCCTCTCTTTTTCTTTCTCTTTTGCACTTCTTTTTCAAATAAGTGTTTGCTAAGGGACTAGCAAAAGTAAAGTATAGGGAGGTGATGAATCCCAATTCATCACTCTTTATTCCTTTATTTTAGCTAGAAACTTGAGCAAAACATCATGTAAATATGTGTAAATATCATAAATTGCCAAAACACAAGGATCATGTAAATATGCATAATTAGCATGTTTTTGTGCCCAAATAAAGGAATAAAGAAAGACAAGAAAAAGAGGGAAATATTTAGAATAAATATTGAGTGACCTACTCCCAAGGGAGGGCTCAACATGGGCCTGACCGCAAAAGAACCCAAGTAGAGAGAAATATGGTCATTCATACATGTACATACCCCCATATAAATAAATAAAATTTATTTTCCTCAAAAAAAAAATTAAAAAGCATTTCTTACATTTTGTATATATTTAAAAAAATAAAACTAAAATAAAAATGAGAAAAACAAAATAAATATAAAAATAAATAAAATCTCTCTCATCAGTGTATATATACCATGTATATAAAATCACAAACCTATTTATTTTCTCCTTGTAAATGATTAATAAAAATACCATAAAAATATCTCTATTATTCCAAATTTTATGTTGTAAATAAATAAAATAAAAATCAGGAAAATAAAAAGAAAATAAAAATCATTCTCCACCTTGTGTATATACCATATACATATGTCTATAAACCTATTTATTTAACCCCTGTAAATACACCATAAAAATAAAATAAAAATACCTTATTATTCCAAATTTTATTTTTTAAATAAATAAAATATAAAATTGGAATAAATGTACAAAAATAAACAATTAAAAATAAAAATAAAAAAATACATATATGTATATACCTATATATATTAATAATATGACGTAAATACGTTATTTATTTTTCAAAAAATAAATAAATATCACTAGAAACTAATTCGAAAAATAATAAACAATTTTCATGTTTTGACTTTGTCGAAATAAAATCATTTAATAATTTTTATTTAATTTTCAAAGAATTAATAAATGGAGGATTCTGATTAGTCCACGGGGGATTGTTGACCTCTGTCAACTCTCCCTCGCGGACCCTTTCCCCTCGAATCGGGCGTTCGACCCGACTTCTCTGAATTTTCCCCATATGACCCGACACCCATTCGCTAAAACCCCGGGCTCTGATCGAAGTTTCCACATCCGAGACCCTCACCCGGTCAGCATCCTAGGGATCCGTGCTCCACGAAACCCTGTCCGACTCCTTCTTACCGGACCCTCCTCACTATAAAGTTCACATCCGGTCGCAATTTCATGCCATCTTTGGCTCCGCCTTCCCATCCTAGGACCTCCACTGCCTTCCCTAGAGTGACAGCTAGCCGAGGGCCGTGTCGCAGTGAGGAGGAAGTGACCCCAGCCACTGATCCGGCGAAGCTTCTCGTCGTGCGCCGCCGCGAGGTACGCCAAGCCTCGGACCCCGACGATTCCTTGAGGGAAAGATCCCCAGAACTTCCTTAGCTCATCCACAGTCGACATCCTCCATTAGGTATCTTCGAGTTCCCCTAGGTTTCTCTAATTTCCGATTACGCCAAAATCACACCGCCGGCCGTCGTCGGCTAATTCACATCGATTCGGTCATCTGTTTGCTCATCCGACTCGCCCTTCACGCTCACGAGACCTCTCACCACCTTCTGCACCCATTCGTTCAACTTGGTTTGCCCAGGAACCAAGAGTCGGACCTCCCTCGCCGTCGCCTCGCCGGAGGTCCCCGCATCGACGCACCCGACCATCCATTCCACCCCCTGACGGGTCGAGGCACTTTGCCCTCGACCCAGGAGTTGCTCTCTGCCATTTTGCAGGTCAATCTGGCGGTCGAGTCGTTCGAGCACAGAGGCTCAACTCCTCCCTCGTCGCCGGAGCTCCTCGGAGCTTCCCGGTCTCATCGGAGGAGCCCACCAGCTACGGATCACCTCGGCGATCACTTTCACCATTCCAGCAACACCAGAGGAGCGCTCCACCGCGCGCATTGAGCCGGTGAAGTTTGCCGGAGGTCTGTTCTTGGAGGAGCTCCAGTTGACGTCCGATTAGCCCCCACCTCCAGTTGTGATCGTGGCCGTCCATTCACGGGACACGTCTACCGCCCGATCCACTTAGGGTTCGATATGAACCGTCGGTCACAGAGGAGAGGCATGTGTACACCTCAGCCGTCAGATCTTCCATGTGGCGCATCTCCAGCCGTCGACCGTTGATAATTGTGGGTAATTTGAACTTAGGCCCCTATGTTTATGGCATTTACTGCTTAGTCTTGTAAATATTTGTTATAGTTGTTTTTATTTTACACATTGGACCTCGTGTTTATTTTAATTACATTTTAGTCCCTGTCTACGTGGAACACGTGCATCGTCACGTGACTTTTTGGACAAATTGCATTGTTAGGGCTTGGGTTTTATGTTGTGTTATGAAATGAGAATTACTGTCTGATATTTGCATTTATACCCCTGTGTGTGGTTTTTATTCAACATGTGCTGAATATTTGGACTTTTTGCACTTCCTATCCTGAGCTTTTGGCACGTGTTGCGATTATGCACTATGTGTCTTGTTTTGATTGAATAAAATAGCAAATTAAATCCAAATTAGGTGAAATTTGGATACGTGGCTCATGCCACGGTGTAAAAATTTTCCTAAATTGTTGGTACATTTTTTAGGCTTTTTGATATTTTTAAAAATTCATAAACAATGATTTTTGTTACTGTCTGCATTGAAAAATCAAAGAAAAAATATAAAAGTTATTTCAAAAATTCTAAAAAATTAGGGTTAGTTAGTTTTAGTGTATTTTAGCTTCTGTCCAATTTTCGTGCTTTTTGGACTTACAAAAAACTTAAAAATAGCAAAACTCTAAAATCCTTATAAAAATTCTAAAAAATTCTATAAAAATAAAAAAATACGAACTCTTTGCCTGTAGCTTAATTTTTACATATATTTTTCATAAAAATTCCTTCAGACCTTTAAAGATCAATTATATATTTTTAATTGAACTTTCAAGCATGGCTGTACATTGATCTGCGGTTTTCCTCTTTCTTGATTTTTAGAAAATCAAATAAAAATTGAAAAATTCTGAAAAATTCACCAAAAACACTTAAAAATCTAAAAAACATAAAAACATTTTTATTTGAATTTTTTGTGTATTTTTATGTGATTAAAAAAATTGTTGAACTTGCTTGTTTTCTCCTTTTCTTAAAAAATTAAAAATACAAAAACATTTAAAAATTATAAATATCCACCAAAAATATTTTTCCCTTTACTTCTCGATTTTTGACTACTTCGTAGGCCGCAAGGCCAACCCATGCTCCTTGAATTCGACCCTGGTTGCTATACCAGGTTAATAAAAATAACGGGGACCGCTTCTTAATTTTATTGCTTGATTATCTTTATTTGGCGATTCCTTATCACATTTACTTGATTGACCGATTTCCACTCGATCCGGGTCGTAACGTCCCGAGTGTGATTATTTTTACGTAGCCCGGATCTGGAGTGTTGTGGGATTTTCTCGGTCATCAGAATGACGCCGTTGCTAGGGAGCACAGCTTAGTAGTCGATTTCGATTTTTCCGCGGCTTTCTTTTTCATGGCTTTTTGTAGATATTTTATAATATATTCTCTCTGATTTGATTATATATTTTTCTGGACTGACACACTTTGTTTTCTCTTTCTTGCGAGGGCTCGAGGGACCGAGGCGGCTTTTTTGGAAGCCGAAGCAACCGTGGAAGTCGGAGGCGGCTTCTTTCTCTACGAAGCCGCAGGAGAGCGCGAGGAGGAAAAACCGAAGTTCGGGAGCTGCGAAATAACCACGGAATAGCTGCAAGGATTAGTCGTAGTTTAGATTTAGTTTAGTTTAGATTTACTTTCAACAGAACCATTTTATTGTAATAACACTGGGACTTGTACACTTGGTAATTTTCGAGGTCTGTTTCGCCAAGCACCGGTGTGCTCGGGGGACCTCGCCGAGTTTTTTGCGGCTTTTCGCGGCTTTCGACCATTTATTTACAGCTATTTGATTTACGCGGTTTTTAGCCCTAGCTTATGATTTTTATTGATTGTGACGTAATTAATTAGGATCCAAACACCTAATTATCTGTCTGTATCAATAGCTCGAATAATTGGATCTAATTAATTAAATCACAAAGAAAAAGTCGGTTTATTTGAGCTCTGGTCCACGTGCCTTGAGGAGTCACATACAACGCGTGTAGGATCAGTTGTGGCATACACCGAGTGGCTCCCAAGATAGGACTCCGGACCTAGGCTCGAGTACCCGGCTACTGTGCTTTCGTGTAGAAAAGCTCTGCTAGGATCGATTTTCCGCGTGCATCATATAGGTAGTTTATATTTAGTCTTTTATTTATGCGCGGATCACCCTGCATGTAGACTGCTGGAGTCAGGTACACATTTCTTACTCTGCATGCATCATTGATTCCCGCGCATCGGCTTTTTCATCTTCTCCCACCGGTTTTTGGACTTAAAATAATCAGGAGAACCGAAAAATTCGTTAGACATTGTTTGACATGAAAAACACTTAAAAAAAGAAAAACTATAAAATTGAGACTGCTAAACAAACTTGACCCTAAAAGACACCTCACCTAAAAATCTATCTTGGGGAGAGCAACCCCCTTATTGTCTGGTTTGATCGCGCGAGAGAGTGACCCGCACACTAGGCTAGAGCCATATCCGAGCCCCGATCAGACTACCGGCCTTTTATACGGGACAGTCTGGTTGGCGGATTGGATTCCTACCAGGTCACATAACCGCTCTGATATCTTGACATGATCACCTAAATAAAATAGACAAGATAATTAACCAAACTCTTACGATCTTCAGCTCAGCGTGGAGTAGGTGAATTCGGAGTTTGTATTGCTCATCTTATTTGTTATCAGATCTCATCTGCCAGACTCGCCAGATCGAGATGATGGGCAGGAGGTCCCTTAGGCAGCCTTTGGCTGCACCTCTCTTCAGCACTCCAGCCCGTTCATCTAGGTTGGTTCGTGAGAGCCCATATTCGCTTTCCAAACCCGAGTTCGATTCCGTCCTGTTCCCCCATCACCCTTCTTCTGTTCCTGAGTTACTAGTGCAGATGGGAGACCACAGGTAGATGATATTTCGACACCTGAATTTGGGTCTTTTGCCTTTGCAGAGACCATGACCAGCAACGAGGATCACACCGAGGGTCAGAGGCCAAGACGACCACATATGTTCTGGACCAGGGTGCGATCAACACCACCATGCTAGCCTCCCTTGAGACGATGCAGAGACAGATAGGGGATCAGGGGGCTTTCATGGTGGACATGAGCAGAGAGATGGAGAGACTGAGAGCCGCAGTAGACCAGCCACGAGCCGAGGGACGTAGGGGTCCAGACCAGCCAGTGCAGCCAGACCAGCTGGCAACAGAGCAGCCGAGACTGATGCGGGAGTTGCACAACCCCAGATCGACTCAGACACATAGCTGGGTGGTTCTTCCGGCTATCGTGGGGGACTTTAATTTCCCCCACGAACACACTTCATTTACTCCCCCGCTTCCACGGGCTCTCCACGGAGGAGCCCCATCTTCATCTCCAGGAGTTTCTGATGATATGTAGTATCGTCCACAACCGACAGGTGGACGAGGACACCATCCGGATGATTGTCTTCCCCTTTTCACTGGCAGATAGAGAAGCCATCTGGTTGAAGCATTTGGGAAAGTTTGTTTACACCTGGGAGCATCTCCGCACCGAGTACTTGCACAAGTACTATCCACTCGGGCGGACCAACGCAGCGAGGGCCCTGATCAGCAACTTCTCCATGCTCCCCAATGAGCAATTCCGTGAGGAATGAGAGAGGTTCAGAGAGCCAACCGACAGATGCCCGCACCACGACATCACGAAGCCGAACCTAGTTCAGAGCTTCTTCTGTGGGTTGACACCAGAGCTGCAGGGCTTGGTGAACGCTTATTGTGGAGGTTCCTACTTCGCCAAGGATGAGGATCAGGTCTGGGCCATCTACGAGGAGATGGCCGAGAACTATACAGTTATGTCCCAGACCCGACTCTACACTCAGGGACGCCCCCAGCCACAGTCCATGCAGCTTCAGAGGATAGCACGGGTCGACGTCGGTCCTTCCACTTCGTCAACGATAGCCGCACAGGCCGAGTCCACAGCCGCCGACATGGGTATTATCAGCGAGAAGCTGGACCGAATGGAGCTGACCGAGAAGAAGCAGTGCCAGAGCATATCTTAGATGGATCAGATGGCACAGATGCTGAGTGATATGAAGACACATGTCATGTGTCTCCAGGAGGTACATACGACTTCTCATCCCTGTCTTCAGACACGAGGAGATCCGAGCAGCAGCGACAGCTCATCCCAATGCTCCAGTCAGCCTAGACAGGTTCACCTTGTACAGGCGGAGCCGTACCAGCAGCCGCAACCTTACTACCAGACACCACCATCTCCAGACACTCAGACGGTGGTCTACCAGCAGGATCAGCCCCTAGCAGTACTCCTGCCACCCTCTTACGAGCCAGAGCCATTGATGGATGTCAATATGATTTGGTACGACCGACCCCAGCCCAGTATCCAACGAGACCATCTCGGATTCCGTTGGTCAGCTGGAGGTACCAGTTCCCAGCAGCAGCCTCCAGTTCAGGGTGGCCAGTACGTCCATCAGCGAGAGCAGCACCGACAGCCCCAGCCCCCTAGTACAACAGCAGTCATCCCAGCCCCAGCAGCAGTATGGTCCTCGTCCCTATCAGCAGGGACATTCTTGGAGGTGTGATCAACCTCCTCAGTAGCAGCATCATCCACAGCAGTACCCCTCTCACCCGCACCAGCCATAGCAGCAGCCTCACTACCAGCGAGGCCACCCGTCAGGTTCTCATGGGCCAGCATATGAGAACCCCGTCTTAGACGACTTAGCCCGCCTCATGACTGAGCATCAGGCTACCTTCAGATGGGAGATGGACGAGTTCCGCCAGGAGATGCGGGAGATAGTGAGAGGGAAAGTCGCCATCCCTGCCCAGATTGAGCCGAATCCGAACAACGTGAAGACGAAGTCTGAGCAGGTAGAGTTCACAGACATTACCACTCCTAGTGATTCTTTTGGTGATTTGTCTACATACATGTTTGATGCTGATTTTGTCACACTTAGGAGCGGTAGGATGCCAGCAGGTGGCACCTCGTCTGAGCGACAACCCCACACCACTTCCAGGGCACCGGGCGAGGAGGAGCGTGGTACTGAGGCTGCGAGAGATGATGACGGTGGTACTGATGCCACCATGGATGTTGATCCAGCCGACGGTACTGAGGCCGTCGATTCACCAGTTCGAGGAGGTGGTACTGACGCCACCGTAGTTGCTGAGCCAGAACGCGGTACTGTTGCCGCGAGACGACATGCCGAGGGTGGTACTGAGGCCACCATTTCTACTTCTGCTAGTCCTGTTGTCCTTCCATCTGTACATGTATCTCAGAATGTTTCCGGAAATAAGGGAAAGGGTATGTTATTTTCGGATTCACATGTGTTGATTGATGATGTTTGTGTGGATTCTGTTGTTCATGAGCATGCCAGACCCTCTCCTAGTCCTTCATCTGAGAAGGACCCTGTGATCCCCTTTCCAGGAGCACTTCACATGGCAAAAGGGAAGAAAATAGAAAATCCAAAAAAGAGTCATCAGATAGAGTTCAACCAACAGATGATAGATCGATTCCATATTCAGCTGACTCTACAAGAGGCCTTGGAGCGCATCCCTCTACTCCAGAGATCACTTAGAGACAGGACTACAGTTAGGAGGAAGAGGAGGAACCATCATTCTGAGATCCTTGTGCTTACTCGTGCCACTCGTTTCGCGATACAGAATCGTCTGCCAGCCAAGAGGCCAGATGCAGGAGCCCCGTATGTCAGATGCCACATTCATGAGCAGAGGTTTGACCGCACTCTATTAGACAGCGGTTCTTTGATCAACCTACTTCCGGCAGCCCTTCTCGACCGCTTCGAGTTGGGCACTCTCCGACAGAGCAGGACGGTCCTTCAGTTTGCTGATCGATCAGTCACGAGGCCGAAGAGGTTGCTGAAGGATGTTGTCGTCACAATTCAGGGCCTGAAATTCCCCGTGGACTTCGTTGTGTTGGACATGGAGATCCCTTAGTATGTGACCGATACCACCATCATTTTAGGACGCCCGTTCTTGGCCACAACCAAGGTAGTGTCCGACCATTATAGCGGGAAGGTGTACTTTCACGTCGAGGGCGAGAGTATGCAAATAGAGACGGTCGAGGAGACTAGAGCCAAAGATTCAGATTGCTCAGAGCCGACCACAGACTCAGAGCAGATGACAGAGGCAGGGCGAGACATTCACCAGGACTGTGATTTTGTGATTACAGATGATGAGGCAGTTTGGGCAGATCCAGTCGCACAGGCCATCCTCTCACCTTCAGAGTTTGTTGGTGCAGAGATGCCAGCAGAGGAGAGATTGGAGAGCGCATTCCTGGTCCAGGATACCTTTCAGGCCGCAGACCCGCTTCATGACTGCGAGGAAGATTTTTGTGATGATGATACATATCCCTCAGAGTCAGATATTGATTGGGCAGAGTTCGATGATTTGATACCGTGTCTAACTTCCACTGAGCCTACAACTAGGGAGAAGATTGATGCCGAGAAGAGCATAGACAGTCCAGCCGAGCAGCCTTCTCTAGATTCAGATTGTGAGCTAGAGTCTTCATTCTCCCATGCAGATTTGGCAGCATTCACTCAGAGCTTTCAGAGGCCAGATTTGCCAGCACCGATTTATCCAGAGCTGAAGCCGCTACCAGCGTCGCTGAAGTATAGGTTCCTTGCGGGTGAGCATGAGATGTACCTAGTCATTATCACTGCTGATTTGAATGGAGAGCAAGAATCCCGTCTGATGGGGGTTCTTGAAAAGAACCACAAGGTGATAGGATGAAGTGTAGCCGATCTCTAGGGGATCAGTCCGGCTCTGTGCTCCCACCATATCTATCTCGAGGATGAGGCAAAGCCGTCGTGTGAGTTCCAACGGCGGCTGAACCCGAATCTTAGAGATGTTGTCATGAAGGAGATCTTGAAATGGTGGAGCGCCGATTTTATCTACCCCATCTCCGACTCCAAGTGGGTCAGTCCATTGCATGTGGTGCCCAAGAAGACGGGCATCACTACAGTTGTCACGGAGTCTGGAGAGGATATCGCTACCCTGGTACCCACTTCTTGGCGGGTCTGTGTGGATTACAGACGATTGAATCAGGCCACCAAGAAGGATCATTTCCCCCTGCCCTTTATTGATCAGATTATTGAGAGGTTGGCAGGGAAGAGCAATTACTGTTTCTTGGATGGGTACTCCGGCTATAATCAGGTGGCCATCGCGCTCGAGGACTAGGATAAGACCACCTTCACCTGTCTCTTCGGGGCATATGCTTTCAGACGCATGCCATTTGGATTGTGCAACGCACTGGCGACATTCCAGAGATGCATGTTGTCCATCTTTTCGGACATGGTGGGGGAGTGCTTGGAGGTCTTCATGGATGATTTCTCGGTCTACGACGACGGATTTGATTCTTGTCTTGACTGCCTAGGCCGAGTCCTTCAGCGATGCATAGAGGTTCACCTTGTGTTGTCTTGGAAGAAGAGTCACTTCATGGTGACTCAGGGGACGGTGCTTGGCCATATCATCTCCAACAGTGGCATGGAGGTGGATCCGACCAAGGCGGATGTCATTAGAAAACTCAATCCACCGTCCAACTTGCAGTAGTTACGGTCTTTGCTGGGGCACGTCGGTTTCTACCGATGCTTCATTCATGATTTCAGCAGGCTTGCCCGACCGTTGACTGATCTGCTGACGAAAGACACCGAGTTCCTTGTTGATGATAAGTGTCTATCGTCGTTTGAGACTCTCAAGAGCGGTGTTATAGAGGCTCCTGTTCTCCTGCCACCCGATTGGTCTCTCCCATTCGAGATCATGACGGACGCCTCCGATTTTGCCGTACGGACCGTACTGGGACAGAGGAGGGATGGAGTCTCAATTGCTATTCACTACGCTATCTGTACATTGGATGCCGCGTAGCGGAACTATACCGTCACAGAGAAGGAGATGCTAGCCGTAGTTTTTGCCCTAGATAAGTTCAGATCTTACATCATTGGATCTAGAGTGACCATTTACACTGATCATACCACCATCAGGTACCTCATGGCAAAGAAGGATGCCAAAGCTAGATTGACCAGATGGATCCTTCTACTCCAGGAGTTTGACATAGAGATTAAGGATAATCCTGGAGTCAATAATGTGGTGGCGGATCATCTCTTCCGATTGGAGTATCTTGAGGATTCTGAGCAGATTGACCCTATTTGTGAGACCTTTCCAGATGAGGCGATCCTTGCTATCGCCTCGCTCTCATGGTATGCCGATATTGTGAACTATCTTGTCGCCAAGAAAGTTCCGCAAGATTGGCCCAGGCAGAAACTTGAGACCTTCCTAGCGAAGGCCAAGTTTTATCATTGGGAGGATCCCGTCCTTTACCACAAGGGAGGGGATAGTATCTGGCGTCGGTGTATTCCTTAGGAGGAGCACCACAACGTCCTTACTTACTGCTACCAGCTTGAGGTAGGAGGACATCACTCAGGGAGGAGAACGACACAGAAAGTGCTCCAATCCGACCTATGGTGGCCTACTCTCTTCAAGGACTCTGATGAGTTCGTGAAGAGGTGTACTGACTGTCAGAGGATGGGCACTTGTGGACAGCGTGATATGATGTCGATGCAACCCATACACTTTTGTGAGTTTTTTGAGGCACGGGACATTGATTTCATGGGTCCATTCCCTAGGAGTCAGGGATTTGAGTACATTCTGTTGGTCGTGGATTATGTGAGTCGTTGGGTTGAGGCCATCCCCGCCCGAACCGCAGATGCTAGGACTGTTTGCAGATTTTTGAGGAAGAATATCATTTCACGATTCGGGGTACCTCGAGTGTTGATATCTGACGGGGGGTCTCATTTCGTCAACGACAAGGTAAAGGCCCTTGCTAGCGAGTTCAGAATGGACCATCGAGTTACCACTCCATACCACCCTCAGACGAATGGTCTCGCTGAAGTGTCAAACAGGGAGATCAAGACTATATTGTAGAAAGTCATCCGCCCTGACCGAAAGGATTGGTCACATCTTTTGGACTCGGTCTTGTGGGCATATCAGACATCTTTCAAGACTCCTTTGGGTACATCTCCCTTTCACCTCGTTTATGGCAAGCCGTGCCATTTACTTGTTGAGATGAGACATAGGTCACTTTGGGCAGTCACTGATATACTTTTGGATCGAGAGAGTGTAGGAGATCAGAGGAGGGCAGAGTTAGCCGCCCTGGAGGAGCTTCGTGATACCACCTTTTCAAACAGCCTACATTATAAGCAGAGAGTGAAGGAGTGGCATGAGTCTCATATTTGCCACAAGCAGTTTGAGCTTGGACAGAGAGTATGGCTGTTTGATTCTAGGCTTCAACTATTTCCAGGGAAGCTACAGACCAAATGGAAGGGATCGTATTTGGTTAGAAAGGTGCTTGACAATGGGAGTATTGATATATCTGAGTTGTCTTCTGATGCTACCTTTCGAGTGAACGGCCAGCGGCTCAAGCCATATCAAGATCATGAGCCGAGGGTCGTTGATGTTGCCCCTATTCACTTTGCGTGAGATGTGGTCTCTTGACTCACATCTATTGCATCTCAGACCTGATTATCACTGTTCTTCCGACTTGTATAGATCCAGTTGTCCATTTCACTCTATTCTTTAGTCCCACATCCCTTCTCTCATCTTATGATTATGCTATACTTAGGGTGTACTTTACCCTAGGTATAGGGGGGATGTAGGATCTTCGGGTATTCTATGGATTCTTTCTACCCCTGCATTGCTGCCTATACTTAGGGATATTTCACCCTAAGTATAGGGGCGTAGACCCTGTACATCCTTTACTCGGATTTCCCTTTATATACATCTTTCTATACTTAGGATTACTTGATCCTATGTATATGGGGAAACACCGAGTTCTCTTCATTCTATTCTTTGATTTGTCTCTGTATATAGCCATTCCTTTTCGCTTCCCTATACTAAGCACGATTTATGTCTTCTTCATCGCTCTTGATCACTCTGAGGACATCGTTCGAGCTAAGTATAGGGGGGTGTGTATATATTTCATATATACTTTAGCCATAACTCGTACTTTGAGTGAGTGTGTTAATAAATAAAAATGGCTAAAAATCCATAAAAATTTAAAAATTTAAAAATTTCCCTTGTACAAAATTCTTCTTGCACATACCTATTTATGTATAAAAATTATTTTTGTACAAATGATTGTAAAATCTTTTTTTGTAAATAGCTTGTAAATATTTTCATATCAAAATTATGTATATAGTACAAAATTTTTGTAAAATGTTTTGAAAACAAAAAGTTTGCAAAAAACCTTGTATAAACTTTTGTAAATATTTTGCAAAACTTCGCATCCATGCATACATCCATGTTTTCAAACATTTTTCAAAAAGTTTGCACATGTGTAAACATTTGTAAATTGCACATTTGTAAAATAGCATCTTTGTAAATATTTGCACAGTTTTTCCAAATCATAGTTGACATTTAAACTGGCCTGGAATTAAATTGACAAATGGAGCTTGGTTAAGACCTTAATCCACCTAATAATAAGAGGAACCTTAGAGGGATTAGGATTAAGACTTTTCAGGTCCATTGGGACTTAATTCTTTGAGTCCATTAGGCTATGAGCAGATGTTATCTTGATGAGCCTAAGTAGAGCATTTAACAACACACATATGACTCTTAGAGACAATGGTTTTACTTGCTCCAGCACTTTACACATAGCTCTCCATGGATGAGGTGGTGAGGAGGCAGTTTCCTTTGGCTTGGGGTAGCATATGAGGGTAGTACTTCTAGGCAGAACCTCTCTTCTTCTTATAGTGAAGGAAGTGCATCTCAAGTTGGTCTGGTGGTTATGAAGTCTAAATACAGAAGCCGTGGGTTGCAATAAATCTTCAAAAGAGGGATAGTCTACTGGCTCAAGAGGAAAAACTCATTGTATATATGCTGCACCATGTAGATGTGTTGTACAGATGCAAATGAAAAAAATGTGCAAAAAGAAAAGAACTCCAAAAAAGTGGTGGGTCGGATTTAAAATTTAATAATCCCACCGGAGTGTATATAGTCAAATAAAGCAAAGCTTGATATCCATGTTCCATCTCATGAAGCTTGCAGCGGGAGACTCAGCTACACTAGTTAGAGCTCCCAAGGATACATGGCTACACTGGCCATGGTCCATTCTCTTCTTCCCCCTCTTCTTGAGCCGGCTGCACTTGAACTTAGAAGGGAATACCCCGCTTCTCGAGGAAAGTGTTGCTAGACCGAGGCATTAGAGTTACCAGGTTGAGGGAGGTTGTTTCTTTGTCACTTCTGAGGTGGGGAGCTACATATCACTTACACCGTACAAGGCTGATCTGGTTTATTGAGGAGTCTTGACCATAGATCGGTGGAACTTAGTGGTTGTTAAGTTTTAAGCTTAAGTCCAAATAAGGCTCCGACAAATTAATAATCCAAAGGTCTGACCGAGCTCCATATTTCAATTTGATGAAGGAAAGTTTAATAATCAACCTTGATTTCCTCTCTTTTTCTTTCTCTTTTGCACTTCTTTTTCAAACAAGTGTTTGCTAAGGGACTAGAAAAAATAAAGTATAGGGGGAGGGGGGTGATGAATCCCAATTCATCACTCTTTATTCCTTTATTTTAGCTAGAAACTTGAGCAAAACATCGTGTAAATATGTGTAAATATCATAAATTGCCAAAACACATGCATCATGTAAATATGCATAATTAGCATGTTTTTGTGCCAAAATAAAGGAATAAAAAAACACAAGAAAAAGAGGGAAATATTTATAATAAATATTGAGTGACCTAATCCCAAGGGAGGGCTCAACGTGGGCCTGACCGCAAAAGAACCCAAGTAGATAGAAATAAGGTCATTCATACATGTACATACCCCCATGTAAATAAATAAAATTTATTTTCCTCAAAATAAAAATTAAAAAGTATTTCTTACATTTTGTAAATATTTATAAAAATAAAACTAAAATAAAAATGAGAAAAACAAAATAAAAATAAAAATAAAAATAAATGAAACCTCTCTCATCAGTGCATATAGACCATGTATATAAAATTACATACCTATTTATTTTCTCCTTGTAAATAATTAATAAAAATATCATAAAAATATCTCTATTATTCCAAATTTTATGTTGTAAATAAATAAAATAAAAATCAGGAAAATAAAAAGAAAATAAAAAGAAAATAAAAATCATTCTCCACCTTGTGTATATACCATATACATATGTATATAAACCTATTTATTTAACCCCTGTAAATACGCCATAAGAATAAAATAAAAATGCCTTATTATTTCAAATTTTATTTTGTAAATAAAAAAATATAAAATTGGAATAAATGTACAAAAATAAACAATTAAAAATAAAAATACATATATGTATATACCTATATTTATTAATAATATAATGTAAATACGTTATTTATTTTTTATAAAAATAAAAAAAATCAATAAAAAATAATTTGAAAAATAATAAACATTTTTTCATGTTTTGACTTTGTCAAAATAAAATCATTTAATAATTTTAATTGAATTTTTAAAGAATTAATAAATGGAGGATTCTGATTGGTCCACGGGGGATTGTTGACCGCCGGTCAACTCTCCCCCGCGGACCCTTTCCCCTCGAATCGGGCGTTCGAACCGACTTCTCCAAATTTTCCCCATCTGACCCGACACCCATTCGCCAAAAACCCGGGCTCCGATCAAAGTTTCCACATCCGAGACCCTTGCACAGTCAGCATCTTAGGGATCCGTGCTCCACGCAAGCCTGCCCGACTCCTTCTTGCCGGACCCTCCTCACTATAAAGGTTCACCTCCGGCCATAATTTCATGCCATCTTTGGCTCTGACTTCCCATCCCAGGACCTCCACTGCCTTCCCTAAAGTGACATCTAGCCGAGGGCCGTGTCGCAGTGAGGAGGAAGTGACCCCAGCCACTGATCCGGCGAAGCTTCTTGCCGTGCGCCGCCGCGAGGTGCGCCAAGCCTCGAACCCCGACGATTCCTTTATGCAAAGACCCCCAGAGCTTCCTTAGCTCATCCACAGTCGACATCCTCCATCAGGTATCTTCGATTTCTCCTAGGATTCTCTAATTTCCGATTACGCCCAAATCGCACCGCCGGCCGTCGCCGGCTGATTCACATCGATTCGGTCATCTGTTCGCTCATCCGACTCGCCCTTCACTCTCACGAGACCTATCACCACCTTCTGCACCCATTGTTCAACTTGGTTCGTCCAGGAACCAAGAGTCGGACCTCCCTCGCCGTCGCCTCGCCGGAGGTCCCTGCTTGGACGCACCTGGCCATCCATTCCACCCCCTGACGGGTCGAGGCACTTTGACCTCGACCCAGGAGTTGCTCTGTGCCATTTTGCAGGTCAATATGGGGGTCGAGTCGTTCGAGCACAGAGGCTCAGATCCTCCCTCGTCGCCGGAGCTCCTAGGAGCTTCCCGGTCTCATTGGAGGAGCGCACCAGCTGCGGATCACCTCGGCGATCACTTGCATCATTCCAGCAGCACCATAGGAGCGCTCCACCGCGCACATTGAGCCGGCGAAGTTCGCTGAAGGTCTATTCTTGGAGGAGCTCCAGTTGCCGTCCGATCAGCCCCCAACTCCAGTTGTGATCGTGGCCGTCCATTCGCAAGACACGTCTACCGCCCGATCCACTTAGGGTTCAATCTGAACCGTCGGTCACAGAGGAGAGGCGTGTGCACACCTCAACCGTCAAATCTTCCACGTGGTGCATCTCCAGCCGTCGACCGTTAATAATAGGGGTAATTTGCATTTAGGCCCCTCTGTTTATTGCATTTACTGCTTAGTCTTGTAAATATTTGTCATAGTTTTTTTTATTTTACACATTGGACCTCGTGTTTATTTTAATTGCATTTTAGTCCCTGTCTACGTGGATCACGTGCATCGTCACGTGACTTTTTGGACAAATTGCATTGTTAGGGCTTGGGTTTTATGCTGTGTTATGAAATGAGAATTACTTTCTGATATTTGCATTTGTACCCCTGTGCGTGGTTTTTATTCAACATGTGCTGAATATTTGGACTTTTTGCACTTTCTATCCTGAGCTTTTAGCACATGTTGCGATTAAATCCGTGGAAATACTTTTCTTTGCATTTAGGTCCCTGTGTACTCTATGCCTTGTTTTGATTGAATAAAATAGCAAATTAAATCCAAATTTGGTGAAATTTGGATACGTGGCTCCTGCCACGATGTAAAAAATTCTCTAAATTGTTGGTACATTTTTGAGGCTTTTTAATATTTTTAAAATTCATAAACAGTGATTTTTGTTACTGTCTGCATTGAAAAATCAAAGAAAAATAGAAACACTTCTTTAAAAATTCTAAAAAAATTAGGGTTAGTTAGTTTTAGTGTATTTTAGCTTCTAACCAATTTTCGTGCTTTTTGGACTTATAAAAAACCTTAAAAATTGCAAAACCTTAAAATCCTTATAAAAATTCTAAAAAATTTTATAAAAATCAAAAAATATAAACTCTTTTCCTGTAGCTTAATTTTTACATATATGTTTTTAAAAAAGTGCCTCCAGACTTTTAAAGATATATTATATATTTTTAATCGATCTTTCAAGCATGGTTGTACATTGATCTCCTGTTTTCCTCTTTCTTGAATTTAGAAAATCAAATAAAAATTGAAAAATTCTGAAAAATTCACCAAAAACACTTAAAAACCTAAAAAACATAAAAACATTTTTATTTGAATTTTTTGTGTATTTTTGAGTGCTTAAATTATTTGTTGAACTTGCTTGTTTTCTCCTTTTCTTATAAAATTAAAAATACAAAAACATTTAAAATTATAAAAATCCACCAAAAATATTTTTCCCTTTACTTCTCGATTTTCGACTACTTCATAGGCCGCAAGGCCAACCAGTGCTCCTTGAGTTCGACCCTGGTCGCTATACCAGGTTAATAAAAATAGCGAGGACCGCTTCTTGATTTTATTGCTTGATTATCTTTATTTGGTGGTTCCTTATCACATTTTCTTGATTGATTGATTTCCACTCAATCCGGGTAGCAATGAACCGAGTGTGATTATTTTTACCTAGCCCGGATCTTAAGTGTTGTGGGATTTCCTTGGTCATCAGGTACCGAGAGAGCTCCAAGAGTGGACTTTAGGTTTCATTCTTTTTGTTTAGCATTTTGTTCTTCACTTTAGCAATTGCCTACTTAGGATGATTTCCTTGTGCATATCGGCATATAGTATAGGTTTATAAATTTTTGTTTTCCATCCCGCATGGAGAGAGATGGGAAGCATTGTAAGTCTTCTAACTGAGCATTCATCATTTAGTCACTAAGGTGAGATTTCCATCTCAATGTCGCCTTGCATTACTTTTCCGACATTCTCCCTCTGTTTTTGGATCAATTAGGAATCAAAGAAAACACAAAAATGTTAGGCTCTTGTATTGAATCTACTCAAATCAAGTGATAACACAAAAAACTATTTAAAAAGGAAATGCTAAAAATACTTGACCTAAATAAAATTAATTGATTGGACTCATTGCTTTGGGGTGAGAAAATCCCTCATGTGTTTTCAGGTTGCATTGGATTCCTAGCGACATAGCGGATTCGTAAGGATTAGATCCCAAAACCCAGTATGTATATGCCTTGTGTATCACCTAGATTTCCGAAGTATTGTCGCTCCTCTCATATGTAGACGACTAGGGCCTGGTCAACAATGACGCTCTCTGTTGTGTAGAGCGTCGACCTCGTCTGAAGTATCGAGCATAGGCCACGCCCTCACGGGGGCGTCTGTCTCATCGTCTTGCGTCCGAGTAGGTTCTTGCATGCTCACGGGTGATTCCATTGTGACCGAGATACGAAGTATTGGTTTCGCCTATTGGCTTCTTCCCTCTATTTCTTTAGCTGAGTATGGATCCAAGAAGGGTTACAAGGACCTTAAAAAGTACAGACTACAAGTTACAAAGGAGGAGGACAAGTAAGAGATACTTTTTCGATAGTACTCTCTCCTATAGACGTAGGGCTTTAAGGACTTGTGCAAAAATTAATTTCCTGAAAATCAAATCTAAAAATTACAAAGATAATTGATGAATCTTCACGGCTACACGGGCCGAGTTGGTGAACCCATTGCTTTGTGTTTAATTGCTTAGCTTTATTAAGGTCAAGATCAAAAACATCGCGCTATCGTGCAATTTTGCTTCATTCCTCGTTGACCCTTGCTCACTGTGAGCCATTCTACTATTTTGTATTTTTCTTGTTTCTTGTTTACCTCCGTATCTTTTATACACATCGATCTTCCTCTTTATCTCTGAGATGGCGACGAATGGGAAGTTTAGTCAAGACTCCATCGACACCCACACAAGTTCCATCCGCTTGCTCTCTCCAATAATTCAGGGCAATTCTCGAGATCGGTTCGAACTTCGTGAACCGATCTCCGGACTCCCCGCCTTCTTCAATAAACTAGGATCTTTCTTGTCCCGAACTATGTATATTTTGGATGGCCATCGATTTCACTCCTTATACATCGCCATCCTTAACAAAGTTCTGTGTTGACCTTAACATAGAACACTTCTCTCCATCTGATGCTGCAATTCAGACTGATCGGGGCATTCTTCTATGTGCAGACTGGTAACCTTATTTCAAGCTAAGGATCCAAGTAGAATCTGAAATGATCAGTAGAAAAAGAAAGGGACTGTAACCCCAGCCTGAAGAAGAAGTCAATCCGGGGGAAGGGCAATATATCACACAGAATGAGGTTAACAATCAACTGCTTGCATCAATACAAGTAATCCAATAGCAACCGACGAACCAAGCCCTGTCGCAGACCGTTTTCTAGGATATGTTGAACGATCTAAGGAGGAGTCTAATGCAAGAGATGGCAGAAGAGAGATAAGCCAGATCCAGATCAAGGGTTCAATCAGGGAGGTGCTGGAGATGAATTTTCACTTGGTGGACCCAATTTCGAGGGAAGGGACAATGGACCACTGTCGATGAAGTCCACATTGAGCAGACAAATAATCCTGAAGTGGGCCATATCACAGAGTGGATTCAAATCCCACAAATCCATGCCCACTTCGAGCTGAAGCTACAGTTTCTGTCCCTGCTCCCAACATTCCATGGGAACACTACAGAAGAACCATATATCCTCCTCAAGAAGTTCGACCACATTTGTGCCACTGCCCATTACCTCGGTATCCCATTGGGGGTAGTCAAGATGACTGCCTTTCCCTTTAGCTTACATGACAAGGCCTTGTATTGGGTCGACCGCTTGGGCAAGGTAGTCATGACCTGGGAGGAATTAAAGTCTGCATTCCTCCACAAATTCTACCCTCTTGGTCGTCTGAATCAAATGCACGCTCGCATCTCCATTTTCTGTCAGCAAGCTTACGAGACAATACATGAAGCATGGGAAAGATTCAAGGATCTACAGGAAAAATATCCCCACCACGAGATTCCAAAAACTACTCTCGTACATCATTTCTTTGGTGGAGTGACGCTAGAAAGCCAAAAGCTCGTTGATGTCGCTTGAGGTGGCTCTCACTTCGATAAGGACAAGGACGCTGTATGGAATATCTTTGAGGAGATGGATGAAGGAGAAGCTGCTCAATCCTCGTCGCACACTTACATGAAGATGCCAGCCACCATCAGCAAGCATGTGAATATGGTTGCTGGCGTCGAGGACAAGGACGAGAGCTCCAACCTCTTTATCATTGGGAGCCATCTAGCCAAGGTTGATGTCATTGAAAAGAGGTTACATGATCTCCAAAAATATCAGTAATTGAGAAGAGGACCCAAGGCTTGGAAAGCTCGACCTGATTTCCCAGCAGCTGGAGCAGCTCGTCCATGCATTGAATGCCGATATGTGCAACGATGTGTTTGCCCCTACCGAGACGACCATAGAGAAGAAGGAGCCTTCACCGAACCAAACATCTCAGCCAAGTCCATAGCCGTCCCAACCCGTTCAACACGTGTATTACGTGCAGGTTCCATAGCAGCCCCAAACACAGATGTTTGTATATCAACCAGAGCCCCGGCCAGCTTATCCTAAGCAGTTCTCTCCACCTCCATTGTTGATTCAAGAAATCAATGGTGTTTGCAGTTATGAGTCACAAGTGACCTGTCCTCAGGACATTCTCTGGGTCAGAACATGGGCAACATGCCCTATCACCAGCAGCAACAAGGTGGGAGACCTTTCCAGCCCTCATATCAGCAATAACCTCCGTCTCAAGGCAATACCTGGAGGCAGAATTATCGGCATGGTCCTCAGCAGTCCGGATATCGCAATCAAGGGTACCATCAGCAGTCGATTGTCCCATATCCTCAATAGAACTCACAATATTCCTCCAACTATCCTCCTCACCAATTTTCCCAAGGATATCAGTCATAGTCTCACCCACCATATCAACATCCGAAACCCCAACAGGGGGAATCTTCTGAGATTGTGCTAGTCAACCACGCCCTTACTTTCCTTGAGCAATTAATGAAAAATATGGCTGAGATGAACCAAAAGATCGACGATCTGACGGTTGAGAAAACAACCATTCCTACTCATATCGAAGCTAACCCGAATAAATTTAGGTAAATTAAACTACTTTTTATATAATGCCGTTACTCTCAGGAGCGGTAGGATACTCCAGCAATCGGTGAAGGTGAAGGGAAAGCATCTTGCATCTGATGAGGAATCATCAGTCCAGCCAACGCAAGGGCCAAGAAACATTTTTAGAGCAACACCACTAACATAAAAATTACAAAAATTGAAGAACTTTCAAAAACTCAAAAAGACAACAAC
Source organism: Ottelia alismoides (assembly GCA_037367405.1). Taxonomy (NCBI): domain Eukaryota; kingdom Viridiplantae; phylum Streptophyta; class Magnoliopsida; order Alismatales; family Hydrocharitaceae; genus Ottelia; species Ottelia alismoides. The sequence continues at coordinate 652,437 of JAZKJV010004716.1, forward strand.
AAAATTGAAGCCCTATGTTCGACCTTGGTAGACTTGCCAAGTAAAAATAATCCACAACAATCAAAGTGTATGGTTTTTGCTGAACCAAATTTGCCTCCTATACTATGACATTCTCTGATTATTAAAGGGGTAAATTTGACGTTCATCAGTCAGATACCTCTCTCATCTCACGTGCTTAGCACCTACTACCTCCCCAATTGTGTGCCTTGCACATGACTCTTTGCTGACATCATCCTCCTTGCACGTGCAAGGCACGTTCCCCAGTCCCACTCCTCCTCACGTGCCCTGCACGTGAGGTTCTTCTTCCTCCTTGTGAAATGCCCAATCATGCTCTTGCAGCACTGCCTTGCTCTCTCCTATGTCGCTCTATGCATCCATCTCCTTGCCAGCTCCAACCACCACGATCCTGTATCCTAAACTCGGTCAAAACCCCTAACCTAATATCCTCTAATGACCGGAGGCCATTACCGTCCTATCCTATCTTCTACAACAACCTAACCTACCTTTAGCACCTTCATCTCCACCGCAACCTCCGTCCGCCATCTCACCCGATCCTATGATCTCGCAAACTACCCAACTTCCTTTATCCTCGCCAACTTCTTGAACCCCCTCCTCTGAACCTGGTGCTTCAGCACCACCGAAGCTACATAAGACGTCGCATAGGGGCTGGTATCCGCATCTTTGCCCAAGTCGTACTGCCTTCACGTGTCCTACATATGCGTGGGTAAAATTGTAGCGAAGCCCTATCAATTCTATGATCTTATTAGAATACCCCTACCATGGGTAATTTATATAGAGACCTAGATGACTTTACATAATTATTGAAAGGCCCCTCTACAAGGGTATAAATACGAACCTATATTTATTTTTATTGCAATATAGTCCCTAAACTTCATTTGATCATAAGTTGATCATATAACATTAGATTTTTTTGTTCTTGGTGTCGATTTGATCCCTAATTTATTATTTCTCATATAAAATACTGAGATTTTACTTTGTGTTAGTATTTGACAACCATTATCTGAGAAGATCATTTGTTATATTTCAAGCATATTTATTCTTCATCATTGACTCCTTATTTCTAAATAAGTTGTGATTTATTTAAGGAAATTATTTGGGATTGATGATATAATTTTTTAATTACTTGATCATTGAGGGAGGGATCCTAAATTTTAGTTTGCGTCATTTGGCTTGGTATGCTCACTGCACATTCATTACTCCGTCGTATTTTGCATTATATCATTTTGTCATCATTTAAAAATCATGAAAATATTACATTTATTATTTTATCGCTCATCATATAGCATAAGATTATTTTCTTGCATAAAAATCATTTTTTTAAATGCATGCATCATCTTTCTCTTTCTTGAATTAATTACACCTTTTATTTTAAAAACCATAATAAGCTGAAAAATATATAAATACCAAAAATATTCTTCATCTCTCTGAATTCCTAAAATGTTTAGGTTATTTAAAGATTGATTCTAGACCCTCATATTACCTCCCTGAGTTCACCTTCGGATTTACCCAAGTAAAATAAATAAATTCGATAGCATTAAGACTTTATTATCCATACTATTTCTCGGTATGATCATCTTTGACTAATCATTGAATTTCCATATTACAATAATTCGAAAAATTATGGTATTTCATGGTTCGTCACTTGGCCTTTACACGTCCCTTATAAAGATGCAACATTTCCGCCGCATGAGATAAAATTTGTCCATCGACCATTGGATCTTGATCCCAAGTAAATGCAACCTATAAAATCTAAACTTAAATCACAATATACCAACTTTAGGAATACAATATTTATATAAGAAGGTACCTCCAAGTTAGATAGAATGACAGTCTTGACATCCTGAGGAAGCTGACGAAAGTATGCAATAGTGGTGGGAACTTGTGCACGAGCAACCTGGAGGTGGAGGGTTGGGGATTTTCCTAATACGTATAGGTCTAGGAGCCATACATGGAAATAAAGAGAATATAATTCCAATATTATATGTAATTAGCACATAGTAAATAAATCATGTTATAAAAAGTGATTGAAAGAAGAAGAATCTTTACCTCTTATTGTATTACAATATTGTCGCAAAATCTTCTACTACTACTAACGATGTCATTATCTATTACAAAAGGCATATTATCATGTGAAGAATTCTTGTATGCATCATCATTATCCACTACGTCTTGATATTCATTATCATCAAAGAAATCCATAGGTATTGTCCTAACAGGTATAATCCATCCATCGACAGAATTGCCTGGTACATTAAAGAACTTCTCTACTTGACTTGCAAGAGCAAATAGCTCGTTGGTTTGCAACCGACCTATTTTCTTTAAGGAGAGAGTGCCATTTTTGTATTTTTTTCTATGCTACTCCTACATGACCAATATCAAACTAAATGCATTGAAATAGAACACACCTTATGTCATATGTAATACTGATCTCTAATATATCAATTTCTTCACCATAATATCCATCTATTCCAGCTGAGAGTTTGACCTTCACTATCATTTCAAAAAGCTACATTACTTTGTTCCCGTTGACCGACTTTTTTTGAAATATGAGTTCATTGATGACATAATAGGAATGAGACACAACTTATGAGTACAGACTGCATTGAGGAATATCAAGATCTGTACTCCACCGAGCATCGTTTGTTAATTTCAATTTTTGAATGTTATCCTTGAACAATATTAGAAGCCCAATTTTTTGTACTTGTTGAACTATATTCTTCAAAAAATATTCAACTTCATCTCATTGCATCAAAATATAATAATGAATAAGATATTTTTTGTCGTCTGAAATAAATCAACAGATACTTTTAAGAATATTTCTTCCATTTTGTTGAAATATCCAGAGTTACGATCTTTGGTGAACAAATCCCCATCATAATTTCATTCAAATATATTAAACCTAAAATTATTTCCATCATCTATATACATATCACAAAATGTAATACATTCTTCAATAAATATCCAACAACAATACAACCTTCAAGTGCAGCTTTCACTAAACACCATATTCTTTATTTCCTTAAATATCATTCTATCGGGTTCATCCATCGACACTGAATAGGAGTACATATTCGAGCCTCACTAGCAAGATGTACGACTAAATGTATCATTATATCGAAAAATGAATGTGGAAATATTTGTTCCAACTAATGAAAGTAATAAAAGATATATTTCTAATCGATACAGTATTTCAGATCCAAGTTCTTCCAACACGACACTTTAAAAATTAATTAAGTTCAATCAACGCTCGCATTACTTCGGTATGTAATACTCATTTGATAGCTAATGGAAAATGAACTTACATCAATATCTTGTAATCATGACTTTTTAATGATGATGTCTTTCTTTCTGTCTCATTTATACATCTACTTATCTACAATGAAAATCCATTAACTACTTTAATATTTTTAAGAAATGTAAATATTCTATATCTCTCATCATTGGATTTGTATAAATCGCTCCAGGAAGCATAACTCTAGAATTATCTACTGATTCTATCGGATTTAACTCTAGGCGGTATTGAACTGCATCAAATACGTATAACTTGCAATAGTTGAAAGGTTTAATCTAGGAATATTTTCCATAACATTCTTCTCTATATGCATTACATCTAAATTATGATGGGTCTGTAAGGTATGCAAGTAAGGTAGTTCTCGAAAGAAAATACTTTATTTTCACCATCTGTCGAATAACTTCTTCTTAAACGATTGACCCAAAGAAAAGTTACTCAACGTTGCTTATTCTTTCTACACGAAGCTTCTAGATTATCGAACCAAATTAATTCGATGTCCAAATGATTTGTCATCAAACTTGTTATTGTATTCGCTTTTCTTTCATCTGTGATTCACATGTAAGAAGTTGTGGCGACCCAAATAACAACGTATTATACTCATAGTTAACCACATGGAGTGTGTTTTTTCCATACAAACTGGATATGTGAGTTTACCTTTCGTACTCTAACCAGATAAATTAGCATAAGCTGGGAAATTATTGATGGTTTATAGTAAGGACACACGTATTGTGAAGAATTCCTTCTTAACCACGTCATAAGTTTGAACTCCAGTGTTCCACAGAAATTTAAGCTTTTCAATTAAAGGTTGCATATATGTGTCTATTGCATTTCCTAGACCTTTTGGATTTGGTATTAATAAGTCATCATCATAAATGACGAATTCATCGACATCCAAGTGGGAGATTATAAGTAACAAGTATTACATGCTAAATAGAGTAGCTTGTACTCATATTTTCAAATAGATTAAATCATCAAAAGCAAGACCTAATATAGTATTTATGAAGAATGATCATACATTTGTCCCTTATTGTCATGATCAGGGACGATTTACTAGAGACCGTCTCCTTCGAGATCGAAAATTTACCTACTTTACCACCAACAACAATGGATGGGGAAGTCGCTAGATGACTACCCCAGATCCTTACGAGGGGATTGTCGCAACCGTCTCTTCGAGTGCCCAAATACTAAGGTTAATTGCCTAATGGAGATACTAACAGAGAGAGGGAGATGACAGTCATAGCCGTCCCTTTTGGTTTCGTAATGGAAGTAGTGAAAAACTATACAGGGGACGGTTGTTCAATTGTTTCATTACTTATATCTAGAGACAATTAAAGATCTTCCCCTCCAACACTCACCATAAATCAAATTTTAGAGGCTAAGTAGGGATGGTCGTATAGGCTATCCCATCTGCTAACTTTAGGGGATGGTACTCTATGTGAGCATGTGTAGTAAGGGCTATGTGTAGTGGAGATGTGCTTATAATACTTATAGGTACGGTCACAATCGTACCTTTTCTGTATGTATTCTTAGAAAAACACACATAGACGAGGGATGCAAGGGATGATGATGTGACCGTCCCCATTAGGACTCCGAGGGGGCACTTTTTTACGTGTCCATCCCTGATGATTATGGAATAGGGGACGATCGTTTGTGAGCATCCCCTGTAATGGTATGCCAATACAATCGTAGGTATACTGTCCCCTCCACTAGTAAAGGGGAAGGCTTTTATTTATCCATCTCATTTAATCATCTCCAAAGATCATTCCACTTGTAGGGAACCATCTATTAGCACACACTACAATCCCACGACCAAGGATGTTATTCATTGAGTCCAAATTCTGCAAGAATTGGGAAACTTCAAAATAAAACCGACCTCCATTTCTCTAGTATCCAAATTTTATGGAAATGAGACTTAGGACCCCTTCTTACATATTAATATTTACGGTCCTCTTGCGACATTGTTAACATCCATGGGATAAAAAAGGTGTGTATGTGTGTATGAAGACCTTCACATTCTCTATGAAAAAGGTGAGCAGTACAATGGCTCTGAAACTATGGAACTTGTATCACCTTAAACATACTACAACATCTAGTCATCAGAAAGTGTGGTAGCAGCTTATAAGTAGTAAAGATTAAGCATTTTGGGATGTGGTCAATGGTTCCCCAACAGGTTGTCTGGGCAAGTAGTTATAGGGCCCAAGACGTTACAAATGGTATCAGAGCATATTCCCTTTAATAGCAGGAAGGGTTTCTCAAGAGGGGGAGCCACCCATACCATAGAGTTAGGAGTCTACCTAAGAGGAGAAGTCACTGCTATTGTTGGGAATAGGTCATGAGTCGTTGCACAACGAGGACATTGTGAATATAAGTTGTGGTGATTGTAGCACCCCAAACACAGTACCATATCTAGTAATCACAAAGTGTGGTTGCAACTTATAAGTAGTAGGGGCTACCACTAGTCAACCTGGGTTTAAGCGTTTTGGGATGTGGTCAAGGGATCCAGTTGGGCCCAATCTCAACAAGTTGTCTGGGCTAGTAGTTCCCCATAACAGATTGGATCTAGGGCCCGAGACGTTACACGTAATGATCGTGGATACGACTTGGATCCCACATATCAAAATGGAAAAGTTCAAAAAGACTATGACTACTACAACCTTGATGACCTAGAAAGCTAGATCAGTGATGCTTTGCAAGTTAAGATGGTTCACACTAAAAGGTGGACTTGATAAAGATCTCAGGGATGAGACGATAAATCTTCTGCAATGGAAGATGACCAAATCAGAGATAACAAGTGTAAGGAGAGACCAATCCAACAGAAAAGGAACTAGCACCAACATATGAAGTCTCGATCAACCTATAAAGATCTCCATGCTCATAGCCACATCCAATCACCTTGCCCGTAAGTATATCCTGAAAACAAGGGAAGTTGGATCAAATATGGCATGCCAATTTAAATATTTTGTAACTTAACTAATAGACAATAAATTCATCAAGAACTCTGGTGCATGAAAAATAATCCGCAAACATATTGAGGGAGTTAAATGGACCTCCCTTGTCTGGTGATGGGATAATGTGTCCCATCAACAATCACCATTGATCTACTAGGTGGCACATGGATGTATGAGTAGATATGCGAGCGATCTCCATAGAGATGATGAGAAGATCTAGAGTCCATGATCCACTCTGAAGGGTCTGGTCAAGACTAACTAGTAAAAGCATGAGTAATACCTAATATGCTCATGGATGTAGAAGTAACAATGTTTGATGGGCCAGTAGAAGATATAGTCATCGTGAGCATGATATCTCACAATCATGCAAATTCATCATAACCATAATCAGTCTGGAGTTGAAATATATTTGACCGATTCCTTGATTGAGAGTATGTACCGGTGAGGATGTCCCACATTTCCTTTGTTGTAGGCTGGCTTAAGATATAGTTGGCTATCTCAATAGAAACAGTACATGATAACCATACCTTCACATACGCATCATCTGCCTCCCATGATGCATTGGTCCCAGTCTTGTCCACCGACTCATCCGATGTTAGAATATGCTTCTTACCATATCTTTACAATAGATTCGTGAACTACATTGCCCACAACTCGTAGTTTGAGCCATCCACCTTGAAATAAGAGTCGGTCCCTTAAAGGCATCTATGGATGGAGTATCAACTCTATTTTTTGACATTGTGGACAGATAACTGGGATTGTAGATGGATCTTGGAGTGATTACACAAAAAATAGCAAAAAGTGATATGATTTTGGTCTCAAATGTGTGAATCAAACAAAAAAAATCTAAAATCATACTAAAAACTATGAATTTAGGGTAGCAAGAGGGCCATTGAGCAACATCGAATGACGCTTAATGGATATGGGGGTCACTGGGCATAATTGGCAATGTCCTCGGATGCTGTCGGGGATGACAGCTTAGTCGGGGCGTGATGAATCCGTGATTCATCACTCTAATGAGATGAAAATAAATATTCTTTCTGAGAAATTAGGCTCGTTCACAAGATTATATCACAAAATTAACTTTCATGTATTTATAAATAATTTGCATAAAGCATTTCATTTTGCAATTATTGTCATCTATAAATTTTCACCTAATGTCGCACATTTTTAATTAATTTATGTTAACTCCAATTGACATGAACCTAACTTCATTATGTATATATAGCTAAGCTTAATCAATGAAAAATTAAAAAATGCTAACTTGTACAAATTAAAAATAAACCCAAAGCCTAATTCCAAGATAAAAAATTGTAAAAATTGGAATATCTCTCATACAATGTTCAAATTCACTCTGGTCACTTTTAAATTGATGTACATCCAATTATCTACAAATAAAAATCAAATTCAAAAGAACTGGAGTCCATTTGTGAAATTTGAGCTTTGAGGCCTAACTGTACATTGTACAAGTTCACTGATTTTTTACCTATTATTTCATGCATATAATTGACTCTTTTTTATTTATTTCCTTTTCATTTCTTTATTTCATTTCATATTTTATTAATTATATAAAAATCAAAATAAAAAAAATCAAAAAAGCAATGAAAAAGACCAATTCTGACTTGAGTTTACTGATATAATCCATCTGTATATAATCCGCTTCCTAATTTTTTTCTGGCCTTTTTTTAACTCATAAAAATATTAAAAACTTTGCATTTGAGTACACCATTATTTTGTATCTAGATTGACTTTTGCATGCAATATCCATTCACAGAAAAACTAAATAAAAAATACAAGACTAAAAAATGGCATTTATGTACATAAAATATTGCGAAAAATGCATATCTTTCCATAATCCATTTGCATCTGAGTCCTTCATAAATATTATAGATGGCATTTAGATGAACATTTTTCATGTTGTGCATTTTTGCATTCAAGTCCATTTACTATTTTTAATCCATTTTCTTTATTACTTGCATTATTCAATGACTACACGTGTCACGCACCTACTGGAGCCACATCATCCCTTAGTCAAACATGCCCCATCTTATTATCAAAGTCTCTTCTCTCGAAGAACTGATGATCTGGGTCATTGGATCGACTTCTATCCAACGACTATCATTATTTCCACCTTCCCCCGTCACCCATACATGCTTGACACATGATCGCTTCCTCAACCGTTGGATCGACTTCAAACCAACAACTACTCCTCCTTCACTCGCCTAACCCCTTATCCTCTTGCAACGCTGACAAGTCGCTAAATACGTTATTTAATTCGTGTACGTTGTAATACGTGTACTTAGCGATTCGATCAGAACCGAGAGAAGATCTCCGTGAAGAGTGTCTCGGCTTTAATTTATATCCCGGGCAAGTCCGGGGTCGAACTCAGGGAGGCAAAGGAACAACTTGGGTTTAATTCAAGAACTTAGGTCTAGATTTCAGTGCGGTATTTTTTAGCTTTTTTTAATGTAAAAAGAAACAAATGCAAGTGAATTACAACACTAAGAAAATACACAACAAGGCCAAATTAATTTTAATATCAAATTAATCCAATTCAGCCAAATTATATTTTTCCTAGAGTCCTAATCCAGAGATGAATGCAAGGTACTTTTTTTGGAATTATAGGGGTTAAAATGCAACAAGAAAAAATGCACACTTTTTATGGTTTTTTTCGTAATTTCTCACACAAACAGTAAGCAAAAATCATGACAAAATTACTGGAATTAAAAGATGATGCAAGGAAGCTACAGTAATATTTTTAGAATTTTTTGACAAGTTATGATTTTTTTATGGATTTTTTAGTGAAATCAGAGTGGAAATGTGTAATTAATTCCTATTAAATCCACGTTATCAAGTTAATCAAAATGCAAATTATCTCAAATAGATATTTAGATGAGCAATCCAGGAGACTTGAAATTTCGTGAAAAGCATGTATGTGGATTTAATTAAAAATCAAATACTACAAACACTCTATAATTTATTTTGGGCACAAGACATCTCCATTTTGAATGAAATTTGGATAGTAAATTAAGCACATTTCAAGGCATCATTCCTAATTTTTGTGGATTTTTTGGAGCAACCGTGTATGAGATATTAATTTAATGGCACAGAATGGGTAAACTATGCAAAATTTCAGTGAAACAATTATCATTAATTACCCATGTGACATAAAAATACAAATAAATGGTCAAAATGTAGGCAATTAGTTGCTCGTCACAATGGTATTTTTCTTTGAATAAAATGACACCAAAATGAAGTCCAAAGTAACGCATGAACACAGGGGTCTTTGTGCAAACTCAGAAAACTATATTTACAAAGCAAATATATATATAAGGACTGATTTGCAATTATAGAAACTATACAAAAAAGTTTTGCAATTTTTACAATTAAAAAAAATGACCTTCTTCCTCCTTCGTTCTTTGCAGGAGATGAACCCAAAGGAGGAAGGTTTGATCGGCGGCGGCGGGCGGCCACGCGCGGCCGGCGCGAGGGCGGAGGGGCGGAGATCACCGCCGGCGGAGGAGGGGGCGATGGCCTTTTGGCGAAGGAAGTGGCGCGGTTGGAAGGGAGGAGCGCCGCTGGAGGCGGCGTGGCGGAGCGGGCTGGTGGCGCCGGCTACACGCAGGCGGCGCACGGCGGAGGCGCGGCCGCAGGTGGGGAGGAGGTGCGCCGGCGAGGAGGCGGTGGCAGCACCTTGGCTGTCGGCGCCGCTGGTGATGGAAGGGAGGGGGGGGGGGGCGGCGGGCGGCACCTGCACGCCTCCTGCCTCCTGCAATTTTTTTTAATTTTCTTTTTTTTTATTTTTTTTCTGTTGTTCTATTTTGCTGTAATAGAAACCTTTTTTTGTTTTAGATTTTTTTAATTTTTTTATGGTTTTCTTAAACAGAAAATATGTACAAAAAAAACAACAAAATGGTAGATGATGAGTTGGTGGTGGTGATGATGATGAACTAAACAAATGGAGGATTTTTTAGGTGGTGATATGATGATATGATGTGATAAAAAATGATGGTGATCTAAACGACAAGGAAACACGATATTAGATAAAATAAAATAACAAGAGAAACGAGGAGGAATACTTACCTGATTCTTCGCCGGATTGGCGGAGCAGCTACGCTGAACTCCTATTGTCGCCTCGATCCGATTGGCGAAACAAAAATCGGAGAAGCTACGCGAGCTCGACGGGGAACTCGTGACGCGAAGCAGAGCTCCGCGGATCTCACCTGAAGGAGGTCATCGCTTGAGGACGATGCTTCGCAGCTGTCACCAACAAAACACTCCAAGCTCTCTCCTTATTCTATAAGAATGGTGGATGGGGAAAAAATGAGGATGTACAAAAGAATATAAAGAGAAGAGAAAGGGAAGTTAGAATGGTGGTGGTGTTGAATGGGAGGTTAAATTAGTGATGGGGTTGAATGGGAAGTTAGATGAATAATGGTGTTGAATGAAGACTTGGAGGTTATTGTAGAGAATGGGAAAATAAATAAATAATGATATAAAGTATGCTACTTTAAATACAACAAAAATAAAGAGGGAAAAAATGGTGAATTTACAAGTGAATACATACAACATGTACATTTTTTGTTTGCTTTTCTTTTTATATTTTTTTGTCTTTTTAATAGTAGCTATGTACAATAGGAAAATATAATAAAATAGTACAATCAAAATACAAGACCACAATGATTTTTTTTGGATTTTTAGTGATTAAGAAAGATAAAATAAAAATGAAGAAGGAATGAATATATACATAATATACAATGTACATCTAGGTCCCAAAACCCAACTTTTGCAAACGAGCTCCGATTTTAATGAAACCACTTCCGTTGGATAGATAATTTTCTAACTTGAACTTTAAAAGTGAGTTTGGTGAATTTGGAGTTCATACGGAGCGGGAATTTAGCTTGGAAGTTGGTCTTTACGGCTTTTTCCCATTGGGATCTAGGAGTATTTATTTGAGGTAAAATTTGTTTTGTATTTTTGTATTTTTATATACATTGATATGAACATGTTGGAGAAAGAATTAGCCAAAAAGGAGTTGATATGAAATTATTAAAAATACATAAAGTTTTGAGCTATTTACATGTATAAAACTCCTTTGATTTTGCGGCTTTTTATGTGTAATTTATTTTGTACAATCTAATATACAATAATTCATGTATTTTATTTACAAGAGTCATTTGTTAATTTATTGAATTTATGTACATTTTTATGAGCTTTTACTCGGGGATTTTGCTAAAATCAAGATATTGAGATGATGAATCGTGGATTCATCACCCCCTATACTTAAACTTTGCTAGTCCTCGAGCAAATAAAGAATGAATAAGTTGGGTTAACCCCTGACTGTGCATGTGAAAACAAGACTTGATCTATTCAAGAACTCTCGGTTTTAGAGATCCTAAAATCCTAAGCTGAACTAAGCTCTAGTCAAAAGGTACCCAATTTCCCTAATCATCAGACTCTCTTTGTATACATATATATAAGGGATATGACTTTAAGTGTTGACCGCAGTTACAAGAGTAGAGTCACAACGTCACCCAAGGTTCCAGTCCAAAAGACTCTCCTATGGACCCGATCCTCAAAACTAGGGAATAAATCATTTCTTGCATCCAATCCACCGTCTCTTTAGTTGTCAAACTTGAAAGTGTAGATGGAAGGCCAGTTGATGGAGGGCATAGGATTGTGTCATTTCTTCTCTCCCTCTCATTGGAACAAGGATCCTCTCAAGTGCCTTATTACGCAACGCATTTTTTGGTGTTGATCAGTGCGTCCGTCAAGAGAAGTTGGAGCCGTCTGCACTTGTTTTCCTGGGAGTACACCGGGGTGTGTCTTTTTTGAGTATCTATTATACCTTCTACACCCAGACTTGTAGCATTTACGATGCAGAGCCCTTTTTTGGTGCAAGCCCGACTCCTGGTCCTAATAGCGGTGGTCCAAGCGGACACTTTCGAAATGGTTGGAAGCGCTCGCCTTTGGTGGAAGCTCTTTGATATTTGACTTTGTATGGAATGAGAGCTTTTCTTTGACATTTCATTGATTTGTAGTATTTTGGCTAGCTCCACTGCTTTTACCAAGAGTTGGCGCACACTGATCAACATTTTTTTATTTTATCACACCCTGGCACATAGGTAAATGTCAAGAGATAGTACAAGAACCATGTTCTCATACTGGCTAAAGATGCTGACACTCAGGTTTCATGAAGCCTTCATTGATTTTATCCCATCCTCGAGCATCATCAAATCAAGTCCAAACTCAAATCCCTCATCCCAGATCCTCAAGTGAAATTTCAACTCATCTCATCATAACTGCAGTCGTGTATGTGAGGTGTTGATCATATTCTTAAGGTAGAGACTAAGCATGCAATATAGCATACAAATCTTTCAAACTAGGGAAATGTGAATAATTAAGTCAAGGACCCTAATGACTAAGGCTGGTTAACTCAAAATATCAAGACCTCATAAACCAAGTGTTCTTGAACATCACTAGTCTTGTGTGAAAGTGAATGTGTCAGGGGTTAAACCAACTTATTAGTTAGTTTTTTTTAGTTTTTTTTAAGTTTTACAAAAAGTGTTTTTTTTCAAAAAGTTTTTTTTGACAAACAAATGCAAAGAAGTTTTTTTTGTTAGAAAAGTTTTGCTCTTTTTTTTTCAAGAAATTTTTTTGAAAGATAGGTAGATAAGAAAGGACTTTTTTAAAGAGGATTTTTTTTTGAAAAGTTTTTTTTTTGAAAAGGTTTTTTTTATCTTTTTTTGAAAAATATAGATAAATAAGAAAGGACACATTTTTTTTGAAAAGATTTTTTAGAGCAAATAAGAAAAGAGAACAAAAAACATTTTTTTTGAAAAGTTTTTTTAAGAGATTTTTTTTTTGAAAAAATTTTTTTTACCCACCCCATAATTATTGTATAATTATATACAAAAATACGTGAAAGTACGAGCTATGGGTAAAGTATATATGTAATATATACACGCCCCTATACTTAGCATGTGCTATGTCCTCATGGCACAAGAAGCGAGAAAAAGACATAGCTCGTGCTAAGCGTAGGATGGCTAAAATAATAAATAGTATAGAAGTCGATCCACCCCCCCTATACTTAGGCTCTGGACAGCCTAAGTGTAGAAGAAGAGCAAAAATGGGGCGGACGAGGTCAAGAGGAGAAATGGATGAGTATGTACGCATGGCGGGCATCGGCTCCCCCTATACTTAGGCTCTTGGTAAGCCTAAGTATAGGACAAGAGTAAGTGTGAGAACCGATGTGGTCTAGAGAATATACAAAGAGGGGATAATGTACAAGAGTGATTGAATCTGTACAGGGATCAAGAAGGTTTGTGACGGACCTTCTTGCGGGAGCGAGGGGGTGGATAGTATACATATGTGTCGCTGTCAGAATCGTTCGTAGAGGAATAATAGTGAGGTGTGGGGAACGTCCAACGAGGGTCGACACACGGCTGCTTGCTCAAATATGGCTTCAGAACAGCCGAACTGAGCTCACTCATGTAGATCACCTCATCCGGACCTGATGAGGACTCCTCAGAAAGTTCCTTCTCTGGAACATCGAAGGTAACCTTCTTAGTCGGTTTTCTAGAACCTGAAGCATCAAGAGGAAGAGGAGAGTGACAAGCCTTGAGGGGTTCGGGGGAACACCTCGAGGAACAATACTCTTCTTCTTCTTACCAGATGACCGACTAGAGGATGGAGCAATCGATTTATCAAGATTGGTCAATTTGGTCCCAGTTGTCTCCTTTGGTGTATGTCCTGGATGTGGTGTGTGTGAGGTTCTGACCAGAGGTTCATCATCAGATGAGTCACCATATGCATTGTAATACTCCTGCAGGGTCAGCACACGTCTCTGATAAGGCACAGTATTCTCAGTTGGCTTGACATTGTTGGGTTCTTGTGTCGGATCATCGAAATGATCAAGGCAATCCACAAAGGTCATATCCGACTCAATGATAGCTTCTGGTCGTGAGTCCTCTCTAGAAGCTGTCGCGGTGGTGGTGCAAGCAGTAGGCGGTGTGTAGTTGTAGGGAGTCTCTAAACCAATGGTCGTCTGGACAGTCGATATCTCAGGTGTAGTAGAGAGATGGGACTCAACTGCTCTCGAAGGTCACGACTGTCTGCCAACTTTACGGGTTACCTTGGAATATCGTGTGTCCTCAAAGATCGGGTGAGGTCGGAGTGCTCCCAATGCAGAGAAATCGATCTTCCGAGTCTCACAATCTATAGTTGCCTTAGCCAAGGCTAAGAACGGCTTCCCAAGAATGATCGGAGACTGGGTGAACTCTCCTCGGTGCTCAATGTCAATGATCGTGAAGTCTATCTCCAGTAGAGCACCTTGAAAAGTGACGATGACTGAAATGGTTCCTCTTGACCGTTTAATGGTCCGATCTGCCAACTGAATGATCTCTCTTGACTTCTTGGCAGATCCGAGTTTGAGCTTGGCAAACACGGAGGTCGGGAGGATATTAATCGGTAAGTCATCATCGATTCTTGCATGGGTGAATGTGGTATCTTTGATTTCACAATCAAATCTAGGTAACCGCTTTACTCTACGGCTCTTGGTTTTTCTCCCTATCATCAAAGATGTGGCCATAGACACTATATGTATCTCAGTCCTTGTTCTCTTATGCCCGACCTTTTAGGCATCAATTTACTTCTCACAAATCTTTTAAGGTCGGGAAAGTGCTCAATGGCCATTATTAAGGGAAGCTCAAAAATCAACTTTCTATCCAATGCTTCCCTAACCGCAAGATCCAATTTTTTTAGATCTTTTCCTTTTTCAATTTTTATGGTATTTTCTGAGTTTCCATTTTTTGGTCTTTTTGGTAGGTGAAGGAGGACTAGGAGAATGTACAGACTCTGGTTTGGAGGGGAAGTGGTTAGTAGAAGAGGGAGGTAGAAGGGACTCCAGCTGTACATGACGT
The DNA here is from genome assembly GCA_037367405.1 of Ottelia alismoides. Taxonomy (NCBI): domain Eukaryota; kingdom Viridiplantae; phylum Streptophyta; class Magnoliopsida; order Alismatales; family Hydrocharitaceae; genus Ottelia; species Ottelia alismoides. The sequence continues at coordinate 667,619 of JAZKJV010004716.1, forward strand.
GTGGTCAATCCGGTGTCTTCCAGGTTTTCAAGATTCAATCCGCAAAATCTATGATCCACATTCCTACCTGGACTCTTGATTAATCTACAAATGTCATCCTCCATTAAGTTCTCATGACACATCATGAGAGAAGTCTGCTCACTTGGAGGATACTGCTGAGAACTTGGGATCTTATACTCAACACATCTTGACTCAGGCGTGAACTGTTGGGTTGAGTATGACCCATTTGTGTGGAAAATGTTGGTCGGAGCCTCATAAGGTGGAGTCAGTAAACAGGGGGTCTGTAGATCGGTCTCATAAGTCCAATCCCCTGTATATGTCGGCTCTCCGAATGGGTGATATGAAGGTTGGTCAATGTGGTCTCTATCACTCAGGTCAATCAAGTCAGGAAGATCGTACGGTGCATGCCTCTCCATTCGGTTTGTCTGGTCGACCATGTTGTACCCTAAGGTTAAGTCGGGATGTGTATATGGTACTTGTTGTTCTGTCCCAACTCGAGGTGAAAGTGAGGTATGTGGGGTCAACTGATTATGCCAATTATTCATCTCAGCAGTGGCTTGCATTGTGATTTGTTCCTTATTTCCAGCAAGCGGACGAGAATGTAGGGAGTCAATCCAGGGTGGTTGTGGGTCAGGGGTGTAAGAATGTGAGGTAGGTGAGAAGGATGAAGAAGTGGAGAAGTCAGTCGAAGTTCTGACTTCGCGATCAGGGTATGGGTATGAAGAGGAATAAGAGGGTGGAGATGATCGGAATAAGGTCGATGAAGGATGACGTGGATATGATGACCAATATTCTGACATCTTGGAAGGGAGATGGGAGAATTAAGCGGATCAAGGAAGAAAGCGTGCAAGTGCACCGAATAACACACAAAACAAACAAACACAAGAGCAAACCCTGAGTTCACCTACTCAACACAATGATGGTCGCAAAAGTCCGACCGTTTATCTTTTCAGTTTTAATTAGGTGATAAATCAAGATATAAATCCAATTACGCAAGGCTTAAAAGTAGGTTTTGGCCACTATCCTAGGGATGCGTCCTCACCTCTCAACAATCACAATTAGCCAAGCATACAATGAGGGTTTTACTCTCCCAAAACAAGTGTTAGTTTTAATCAATTTTTTCGTCAACTCTGATTAGCAGTCCCGATTTTAATTTGGTTATCACTTGATTAGTCCACCAAACAAAGCACTCCTAACGATCAGTCCCGATTTCCTTTTAACCTAAGTTTCAAAAACCAAGGGGAGGGAGTCGAGAAAAACCGATGCAAATAATGAAATCAATGATGCATGCCCAGTTCAGAAGACTTACAGTAATCCTCGCGCTCTACATGCGGGATGCAAGGCAGAATTGAAATTTTATACTAATATGAATGCAAACGAGAAACCGTTCCTAGACAAGCAGTTCTATTAGCGAGTGATGAACAAGTTTAATTTGACTAATAGCCCAGCGGTCTAAGTGCGTCTCGTTAAATGTGATGTGTGGTCCTAAAAATTACGAGCACAAGCAATAAAGATATTCTAATAAAATGCTCTAAGAGCCGCGAGTGCAAGTCCTATTCTACGTCAATCAACCACACGTCCACGAGCGGATCCAAAGTCCAGTCCGGATACACGCGAGCTCTCAAACAAGAGCCGCTGGAAAGAGCGAATTACCTAAGTTATTACAACACAATAATTACAAAAATTTATAAAAATTCTCTCGAAGATAAATTGATTTTCTTGCTCTTCAGCAGTCGGCGCGCGTCGCGTCCGTCGACCTCCGATGCACTCCAAGTCCACCGGGCCCTCGCAAGGAAAATGAGATTTATATTAGAGAGATAAAAACAAAATATATACAAGAATATGAAGAGAAATAATTGCAAAAAATGAAATAAATACAAGTGGCTCGGGGGTCAGACTACCCGAGTAAATGAAAATCTAAATCTAAATTTTTAAACTAATCCCTAAGCCGTTTGCCTCCCCGACAACGGTGCCATCTGACAAGTCGCTAAATACGTTATTTAATTCGTGTACGTTGTAATACGTGTACTTAGCGATTCGATCAGAACCGAGAGAAGATCTCCGTGAAGAGTGTCTCGGTTTTAATTTATATCCCGGGCAAGTCCGGGGTCGAACTCAGGGAGGCAAAGGAACAACTTGGGTTTAATTCAAGAACTTAGGTCTAGATTTCAGTGCGGTATTTTTTAGCTTTTTTTAATGTAAAAAGAAACAAATGCAAGTGAATTACAACACTAAGAAAATACACAACAAGGCCAAATTAATTTTAATATCAAATTAATCCAATTCAGCCAAATTATATTTTTCCTAGAGTCCTAATCCAGAGATGAATGCAAGGTACTTTTTTTGGAATTATAGGGGTTAAAATGCAACAAGGAAAAATGCACACTTTTTATGGTTTTTTTCGTAATTTCTCACACAAACAGTAAGCAAAAATCATGACAAAATTACTGGAATTAAAAGATGATGCAAGGAAGCTACAGTAATATTTTTAGAATTTTTTGACAAGTTATGAATTTTTTATGGATTTTTTTAGTGAAATCAGAGTGGAAATGTGTAATTAATTCCTATTAAATCCACGTTATCAAATTAATCAAAATGCAAATTATCTCAAATAGATATTTAGATGAGCAATCCAGGAGACTTGAAATTTCGTGAAAAGCATGTATGTGGATTTAATTAAAAATCAAATACTACAAACACTCTATAATTTATTTTGGGCACAAGACATCTCCATTTTGAATGAAATTTGGATAGTAAATTAAGCACATTTCAAGGCATCATTCCTAATTTTTGTGGATTTTTTGGAGCAACCGTGTATGAGATATTAATTTAATGGCACAGAATGGGTAAACTATGCAAAATTTCAGTGAAACAATTATCATTAATTACCCATGTGACATAAAAATACAAATAAATGGTCAAAATGTAGGCAATTAGTTGCTCGTCACAATGGTATTTTTCTTTGAATAAAATGACACCAAAATGAAGTCCAAAGTAACGCATGAACACAGGGGTCTTTGTGCAAACTCAGAAAACTATATTTACAAAGCAAATATATATATATATATAAGGACTGATTTGCAATTATAGAAACTATACAAAAAAGTTTTGCAATTTTTACAATTAAAAAAATGACCTTCTTCCTCCTTCGTTCTTTGCAGGAGATGAACCCAAAGGGGGAAGGTTTGATCGGCGGCGGCGGGCGGCCACGCGCGGCCGGTGCGAGGGCGGAGGGGCAGAGATCACCGCCGGCGGAGGAGGGGGCGATGGCCTTTTGGCGAAGGAAGTGGCGCGGTTGGAAGGGAGGAGCGCCGCTGGAGGCGGCGTGGCGGAGCGGGCTGGTGGCACCGGCTGCACGCAGGCGGCGCACGGCGGAGGCGCGGCCGCAGGTGGGGAGGAGGTGCGCCGGCGAGGAGGCGGTGGCAGCACCTTGGCTGTCGGCGCCGCTGGTGATGGAAGGGGGGGGGGGGCGGCGGGCGGCACCTGCGCGCCTCCTGCCTCCTGCAATTTTTTTTAATTTTCTTTTTTTTTATTTTTTTTCTGTTGTTCTATTTTGCTGTAATAGAAACCTTTTTTTGTTTTAGATTTTTTTAAATTTTTTTATGGTTTTCTTAAACAGAAAATATGTACATAAAAAACAACAAAATGGTAGATGATGAGTTGGTGGTGGTGATGATGATGAACTAAACAAATGGAGGATTTTTTAGGTGGTGATATGATGATATGATGAGATAAAAAAATGATGGTGATCTAAACGACAAGGAAACAAGATATTAGATAAAATAAAATAACAAGAGAAACGAGGAGGAATACTTACCTGATTCTTCGCCGGATTGGCGGAGCAGCTACGCTGAACTCCTATTGTCGCCTCGATCCGATTGGCGAAACAAAAATCGGAGAAGCTACGCGAGCTCGACGGGGAACTCGTGACGCGAAGCAGAGCTCCGCGAATCTCACCTGAAGGAGGTCGTCGCTTGAGGACGATGCTTCGCAGCTGTCACCAACAAAACACTCCAAGCTCTCTCCTTATTCTATAAGAATGGTGGATGGGGAAAAAATGAGGATGTACAAAAGAATATAAAGAGAAGAGAAAGGGAAGTTAGAATGGTGGTGGTGTTGAATGGGAGGTTAAATTAGTGATGGGGTTGAATGGGAAGTTAGATGAATAATGGTGTTGAATGAAGACTTGGAGGTTATTGTAGAGAATGGGAAAATAAATAAATAATGATATAAAGTATGCTACTTTAAATACAACAAAAATAAAGAGGGAAAAAATGGTGAATTTACAAGTGAATACATACAACATGTACATTTTTTGTTTGCTTTTCTTTTTATATTTTTTTGTCTTTTTAATAGTAGCTATGTACAATAGGAAAATATAATAAAATAGTACAATCAAAATACAAGACCACAATGATTTTTTTTTGGATTTTTTAGTAATTAAGAAAGATAAAATAAAAATGAAGAAGGAATGAATATATACATAATATACAATGTACCTCTAGGTCCCAAAACCCAACTTCTGCAATCGAGCTCCGATTTTAATGAAACCACTTCCGTTGGATAGATAATTTTCTAACTTGAACTTTAAAAGTGAGTTTGGTGAATTTGGAGTTCATACGGAGCGGGAATTTAGCTTGGAAGTTGGTCTTTACGGCTTTTTCCCATTGGGATCTAGGAGTATTTATTTGAGGTAAAATTTGTTTTGTATTTTTGTATTTTTATATACATTGATATGAACATGTTGGAGAAAGAATTAGCCAAAAAGGAGTTGATATGAAATTATAAAAAATACATAAAGTTTTGAGCTATTTACATGTATAAAACTCCTTTGATTTTGCGGCTTTTTATGTGTAATTTATTTTGTACAATCTAATATACAATAATTCATGTATTTTATTTACAATAGTCATTTGTTAATTTATTGAATTTATGTACATTTTTATGAGCTTTTACTCGGGGATTTTGCTAAAATCAAGATATTGAGATGATGAATCGTAGATTCATCAAACGCCATGTCAATAACCATCTCTATCCTTTTGATTTCAATTAGCGTAAACCTCAAACTACTCCAACAACCACTCATCACCTCTGCAATTTCTGGCAACCCTACGCCTCACCTCGCCTCTCCATCTACTCCTTATTTGAACCCCTCTTCAAACTCCAATTGAGATTTATCCACCATATATAACCTAATCAGAGAGAGAGAGAGAGAGCAGGCCAGAAGTTGGGTCTATGACAAAGACCTGATCTCGAGGCTACGGCATCTGTTGGGTGTGATTCACGACGATCCTTCATCGTGTTACGGTGCTTCAACATCCATGGAGCTGCGTCGTTCTCCACCTGTAGTGAGGCGAAGATCTGGGTAGAGCTCTTCCACTCCTCAACATCCCATGCGTAAAGAACACCCCACATCTCTTCTTTGTTCTTCTTTCCTTTGTTCTTCATTTCCATATTACAGTCTCAACATCCACTCCTCTCTTCTACATTGTAGACCAAAGCCACACTGACTCTTCATCATCACCAGGTCCCTCATCACTTCTTATTCTTTCTCTCGTAACCCTTCCACCACCTTGCCTGAGCACCACCCTACCCCTCTCTTCCAAGTAGCAGGTCCCCGAGTCAAGCATCGAGGAAGAAGACACACCCAAGGTTGAGAAACAATCACCCTTTGATCAAGAACATGTTTTAGGAGTACACCGGGAAGTGTCTCTTTTGAGTATCTAAGATACCTTCGACACCCAGACTTGTAGAATTTACGATGCAGAACCCTTTTTTAGTGTCAATCCAACTCCTTGGTCCTAATTAGCACTTGGTCCAAGTGGATACTTTGAAAATGTTTGGGAGCACTCGCCATTGGTGGAAGCACTTTTTGTAATTTGATTTTGGATGATAGAGATTTTCTTTGACATTTCTTTGTTTTTGTTGGCTAGATCCACTGTTTTTACCAAAAGTTAGCGCACACTGATCAACAATTATCATTAGGTTTCATCACACCATGGCACATAAGTAAATATCAAAGAGGTAGCATATGGATAGAGTTTTGCTGATACTCAGGTTTTCTGAGGACTTCATTAACTTTATACCATCCTCGAATATCATTAGATCGGGTCTAAATTCAAATCTCTAGTCCTAGTTCCTCAAGTGATATCTCAACTCATCTCATCAATCATGTAGTTGTGAAATGATTGTGCTGATCATATTCTTTTGAAGGTAGAGATGAAGAGTGCAATACAACGCTCAAATCTTTCAAACTAGGGATGTGTGGATAATTAAGTTTAAGAACACTAATGACTAAGGCATGTCAACTCAGACTCTCAAGATCATAGAAATATAGTATCCTAAAAATACTCAAGCCTTGAGTGTGTGAATGTGTTAGGAACTCACGAACTCCTTAGTTAATGGATATTTTTGTGATTTTTGTTTTTGCAGTTTTTTTAATTTTAGTTTTGCAATTTTTTAATTCTTTGGAGAGACAATGAATGACCAAGGCTTATATGAATAAAAGTATCTACTCTTAGCCAATATGGGTGTAAGTACGGGTCGTTAGACGGATCCGTGTTCCTTAAGTACGGTGCTATATACATTGTCCCCTAAATCACCCACTCTACTAAGGAGACCAAAGTTCCCTCATTGAAAGTATCTACTAAGCCTAGTAGTCAAAGCCTAATTCACAGATACATTTTTAATTTTTCAAATTTTTATGGAGGTTTTTTTTGAAAAAGGGTTATTTACACAAATTAATCCCTCAGTTTTTAAGAAAATATTTTTACATGGTTTTTACAAACTCGGCTCACGGGATTACTAAAACCAAGCCCGAAAAAGAATTTTCAAAAAGTTTAAAAATACAAGCTATGGCTAAAGTAAATATACAATAGTATACGGTATACCCCATATACTTAACATTTGCTATGTCCTCATAGCACAAGTGATATGAAGCCATGGATCGGTCAAATATAGGGTAATATAGCGGAACTAAGGAGGAGGGTCCCCCTATACTTAGGTAAAAAATTGACCTAAGTATAAGAAGATAATGCGAGGGATGGATGAATAGATGAGCCCCCCTATACTTAGGCTACAAATAGCCTAAGTAACAGTTCTGAGTTAGGGAGGGTTCTTGTGTTTGGAGAAGTATTTAACCTATGATACAAGGGCAGAGGGGGGTATGTTTTAACATAAGAGGATGATAGGGGCGAGAGAGAGAGAGAGAGAGTGATTGTGAAATATACAGAGAGGAGGGATATGGGGGGAGGGGGTTGAGTATCTATGTGCAAGTGTATGTGTGTGTGAGGGGGGGGGGGGTAGATCATCTAGTAATATACTTTTTACCTAATTTTTCTTCTTCTTCTTCTTCTTCTTTTTTAACAAATCCAAGCCCTCTAATGAGGATTGTTAAAATAATGCACATGCGACACACATTTTTTTTACAGTATGCAAATGCAGGCAGACTGATAAATTCTACTAAATTTTCTCCACCAATTATTTTGCGGTCTCTTCAGCGGGAGCTCCCAACTCCACGCCTCCATGGAGATCAAGCATCCTCGATCTTCATGGGCCTTGACACAAAAGATAAATGTTAGAAATATAAAGAGAAAATTAGTCAACTGAAATAATGCATGAAAGGAGAACTTGTGAATCTTGAAATTATACAACACATAAATATATCAAAAGTCAACAAATAATAAAGGTAAGTCATGTTCCCGGCAACGGCGCTATTTTATGAACATCAAATTTGCCTCTTTAATAATCAGAGAATGTCGTAGTATAGGAGGCAAATGTTGTTCAATAAAAACCACAATCCTTTGAATGTTGTGGATTATTTTTACTTGGCAAGTCTACCAAGGTCGAACACAGGGACATGAGCTACTATATCTATTTATCGAATTTCAATCAATTAAGAGCAAGAGTGAATTATTTCTCAATTTCAGGTCTTCCTGCAGATGCACAAGGTGAAATGTAGAACAAAGCATATATACGATGCATGCAAAATTTTTTAATATGGTTAAATGCAAATGTAGGAGTATGCATGAAAATAATGCAAGGTTACATGCCGGTTATGAGTATGCAAGCAATTATTACAAATATACCTAAAAAATATTTCATAAAAGAACAACAGAGTACGGTTTGAAAATAGATCAAATTGAACATAAAAATATGAGCAATCATCAATTCAGGGCAAAGACATATAGAGTAAGAACAACATCTAACATTAAAAATTCTCTTCCTTTAGAATGACATCAGATGAGAAAATTAAATATGCCATGAAGTAGATGATGAAACAAGGATCAAAACGACACTAAAATCATGCAATCGGACCTATGATGCTCAAGTTATGAAGAAAACAATGCAAGGGCATAAATGTAGATAAAATATAGGTAATAAAGTGACGTTACAAATAGGTCCCTACAGGGACCTAATTGTAATTTTGCAAAACCGCCTGGGCCCTTCTGAAATTTCTCCATGTGTACAAGGGTCGTTTGCAATTCTTGAAACCTGTGAGGGCCTCTATGCAAATTTTCCAGGTGCCTACATGCACACCTGGACCTTGTTGCAATTCTGGTAAACTACCGGGGTGTTCCTGCAAAATATCTAATCTTGCACGTGATATGCATGCGAGGGCCAGGTTTGGTGAGTGTGGTAGACTTGGCGTTGACGTGGCTGATGATGATGACTCGACGTTAGGCTCGGGTGAGTCTGAACCTGCTGGTTCGGCTAGAGGGTTGGATATGCCATGTGTCCTCATCAGGACCGTCCGATCCAAATGATCTGACGACACATGTACTCTCTTGATCCGCCGTAGGCCTTCGGAGGAGGCAGGACTTCGGCAATCTGCTGATAGCTCCTCCACGCTCCGTAGGATCGTCTGGAGGTCGGGAAAGCTCGCTGGAAGGCTGGTGGAGGTACTGGAGCTAAGGCGAAGCTCCATTGTCGCTTGGAGTAGCACGGTGGAGGACGATTGTCGGAGATCGAGCTAGAGATCGGTGAGGGGATGCAAACTCCGACTATTGAGCACCTGCATTGGTAAGCATATAGTCGAAGCATGCCATTGTGAAGTGCGTGCAGTGAAGAAAGGTGAGTGGGGGCCGTGGAGGCGATGGGAGTGGTGGCCTGAGTTCCTTCTCCAGCAAGGTGGAGGAGGAAATGGGTCGGAGCGGGGGAGGTTGTGGAGAAGGGGGGGAGTGGTCGGAATGGTCAGCGTGTACGAAGGTGGTGTGGCGGTGGTGGTAGGTCGCTTAATGGAGGGTGAAAGTGATCAAGGGTAGAGGAATAAATAAGAGAAAAAAGTACATAAAGATAGAGGAAAGGAGTTCCTTGCCGGAGCACGATGATTGGCGGAGGAAGAGATCTATGTGGTCATGGCTCAACCTGGACGACCGGTCCAGGGATCTTGGCTACCGCAGGAGAGGTGGAGCGGTACGGTGAGTCACCGTGGGTCGACACCTGGGTCAATGACCATCGTCGCCAGTCGAAATTGCCTTCTTCTGTCACAAGGAGGGAATGGCAGCTAAGTCGAAGGCCCGTGAATGGTGGACGATGGTCACCGGTGGCGAAGGGAGGGTATTTATAGGTGGAGGGGTTGGTGTTTCAGGAGGTGGTACGAAGGTTTTAAACGACCAGAGAATTGATGGAGTGAAGGACGAGGTTTTGGGGGTTACGCGAGAATGGAGGATGAGTATGCTTCATGGGGCGACCGTTAGGAGGTAAGGAGAGAGATTGGAGCGTGCTCCAAAATAGGAAGGTCGAGATGGGGCGGTGAGGCATAACGCTTGGGAGCGGGAGGCATTGTGGAGGAAGATGATGTTCCAGCTGTTGGTTCTCACGATCCAACAACTTTGATGAGGGTGCGAATGGAGGGATAAGATCATATTAGACATCAGATCTAACGTTTGAGGTTTCAGTGCTATTGAGCAGCTATGATGAAGAGATGGTGGAGATCCGACAACCTGGGGAGAAGGGGTGATGTAGAGCGATATAGGTCGTAGGGTGTTCAGTGGATCAGAGGGCTATGAGGGAGGCACTAGGGAGTGGTGAGGATATGATATGAGATCGGATCATACGTCTGGCAATGGAGCGGGTTTGGGCGGCCGATGTCGAAGCAGGAGGTGACGATCAGATGGCCCAGGAGAAGTCAGGTGGTGGAGAGAGAGCGGGCCACGTGGGCGGACCAGAGGGCGCCACGTTGCCTAATAAAAAATCGAAAAATTCAAAAATAGAGAAAAATATGAAAGAATTGGTTAGAGGCAAAATTCGGAAAAAATCAAAACATGAAAATTGTTCGTGTTGATGAGATCTACAAGTTTCATGTTGGTCGAAAAGCCAAAAGGGTCATTTATACAAAAGTATTTTTTGGGTTATTTTTAAGGGGTTAAAAACACCAAATTTTGGATTTTGAATTGTTTTTGTATTTTTTTAGTCTTTTTAAGGGTCAGGAACTTATAGAAAATTAATTTTTTAGGGGTTTCTGATGAGAAAATAATCACATAGTAAAAATAGTAATTAAATACAATTAATTTAATGTTAAGTATGTACAATATAATACAAGATAAAATGAATGAATTATTAGAGAATTTTATTGGTTTAATTAAGTCAGGGGTTTAATTAGTGAATTTTAGCATGGTGAATACAAGATTCATCATCCACCATGACCAAGTAGCCCAGTGAATGCACGACACATGACAATTTGACCATTGACCAACACTAAAAATATAGTAATATAACAATTAGAAAATTGATTCGGATGCAAAAGTGCACAACGCGAAAAATATTCGTCTAAATGCAATCTACATTGTTCATGAAGGACTCAGATGCAAATGGAATGGTTTGTGCAAGATATGATTTTTTTGACGATATTTTATGTACATAAAATATTAATTTCTAAATTTCGAAATTTTATTGGATTTTTTGTAGATAAATAAATGCACGTGAAAATCGAACATGCTATGAAATAATGCAATTGACTCAAATGATATTTTTTTGGATTTTTATGGGTGAGTTAATGCCAAAATAAATTAGGAAGGTGGAATTATGTATAAATGGACCTAGTTAATAAGCTCAAGTTAGAATATGTATTTTTATTGCTTTTCTGATTTTTTTATTTTGATTTTTTTTTATAATTTACTAAAAAAATGAAGAAAAGAATATAATCAAAATGAGTGAAATATGCACGTGAAATGATGGGTCAACATTAGCAAATATGTTTAATGCATAATTTGGTTCCAAAATCCAATTTTCACAAATGGACCCCAATTCTTTTGAATTTGGTCATGATTTGTAGATATTTGAACGTATATTAATTTAAAAGTGAGTAGAGTTCATTTTTGTATTGTATGAGAGATGTATCGACATTTTTGTCTATCTTATCTGAAATTAGGGTTTGAGATTGTTTCATATATGTACAAGTTAGCATTTTTTTAGGATTTTTCATTGATTAAGACTAGTAATATGTACACAATGGTGTTGGTTCATGTGATTTGGAGCTAAAATAAAATCATTAAAAATCAATAAAGTTTGTTGTTTTACTGGTTAGTTGTAAACTGGATTCTTGGTTCCTCATTTGATGTAATGATGAATGATAAAATGCGAATATTACTTACACTTGCATGAATGATAATTATGCAATTCAGATGATTAAATGCCTACGATTTTTAGGTAATTGATCTTAATAATCCTCCTTCAGAGTGATGAATCACAGATTCATTAACTCCCTATACTTAAACCATGCTCATCCCCGAACAAATAGAGAATGGATGATTTAGTCGGATCAACCCTTGACTGTGCATGTGGAATACAAGACTCGATCTGTTGAAGAGCTCTCGATTTTAGTGATTCCAAAGATCTGCCCTGAACCAAGCTTTTGTCGAAAGGTACACAATTTCTCTAGTTCCGAGACTTTCTTTGTTTACATATATATTAAGGATATGACATTTAAGGGTGGACTGCAGTTACAAGAGTAAAGTCAAAATGCCACCCAAGGTTCCAATCCAAGAGACTCTCCTAAGAACCCCATACTCAACAAATAAGTAATAAATATGTTCTTGCATACAATCCACTGTCTCTTTAGTTGTCAGACTTAAAAGTGTAGATGAAAGGCCAGATGATGGATGGTATATGTTTTTGTAATTTTCATATCTCCCTCTCATTAGAACAAGGATCCTCTCGAGTGACTTATTAACTCAATGCATGTATTTTAAGTTGCATGCCCGTCAAGAGAGTTCGGAGTCGTCTGCACTTATTTTCCTAGGAGTACATCGGGTATTTCTTTTTTGAGTACCTATCGTATCTTCAACACCCAGATTTGTATCACTATATGATGTAGAGACCTTTTTGGGTGCTAGCTCGACTCCTGGTCCTAATAGCCTTGTTCTAAGTAGACACTTTGAAAAGTTTGGGGGTGCTCGTCTTTGGTGGAAGCTCTTTGTACTTGTAATTGTAATGAGAGAGATTTTTATAAGACAACTTCTCTCGAAATCTATTTGATGGTTGGATAGCTTCATTGGTTTTATCAAGTTGGCGCAAGCTGAACAACAATAATTATTTAGTTTCATCACACCCTGGCACATAGGTTAATATTAAGAGATTAGTATAAGAACCATGTTATCATACTGGTTGAAAATTCTGAAACTTAGGTTTCATGAAGCCTTCATCAATTTTATCCCATCCTCAAGAATCATAAAATCAGGTCCAAACTCAAATCCCTCATCCCAGTTTCTCAAGTGACATCCCAATTCATCTCATTATAACTTCAGCCATGCATGTGAGGTGCTGATCATATTTTTTAAGGAAGAGACTAAGTATGCAATATAACACACACATCTTTCAAATTAGGGAAGTGTGAAGAATTAAATCATAGACCCTAATGACTAAGGCTGGTTAACTCTAAATCTTAGAACCTCATAAACCAAATGTCCTTGAACTTATTAAGTCTTGTTTGAGTTTGTAAGTGTTAGGGATACATCCAACCAAAGAATGCATGGATAAATGAGATGCTGAATGAAGTTTAAGAGTACAAAATGCTTTTTTAGAGATTTTTAATGCAAGATTTTTATGCAAAATGAATAAGAAGCCAATTTTTAAAACGTTTATTGCGCGCGCGCACACACACACACACACAATTTGACTCAACAATATTAGTTGTAATTTTTTTAATCTTAAAAAAAATGACTGGCCCAAGCTCATATGAATAATTGCATCCACTTTCAGCTAGTACGGGTGTAAGTACGGATTGCTAGACGGCTACTCGTGTTACTTCAAGACGGTCCTAGATGCATTGTTTTTTAACCACCCACTCTGCTAAGGGAAATCGTAGTTCCCTCACTGAAAAGTAGTTACTCATTTTTAAGTTTAGTAGTCGGAATTTCTACAAAAAAAATTTAATTTTTTCAGATTTTTTGATTTTTTATAAGATTGTTACCTACCTCGTAAATAAAATAAATACTTCTACAAAAGTACAAGCTATGGGTAAAATATGTACAAAGTATACACCCCATACTTAATGAGTGCTATGTCCTCGGAGCACAAGAACTGCAGACAAGCCGTAGCTCAAGATTAGCGTAAGAGGGTGAAAAAGAAAAGAAAATATAAGTCGGCTCACCCCTAATACTTAGGCTGTGGATATTCTAAGTATAGAAGAGGAGCAAGAACATGGTGGATAAGAGAAGAAGTGGATGAGAAGGGTATATACATCGAGCATCGTGTCCCCCTATACTTAGGCTCTAGCCTAAGTATTTAAGAAGTAGTACAAGGGAATATATGAGATTGGGGAGAAGGTGCCGATGTTCAAGGAGGTTTTCAACGTATTTTCATTTGGGCATGTGGCGGGAGGGAATATGGAAATGAAAAGCATGAAGAAGAAAAAGAATCCCAACCATCGTTGGAGTCATCCTTAGAAGAATAATAGGCATATGTACAGGATCTCTAACCACTATCAACTAAGGGTAAGTGTCCCTTGATAATTGCCGTATTAATTGCACTTACCTGATGGACCACCAAAGGACCATATGAGGAACTTGACTAGCAATCTTCAGAAATCTTCTGATTTCTAAGGTCAAATTTGACTTTCTTGGTTGGTTTGTATTTGGGAGGATGGTCATAATTCTTTTCCCTACCATAGGTGACAGATCTAGAAGTTGCGGCATGTATGGATTCCTCGTTAGACGAATCACCGTATAAATTGACCTTCTCTTGTAAGGTCATGGCATGTCTCAGGAGAGTTCCTCAATTTGGGTATGTCTTGTGTGCTTGTCCTTGGTGGTAGATGATGTCACATTTTGATGTTATGAAGTTTTGGTGACATAATATATTCTCTTAGCCGGCTCCACGAATGGTTCACGTATTTCATGAATTACAACCACCTCAAAAATTGGATCACTCAAATAATCATGACAATCCTCGTAAATATGGTTTGTTTCCACACATGCTCATGTATCTAGGTTCATCTTAGGAGCAGTGTCAGGGTATTTCTTTGTAGAGGTGTGGTGAGATTCGAATTTCGGTTCAACAATCGATTTCTTGGGTGTCTCTCCTAGGGTTTGTGTTTGTGTTCCATGAGGAGAGGTCTGATCATGTGAAGTGGTAGTATCCTAATCACAACTGTTAGCTTCATGTTCAATTGTCTCAGAGTCAGGTGTTTCCTCAAGGGTTTGATTATAGGTTCTGGTTCGAAAATTTTATGTCTTGAGTCTCACAATCGATGTTACCTTAGCAGAGGCTAAGGAAAACTTTCCCAAAAAGACGGGAGAACCAGACAACTCTCATTTATGCTCAATGTCTAGGATAATGAAGTCCACTCTATGTTTGACATCTTGGAAGTTCATGATGATTGAAACAATTCCTATCGGACTTTCGGTGGACTAGTCAAGAAATTGAACGACTCACTCTATTTTTTCTAAGCGGTCAAGTTTGAGTCGTTCAAATACGGACTTTGGGAGGAAGTTCAAGGTCGAGTCATCGTCAATTCGAACATGGGTAAACTCGTTGTTCTTAATTTCATAAGTAACCCTAGCTAACTGTTTGACTCTACGACTTTTGCTCTTTTTGATCATCACCATTGAACTATCAGTTCTAGACCTCTTTTAGCCTATCTTCTTGGGTGATAGTTGACTCTTCACAAATCTCTGAAGATCGGGCACATACTCTATGACCTTGATTAATGGAAACTCTAAGATCATACTTTTACAATATGCTTCCATATCAGTGTTGTCCATTTTTTTGAATTTTATATTTTTCTAATTTTTAGTATTTTTACCGGAGTCAGTAGAATGGTCAGTGGCTTGCAGTACCTATAGTGTATTTGTCTGAAGGTTTTGCATAAGAAATGTCTCGAGTTTCTCTGTGTGGTCCTCACTTCTCCTTGGATGCTCATTATTTTCTTTACCGTTTGGATGACATTATCAAGTTGTTATGCCAAAGAATCAGCTCTCTGATTGATTCGAGCTATGTCATTTGGTATCATCTCATGGCTTGAAGATGATTGACCGTACTTGACATGTCATGACTCTGGCATGCAATCTTGAGCCGAGTAACAGTCATATTCTACGGTACTGGTCTGGTCATGAGTTCTATTTCCTTGACTCTGGCTCTCATAGGTCTGGTCAAAGGAAAACTGGTTGCATGTAGGGAGAGAGTCATCCCGAGTAGGGGATGGTGCAAGCATTGAATTCTCAATCATAAACGGGAATCGTGTTTCTCTATCATATTCGATTATGCACATGTCCATCCTTGAATTCGCTCCATTATATCTACATAATATTCATTAGGTTATGGGAGCGGTTCATATTGTGAATATTCAATCAAAGGAGTGGGGGTGGAATGAGGGTGGAGTGTATAATGGTTGGGGGAGAACTGACTTAAAGATATGATTCTCCTAATATGAGAATGGAGACGAAGATGGCCGGGATTCGATCGTGTAAGCACGCCCCACAGAGTTTGGGTATGAATACCAATACTCCAACATCTTCGAAAATGAAGGATTAAGACTAATTGGCAAACCTTGATTTTTGTATGCAAGTGAAAATGAACTTTAAGTTTCAATACACAATCCAAATCCCAAAATTCACCAACTCACACAGTGAAGGTTGTAAAACTCTGGTGATTTATCTATTCAATTTTAAATTGGTGATAGAACAAGATATGAGTCCAATCACACAAGACTAAAAGGTTGGTTTTGGGCACTATCCTAGGGATGCATCCTCATCTCTTAACAAGCACAATATATCCAACGTACAAGGACGGGGTTTCTCTCCCACAAACAATGATATTCAATTTTATCTAATTTTTAACCAGTCAATAATGTTAACAGTCTCCTTGTTTTAATTCATTTATCACTTTGAATTTGAATGGAGATATTCACGCTTACACGATGATTCCGATTTCCTTTAATCTTATGTGAGTCAAAATCGAGGGAGAATTGAAAAATCTATGCAATAGGAAATACGATGATGAATGCAAAGTCAGAGATACTTATAGTGCTTCCTCGCAATCTCTGTGCAAGATGGTAGAATTGAAATTTTAATCTATATGAATGCATTGAAAAATTGCTCCTAGAACAATAATTTCTATTAGAGAGTGATAGAACAATTTAATTAGGCTAAATGAGATTCGATCTAATGCATCTAATTAAAGTGAAAGTGTGAACCTAGTCCTATGAGCACAAGAATAAACCTAGTAGCTCTAATAGTTGCGGTGAAATCCTAGGACTACGTCAATCACCACAAAAATAGGGTCTCGATATGCCAAGTGTCCAGATCGGATACAAGCATGAGTCTTCAAACGAAGACCACTGAAAATGAGCAATTACCTAAATCATTACAAATAATTTTAAAAATAAAAGTTGAACTTTATCTCTCTCTCTCTCTCCAAAAATAAGAAAATAAATTCTTTGTGCTTCAAGTAGCTCCGATTTACGTTAGCTTCACAGGAAACCGCTCCAAGTCTAGTGGATAACTTATACAAATATAAGAGATCAAATATCAGAGATATGTTCATAGAAAAATATTAAGAAAATAAACGGAGAAATAAATACAAGAAAATCAGGGGTCAGACTACATAGGGAGCGGAAAACCTAAAGTTTCAATTATTTAAAAACTAATCCTAAACTGTATACCTCTCCTACAACAACATAATTTGACGAACCCTGAAATCCCTATGTTAATTTTATCAAATTCTTGTAGTCGGTTAATTCAGCTATTCGTCAAAGATGATCACACTGAGAAATGATATGAAAAATTAAGTCTCAATGCGATCGAATTTATTTATTTTACTTGGATAAATCCCAATGTCGAACTTAGGGATGTAATATGAGGGTCTAGAATCAATCTTTAAATAATTTTAAAAGTTTAGGTTTTCAGAGAGATGAAGAATATTTTTGGTGTTTTTATCTTTTTCAAATTTTTATGGGGTTTTAAATACACAGTATAATTATATCGAGTAAGAGAAAGGTGATGCATGTATTTAAAAAATGATTTTTATGTAAGAAAATACTGTTATGATGTATAATGGCAGATAAAATAATGAATGCAATATTTTTGTGATTTTTAAATGATGACAAAATTATATAATGTAAAATATGGCGAAGTGGTAATGAATGTGCAGAGAGCAGACCAAGCCAAGCTAAGCGAATTATATCAATTCAAGATCCCTCCCTCAATGATCAAGTAATTAAAAAATTATACCATCAATCCCAAATAATTACCTCAGACAAATAACAACTTATTTAGCAATAAGGAGTCCATTATGGAGAATAAATGTGCTCAAAATGTAAGAAATGATCTCCTCAAATAATGATTATCAAATACTATCTTAAAAGTACAATCTCAGCATTCTATATTATAGATAATAAATCATGGATCAAATTGACACCAAGAACACAAAAATCAGATGTTTGATGCTCAAGTTATGATCAAATGAAGTTCATGGACTATATTGTAATAAAAATAAATATAAGTTCGTACTTATACCCATGTAGAAGGGCCTTTGGTAATTATGTAAAGTTATCTTGGTATCTATATAAATTACCCTTGGCAGGGGTATTCTAATAATCTGGAATTGAGAAGGATTCCATGTAATTTTTCTCATGCTCATGTGGGACATGTAAGGGCGGTGCGACTCAAGCAAAAGTGTAGACATCAGCCCCTACGTGACATTTTGCATAGCTTCGGTGGTGTCGAAGCACCATGCTTGAAGGGATGGTGATGTGGCAGGCTCTTGGGCGTCCGATGTAGATCGATGGAAGGGGTAGTTGTGTGGCTGCTCGATCAAGATCAAAAGGTGGCTGCTTCTCCTAGAGGTGCAGGGTTGCCGACGTGATAAGGCAACGGTGGGAGACACATGCCCAACGGTGAGGTTAAAGGCAGTGCTTGGTCTTGGTCGAAGGTTCATCAAGGGCGATGATGGTGAAGGGTTGACGAGTGCGACGTAGAGCAGTCAATGGCATGGAGCGATCGGTGGAAGCGAATGATGATGAATGAGATCGCCTAGGTTTGGAGGAGATAGGGCCTTTGACTCCAATTATCTCTCAATAGACACAACAGAGAAGCCCCGTGCTTATCTGATTATGTCGTTACAGGGTACAGGAATAAGGACTCTAGAAAGAGGTCCTTGGATCGTGCTTGTAGGGTGTCTTCGCCGGTGATAGGACCCTAACCCTCTAGCTCTCCCCCTCTCAATTGAATGGCATATTCATGTCGATGTAGGCGGATCTGATTATGGGGGTTGACAATGGGGTTAAATAGGGGAAGAGAGAGAGATCACCAGAGGAGATAAGGACGTTGAAGGTTGTTGGGTGGTGGTTGCAGATGGAGAAGATAAAGGATAGAGTGGGGTGCGGGAGGAGATCGTTGGGGGTTCGAGCACGTGGCCAGGATAAAGGAAGTTGGTAGGTTTGTGAGATCATTGGATCGAGTGAGATGGTGACTGGAGGTTGCAGTGCAAATGAAGGTGCTGGAGGTAGGTTAGTTTGTTGTAGAAGATAGGATAGGATGGCGATGGCCTCCAACGATTATAGGATATTAGGTTAGGTATTTTGATTGACTTTAGGATAGAGGAATATGGTGGTTGGAGCTGGCAAGGAGATGGATGCAGAGAGCGGCGGAGGAGCGAGCAAATCAGCGCTGTAGGAGCATGACTGGGAGGTTCACAAGGAGGAAGATGATCCTCACGTGCATGGCACGTGAGGAGGAGGGGGCCTGAGGCACATGCCTTGCATGTGTGAGGAGGATGATGTCAACGAGGAGTCACGTGCAAGGCACATGACAAGGGGGAAGAAAGCACGTGCTAGGCTCGTGAGGAGAGAGAGGCGGTTGGCCATGACCAAGTGGCCCAGTGAATGCACGACACGTGGCAGTTTGACCATTGAACATCATTGGAAATAAAGTAATAAATAGACAAAAAATATAAAATGGATTCCGATGTGAAACTGGACAACACAAAAAATATTCGTCTAAATGCAACCTATAATGTTCATGAAGGATTCATATGAAAATGGAATGATCTGTGCAATATATGATTTTTTTAGTGATATTTTATGTATATAAAATATTGATTTTTGGCTTTGAAATTTTTATTGGATTTTCTGTCATAAATAAATGCATATAAAAATCAAACATGCTATGAAATAATGCAATGGACTCAAATGATATTTTTTTTGGATTTTTATGGGTTGAGTTAATGTCAAAATAAATTAGGCAGGTGGTGGAATTATGTACAAGTGGACTTGGTTAATAAGCTCAAGTCAGAATATGCCTTTTTATTACTTTTCTGATTTTTTTAAATTTTGATTTTTTTATATTTTATTGAACAATGAAGAAAAGAAAATAATCAAAATGAGTGAAATATGCACATGAAATGATGGGTCAACATTAAACATAGTTAGGTCCCAAAATCTAATTTTCACAAATGGATTTTGATTCTTTTGAATTTGATCTTGATTGTAGATATTTGAAGGTACATTAATTCAAAAGTGAGTATAGTTTATTTAGACATCGTATAAGAGAGATATCGACGTTTTTATCTGTCTTTCTGAAATTAGGATTTGAGATTGTTTTACATATGTACAAGTTAGCATTTTTTAGATTTTTTATTAATTAAGATTAGTAATATGTACACATTGGAGTTGGTTTCATATGATTTGGAGTTAGAATAAAATCATTAAAAATCAACGACGTTAGTTGTTTTACGGGTCAATTGTACACTGGATATTTGTCTCCTCATTTGATGTAATGATAAATGACACATTTGAATTTTATTTACACATACATGTGATAATTATGCAATTTAGATGATTAAATGCTAAAGAATTTTGGATAACTAAGCCTAATTATCCTCTTTTAGAGTGATGAATCACAAATTCAGCACCAAGGTTACAATAAGTCACATTTTATTATTGGATTCAATGAACCTTCACCTATTTTTTATTCCTTTTTGTAGTATTATAACTACAGATCTCCTAAGAGAAACTGGTGCAGAATGTCCCATTGGGTACTATCCCTGAGCAATGGAGGCATTTGATCAACTTCTGATCAAGTGAGGAATTCACGTTAGGTAAAGCAAACTTTCTTATACCTTTTCGTCAATTGTACTAACTAGAAATAAGACTAGGACATATCAACAAAAAATGTCGTGAACCGTGCGAAAGGGTTTATATGTACCCATATGAAGTGTAGGAAGAATACAAATCAGGTGAAGGATGGATTTCTAAGATTCAACACCTCGATTTGTATTAAAAATTATGATAGATAAACAAATATGCGATTTACATGTTTTTTAGTTCAAGAAAAACGATCGAGAGATGGTCCGAATAGAAGTTTTCGTGGATTCAAAGAGCAAAGATATGAAAGGAGAAGTGCAATGGGTCGATGATGCATACACACCAATCTATGTAAGTAAATTACGATATAAAACTCCGAGGCTAAAATCTCTACTCTTGATTTTTTAAACTTAATATGCATGAAGAAATAATTAGGCTCACTACAACCATCTCTGCACGAGAATGAGTACGTTAACCTTATCTACCGGTGAGGCCTTTGTCCAAGCCACATGTGCAAAACATAATGGATGTATACGCTGTGGTGAACGGGGAACGACGATCCGTACATGGTACGAAACTGGTGCTAGTGGATCTTGATCATAGTCGCAACAAAGTCAGAGGGAGAGAGAGAGATGGAGAGAGAGCAGCAAGAAGTCAAGCAGAAGATGTCCATGCAAGGTGAGGAAATGACCTAGATGCGTTTTGATATGGTGAACGCTTAGGCTTACATTAATTATCTCTAGAGCGAGGTCAACCGACCGATAACACCTGTATGAAACAACAACGATGAGGAGGATAACGAGGATGAGAGCGAGAAGGAGAGAGGAGGAGAGCAACGAGAAGATCGAATATATTATGGTTTATAATGTTTGTATAGTTTTAGATTTAACTTGAACACTTTGTTTTCTCGAACAAGGATTATTTTTAAGTTAATGTTTATAGTTTAGAATGTTTGTCAAACATCGTTAAATATATACATGAAGTTATTTAATGTATAATTGAGATGTGATATTTTTTGATGTGAATTCGTTGCAGCAACAGGGCACCGAGGCTATTGTTGCAATTCTTTTTTTTAATTATGTAGTTTCGAAGGGATGGTCATCAACCGTCCCATCCTATATAATAGGGGACGGTCTCGACCATCCCTTCCAAACGACATGGGCTTTCTGGAAGACTTTTTGGGGGGACAAGAACCAAAGGGGACGGTTATGATCGTTCCCACCGCGCTTCTGTGCCTGTTCTGTCGCGCTACGAGCTGGGAAGGACAAGATGGGATGATCGCCAATCGTCCCTCTTGATATTATCAGGATGGTTGCGACCATCCCCTCCAAACGACGTGGACTTTTTGGTAGATTTTTTGGGGGGTAAAAACTGGATGGGATGGTTAGGATTGTCCCCACCATGCTTCTATACCTATCTCTATCTCCTAAGATCTGGGGAGAACTAGACGGGATGGTCGCCAACCGTCCCCACTTGTTATTATCGGGGACGGTTACGACCATCCCCTCGGAACAACGTGGGCTTTCTGGTGGAGTTTTTGGGGGCAGGAATCGGAGTAGACTATCACCGCACTTTTGTGATCAGCTCTATCATCCTGAGACCTGGATAGAACTAGACATGGCAATCGTCAACTGTCCCTGCTAGTTATTGTTTTTGATGGTTCAATCATCCCCAAAGGATGATGTGGGATTTCTGGCAGAGTTTTTGGGATTTGGGAATTGGAGGGATGATCCGTCCCCACTATGCTTCTATGACCATCTAATCTAGGGAGGACTACTCGAAACGATCATCAACTGTTGCCTATCCAAATCGTATAGGAGAGTCATCAACAGTCTCCTTTGAGTGGACTGCATAAAGAAAGGTTTTGACCATACCTACAAAGTTGACATAGGGGATGGTCACACCCATCCCCTCAGAAGATGTGAGGCGACACTCATTGACCATCTCTACCAATAATATTGGAAGGAATGGTCGTAACTGTCCCCTCTTCCGCTCAAAAGGGGACATTCCTTTTTACGTCCCCTCTAGTCAAATGAGATGCTAGTATCTGGGACGCTTCCTCAACCATACCCTACGATCAAAGGCGATCGTTATGTTATCATAATGACGGTCGTTGATCGTCCCCTAAAGTACCTCTGCTTATAATGGTGGTCACTTCAGTGGAGCAATAGTTTGATGAATTACAACATTTTCTTTTCTTAGAAATTGCAATCGTTGTAAGAAAATATCCATTGGATTGGGACAGTTCTTTCCCCCCAAATCCACTAGGTCAGAAACAATTGTTGATTTACCAACTCTACACTCTTTACTGCAGATGCGATTATATTTTCGATTTTAATTTAGTTGCACATCAAATGTTATCATAGAGTTATTGATCCTACATTTGAGAGAGGTGGTTGTGGTGGATTGTGAAAAACCGACATTCTCATCCAGCTAGGGGATCTAGGGTGGGTACTGCTTTTCCCGCAAGAACATGTGCCTAGAGCATCAACATTATGACTTTTCCTTGCAATCCCACATAACACCAAAGATTTTTATTTCTATCTATGGATTCTATGTGCATGCGAAATTTGTCAATCACCATTGTGTAAACAAAAAAGCACTCAATTTTAATGTGCTTTCGCTCGGATCAATGTGACGATCTTTAAAACTTAAGTATTTAAATTAGGTTATCATAGAGGAAGGGGACCACAGAAATGATGCAATCAAAGTGGTTTGGCCATCTTCAAAGGAGGTCAGCTGATGCACCAGTGCAAAGATGCGAGTTTTGGGATGTTGAGCTGGCTAAGAGAGGGATATGAAGGCCTAAGGAGTGCTAGAATGAGACTATACAAATGGATCTTACTTTTTTTGGATATAAGCCCAAGAATAACCTAAGATAGATCTGAACGGAGGCAAAAAATCCATGTAGCTAACCTTACTTAATGTGGGAAAAGCCTTTGTTGTTATTTTTGTTATTAATTCATAGTGCAAACAAATGCAAGAAAAATTAAAACTTAAATGCCTAAATGAAAAGATGTTCACCATGCCTGTACTTCCGGTGTTGTATCGGTAATGTTTTGTACTCTTAATGAATTGGTGATTTATCATGTTTTTATATCTTTTTTGAGCAAAATTCATGTTTGATCCATTGCATTTTTTCCAGATTCCATGCATAAATTTTTAATTGAATTTTACATTCATATTACATTCAAAACCTCATAAAAAGAAAATATATACTTGCAAAAATAAAATTTCAAAAAAAATGAATCTTTTCAATTCTTCTTTATCAATAAATAAGGATCCAAGCCAATATTAAAGTACCAAGGTATTTTATTTACTTTTTCATGTCTAGTTTAGAGGAAGCCTATGAGGGCTCTTCCTTCATCCCTCTTCTTTTGCAAAAAATGCTACACTACAAAATAACATTTCAAAAAAAAATAGTAATGAGGCATTGACATCATGCTGACATCATCCCCCCTTCTTCTTTCTCTCCAACCGTAGCATGACCCCGCCCTCTCTCCTTCTCACGCTCCAATCATCGGTGTACTTCTCCTCCTCCCTCGCCAAACACCGACGCCCCTTCTCCTCCTCCCTCGCACAATCGTCGCGCCTCTTCCTCTCCCTCATCGACTATATAGAGGGAGGAAGTCGACTAAAGAAAGAAGACCAATCAAAAGGGATAGAGCCTTGAGGAAGAATCACGCCATCACCGCATATGCCCCCCCGCCGCTTCCTCATTGTCATCGTCGACATTCCTCCGCCACTGCTCGTCGTCAGCCTCCTCCTACCACCACCCATCGCTCAAAGAAGGAAGGGACCTCTTCAAAATTTTTTGTTTTGTTTTATTTTATATAAGTTTAAGACTTTTTTACAACTAATTAAAACTTTGATTTATTTCTTGCCATTTAAGAAAATTCTATTATTTTATTAACCGTAAAAATTTTATTTTTTATTCATCCTTTTCATATTTGCATTTTATCTTTCAAAGACTTATCTATAATTCTCCTAACTCTATGATTTTTCTGCAATTTTTTCAATTTTGATTTTTATATTCCGTACATTTGCATTTCTTAAATTTATCTACTATTTTCATTTTTATCAACGAAGGACCTTTATTTAATTACAGACACTCTTTTTACTTTCTTCACAATATGCTCAATATTTATTTAATTCAAAAGTTAAATTTTCAATTCTGTCCAGATGCTTTTATAAAATTATAATAATGCCCTTACCTTATTTTTATTCATGAAGTTTCCTAAAAATCACATATATGCCTCTGTCACATCCAAAAATCACAAAAAATAGCATAAAAATCTGAACTAAAAAAAATTCATGTAGGATCCTAATAATGCTTAGAATCTAATTAAATAGGTTTTTATTCTAGGGTCCAAAATAAAAGAATAAATATGATTTAATTTGAAGTAATAAAGTTAAAAATACCTTTTTAAATAGAATAAAAACTAGTGCAAAATGTTTGAGTCCCCGTGGATCGATCCTCTAATTGCCTTATGCTTTATTTGATATCTCTTGACTTGTAGTTTTAGAAATTTTATCTGAATATCTTGGTTTTCTTGTGTGCACAACAACACTCGTAAAATACACTTCTTAGTGTAGGAAAAATCACAGATTCATTTTGGTATTGTAGCGGAGGACTCGACAACTTACACAATTTGTTTTTGGTATTTTTGTTATTTTGATTTTATTTTGTAAATTAGTTTTTATTATTATTTTTAAGGTATAAAAAATACAAAAAAGTGGACAACTCTCTCTTTTAATATAAATTTTCAAGGATTCAAGCATATTTGTTTAGATCACAACCATTGAACTATATAAGATCTATCTAAACATTTAGACATTCTATGTGCCTTGTGTTCTTTTTGAGCTTCAAAAAAATTCTAGAAATAATAAAATCAAGTTCCTCTGTTGCATTCATCTTCATATATCTCTCTTCCTCTGCTCACCAATTATATAAGATTACAATTGAGTTCTCGCCTAATCAGATAAGTTCCGGAAAGTCACCACATGGCTCGGACGGAAGCGAGTCTGAAATGTTTGTTTGTTGCACATTGAATACAATCTCACATGCACAAATTGAATCCTAGGCCAGAGCCCAAATCATTGTGAAATTTTTGACTACTGCATTTAAAACGACCAGATACTTCTCAATGAGGGAATTGCACTCTTCCTTAGAGGATTATGTGGATCAAGGACAATACGTAAGATACTATCCTTAAGTAATACGGGTAGTCATTTTACAGTCCATACTTACATCCATACTGGCTGAAAGTAGATGCAACTAGCCGTAAAATTCAAGTCAATCATCATTTCATAATTAAGTTTATCTATACTACTGGTGTGCTTGATTTATACCATAATAGAGTCAAAATTTGAGAAGACAAGCCTTTTGCGATAACTTATGCGTGTTGATGAATCGATCTTGTTTTTGTTTATTTTGTGTTTTGTGTTTGCATTAAATTTCCTCTTCGAAATGACTCCTAGTGGACAAATCTATGCCTAGGTGTAGAGTATGTCAAATACCAATTCGATATCTCAATATCCAGACTACTCTTAACAGTATCAATCATCTTCTGAGGGAGATTTTTACCCAAACTACGCCGGTTTAGAATCAAATTTTTTGATACAACCAAACCCTAATTGGGGAAGCCAACTCTACCCATTCGAGTACCAAAAATTCAAGGCTCTCCATAATTCCAACCATTCTCCTATCCAAGTGTTGAATCGTATAACTCGATGATGTATGACCCATCCAAATCTTGGTATGGTCTACACCATCAAATTATTGCACCCCTTCCCCACCTCAACCTCTTACCAACCAAGTTGAGGAGACAATATTTCAAGGCTTTAAATCCCTCTTGAATTCAAGGAAAAAAATTGAGATTGGTATTAAAAGACAACATTAGCATAACACTCGCCAATTCACTGAAATCTGTGAACATCGATTTGCCAATTCACTCATGATTTCAGATACAATGGTTGAAAATATGCATATTTCTGATCAGAAAATTCTTAAGCTTGATTCAGCTTGAGATGAATTGGAAAACACAATCACATATAAACATGGGTACAAGGAAAGCTTTAGAGGACAATATGAAGAGATTTTTGATGAGAAAAATAATGACATAACATAAACACAAATTGTTGGAGGAGAACCATACCAAATTGAGTATCCTAATGATTTTTTGATGAATAAATCAAGATACAAATTATTCCAGTCTCTGGCTCAACATGATTCCGAGCCAAATGATTTTTATGTATCCAAGATGATACCTTTGTCACAATATTCGAATGCAATTTTATTGGAGATTCCTATTGAACAACGGGTCAAATGTGAACCTTTGATCATGAACAAAAATTTCAATAATGAAGGTTTAGATGATGATCCTAAGTGGCATGAAATAATTGCTTATCATGAGGTTAATCTTGTGGTTGAAACGGAAGATGGAATAATGAGTAATCAAGTCACAAAAATTGAGAATATTGTGATTTTTGTGAAATACCAAAGCTCTCCTCATCTCTATTGGGTCATAATGTGATTGAATTGTCTGAATTAAGCATCAATTTCTTTATATTGAGCTCACGTTTTAACACTACAGAAGATATGAAATCTGATTATGAGGATGATTTTGATAATGAAACTAAACTTGAATACGATGATGATCCGAGGATAACGACAAAACTGAATCCGAGGAGGAACATGAGAATGATGATGGACATAAAGACAAATACGATAATGAAATTGAATTTGATTATGAACATGATGATATTTTTGATCTAGATCTTGATATTGAGTTTTCACCACATGTTCTCCCATTCACCCTCGACCGGATGTTAGAAGTCCTCCCAGATGACTCTCTTAGGGATGAACACATAATCTCCCACTCTAATAGCATGACCGCTAGTAAAAATGATCTTTCACTCTCTAAGTGCTTCCCCTATTATTACCTCAAAAGATGCCGCATTATCTCTTGATAATTTTTGGGTTGAAACTGGAGATCTCCTTGAGAAAATTGAGGATTAATGATCAATTACTACATTGATTCTGCCATGGCAAGAACTATCTTCTTATCAATTGAAAATGAGGTACCAAGCAAAGATACAATCACAGTGAATTATATTGAGGCTACACATCGGGTCATGAGTAGGAGAAATTATTGAATCTGGTTGAACGTGAACCCACCCACCCTTGGACTTAAAGATGCATAAACAAATATTTGATTTTTGGGATAATCATGATAATTTTGTGGGTGGGAACAAATTGGATTTATTAGCTATATATGAGGAAAATGATTTTATCGATGACTGGCCCTATGTATTGACCATTGAACTAAACCTTGACGTATCAAAAATCATCTCTGGACACATTCGATCATATCTGATAACCGCCTATCGATAAGAAAGACTACTTTTAGAGACAATTCCATCCCTCTCACTCCAATCATCACTTGGATCGGCTTTCTCTTCCATCATTTTGATACAATCATTCACTATGTGCATCATACTACAAATATTACCCCTCCACCCAGAGCCTCATACTATTGGTACATCCATCGTCAAATCACTTGATCTAAGTTCTATACATCATCATGATTTTCTAAACATGGATGCCGCACATACTCGAGACTCATGATATTCCTAATCTTGGAGCTTGATTAAGGATGTTAAAACCAACACATAGTGGGACAAACCTTGCAGTTATCTTTCACTTATTTTATCTAGCTTTTATTTTTTTCTAATTCACTTCTCATAATTGTAGTTCAACATAAGTATGGGGGACACCACATAAAAAGACAAAATCACTCGAAAAATAACAAAAAGAAGCATCTTCGATCACTTATATCTTGCACTCTCTCCACTCGTGTTATCCGACATTCTATGTTTCTATGGTTTTATCACCATAAAGGCATGGCTCATACTAAGCATGAGGGGATGCATCACATTGCATGCATGTCTTTTATAACAATTTTTTTAAAAATCCACTTCAGTTCATGCATTTTTTACATTGCCTTATTTTCAAAAAAATATAAAAAAGATTTTATTGCATTAATTTTCAAAAAAACATTGAAAATGTCAAAAACGTCAACATTTTCAAAAAATGTTCGAATCATTTTGATTTTTTTAAAATCTGCATACACCCAAAATCACATAAAGATTTGCAAAAATTCTCATTTTTTTAAAAATCAGTATTTTTTTCAAAAATCTAAAAATATTTTCCTTATTTTCTCCTAACGTTTTGGGATTAGAAGTATGTTTTTTTTTAAAATTTAGACTTAGACTAAGAAGATCATAATCCATTTAATCGTAGAGGATCTATTTAGGTTTAAATATTCTGTTTCTTCAGGTCTATTTTAGACTTAATTCCTCAAGTTCCACTAATTTTATGCGACGACCAAAATCTGTGCCTAAATAGATCATATAAAACACTCTTTTGCTCTTGATTGATTATTGAACAAACTGCACCTTACACCTTAGTTAAACTTAGATTTCTTGTACAAGGGATTGTTTCAATCTCTAGCAAAGGAAGGGAGTGACTTCTAATCTCGGGTTAAGCAAAATTCAGTGATTTAAGTTCAGGAATCACTTATTATCTATAAGTCAGGGTATGTCATAAAACTTCTCTTGTATAGTGTATCGAAAAGTCATATTTTATACATGCACACTCTTGATACCCGATGCCACAAAAATCCTATAAAAAGAAGGCATAATATGGGATGCCTGTTCCAAAAATGCATATGCAAAGTAAAGAGCTATCGAAGAAAAGCCTACTCAAATAACCCAGCTCTACCTAATAAGCCAAGTAGAAAACCAATACTTCTACTTGTTTAAAAGAAGACAACGGGGCCCATGGTTATACTCCGCACAAAGAAAAATGAAAGCAACAGACCAAAGCATTCTCGAAAACCCCCAGAAAATTCAAGTTCTCTATAATTTGCACCCATCTTCTTTTGCCGACAAATTCAGGTGAAATGAGAATAAGACTAGACTTAGAGAGGATAGAGGATTTCGATTTTGTGAATCTCCTGGTACCTTATGGTTGTACGGTATGCTTGTCTCGCAAGTTAGGAAGAGCTATAACTTTCACACACAGTTCAATTCAACTCAAGGTTAAAGAGAATATGTGTTGATCAATATGATTTGATTTGACCCAAGGTGGAATCAACTAAAGTTGATAGAGCTCGAGGGCTATCGAATTGAATTCTAAAATTTAAGGGGAGCCCAACCACAATATTAATCTAAATGTCGACCCAGTCTGTGTTTGTTATTTATTCAAACTAGGCTTAAAATCTCAGGACTTTGTAGATGTCTGTCGCAAACCTTCTTTGTGCATTCTCTAATTGTTTTTTGTTTCTCTTTACATATCATTATTTTGCTCAGGATTAGCAAAAGTTAATTATGAAGGTATAATGAATCGGTGATTTATCATGTTTTTATACCTTTTTTGAGCAAAATTCATGTGTAATTTGTTGCATTTTTTCTTGATTTCATGCATAATTTTTTAATTGTATTTTGCATGCATATTGCATTCAAAATCTTATAAAAAGAAAAAAACATGCAAAAATAAAACTCCAAAAAATTAATAGAATCTTTTCAATTATTTTTTATCAAAAAATATGGGCTCCAAGTCCATATCAGAGTACTAATATATTTTATTTATTTTATTTTAAGGTCTAGTTTAGAGGAAGCCCATGAGGGCTCATCTCTCGTCCATCTTCATTTGTAAAAAAATCACTACATGACAAAATAACATTTAAAAAAAATGGGGCGCTGACATCAAGCTGACGTCAGCCCCCTTCTTCTTTCTCTCCGGTCGCAGCGCCGCCCCCTTCTCTTCTCGTGTACCAACCGTTGACGCCCCTTCTTCTCCTCTCTTGGCAACCGCTGAAGCCCCTTCTCCGCCTCCCTCGCGCAACCGCCACACCTTCTCTCTCCTTTGCCGACTATATAGAGGGAGGAGGTCATCCAATGAGAGAAGACCTATCATAGGGGCTTCAAGTTCTGAGCAAGAATCACACCATCACCATCGATCTGCTCCGCAACTTCCTCATTGTCACCACCGACATTCCTTTGCATCAGCTCCTCATCGACCTCCTCCCGCCGCCGCACACCACTCGAAGAAGGAAGGGGTCTTGAGGACTGCTTCGTTTTTTTGTTTTATTTTATATTTTATAAGTTTAGGATCTTTTTGTAATTAGTTAAAACATTGATTTATTTCTTGCAAATTATCCAAAATTCTATTATTTATTTACTACAAAAATAACATTTTCTTTATTCTCCTTTTCTATTTGTATTTTATCCTTCTAAGATTTATCTGAAATTCTTTAAACTATATCAATTTTTCTCTAAATTTATTCTAATTTTGATTTTTTATATTACGTAACATTTGTATTTCTTAAGTTTAAGTTCTGTTCTTTTCATTTCAGTCCTCAAAGGACCTTTCTGTAATCTTAGGCATTCTTTTTATTTTATTCATAATTAACAAATATTTATTTAATTTAAAAGTTAAAATTTCAATCATGTATAGATGCTTTTATGATATTGCACTCATGCCCTTAACTTTATCTTTATTTACAATCAAGCTCCTGAAATTTCCTAGAAATCACACATATGCCCCTAACACTTCCAAAAATCACCAAAAATAATATAAAAATATGAAAAATTCTAAGAAATTTCCGTACGAATGTTTAGAACCAATTGCATATGTTTCTATACATTATAGTGCACCAAAAAAGATAAATATGATTTAATTTGAAGCAATAAAGTTAAAATGCCTTTATAATAGAATGAAAATTCACGTAAAATATCTGAGTCCATATGGATAGATAATCTAATTGCCTTATGCTTTATTTTATATCTCTTGGCTTGTAGTTGTAGAAATTTTATATGAATATATCAATTTTCGTGCGTGGACAACGACACTTGTAAAATACACTTCTTAGCACACGAAAAATCGTAGTTTCACCTATTGATGGTGCACGACTCGAAAAACGAAGAGGGAGTTAAATTATAACATTATTATATTTTAAAAATACAGCTTCACCAATGACTCTAAAGATAAAAAGAGAAATGGAGTGGAATAAAATACAAGGTTCCTTTTTTTGTCTTTTGTCAAGTTATTGTCATTCCACAAAAAAAATCAATATCAAACAAATAATATGCAACTACAAGCACAATGGAGGCATAGAAAATGCATACAACAAGTAAAGGTTCGAATCCACAGGGACAAGGAAAAATCACACAATTGTCAAGTGTAATTTTTTCTAAATGATTGCAAATATTTTCAGGATTTCTTTTCAACTTTGTTCGGTAGTTTTAATGCTCGAATAACATGATAGGGGCTGATTTCAAATTTATCAGAAAGTTACATACTTTTATGCCATTAACACAAAACTTGATTTGCTATTTTAAAACTAGGGATATTTACATCAATAATCCTAAGTAGTTTTGTAATTACCCAAGAACTCTCGATAATTCATAATTACATGAGAAATCCCGAATAGTTACTCATTCTCACATCTATAACCCTCCGTTAGTATAAATCATTTACCAAACCACACCACCGCCCCCAACCCATCCCCTCGCCGACCACCTTTTCCTCCCCTTCCTCATCCATCACCCCCACCGACCACCTCCCATCGTCGTCGTTTCCCTACGATCTGAGATGCTTGTCCATGCATTTAGAATGCACTTTCTCCCCTTCACCGCCGCCGTTTATACCCACCCTTTTATCGGAGATGGGGCATTGACCATCAAGAAGGAGATGGAGAGGAAGAGGGAAATCGACCATAAGGAAATGGAGATGGAGATATCAACTCGACCCACCTCATCGATGGAGAGGAAGAGGGTAGTCGACCCTCAGAGGGGTATTAACGGAGCGACGATTGCAATGGTGATTTAGGCCTGGTCAAGCTTATTGACACCAACCAGGTGCCCTCCGATGACATACATGTACAACTATGACAGCACGAATAGAGTCGCGATACTGAACCTAGTGGAGGACATGAATCCAAGTGTTATGAGGAAGGTGGTGAAGGCGGTTGAAACGAGGACAGAGCTGAAGATAATGAGCAACAGAGTGATTAGCGCGATGCAAAGGAAGGGGAGGGGGAGATGGTTAATGGGGTTGTGTGTGTGTGTGTGGGGGGGGGGGGGGGGGGGTAAAGGAGGAAGGGGAGTGGGAGATGGTGCTGCCACTTCTTGCTCCAACATGGATAGGGAACCTTACACTCTCACCATGCCCAAGACAACCATAGGCGGTGAGTCCCCATCTCTCATACTCAATCCTCATTGTGTCCTATATTAATATACTAAACATTATTCCTTCCATCAACATTCAGAATGTCTAATAGGTACGATAATCATTATTCAGAATTGGATGACATCACATTGAACTCTCATTCAAATATGAATGTGTTGAACTTCCCTTCTCTTCGTACTCTCTCCTTCTCAGCACACCCCTCCAAACAAGTCTTCATTTCATTCCTGATCTCATTTGAGCAAGGTGTGCATTTAGCCACATTTTTTAAGACATCAATGAGATATTGCTTCAATCTCATAATCCCACCTTCTTCAGTTTTCTTCTGACATATTTTGCACTGAGGCAACATTTAATGTCTATCAAGAGTCGCTACATACTTCCACCCCATGTCTCCACCAAATCAAACATGCTCCTTATTTGAACAAAAAGCCATGGTTTTCACTCCTCAAAGCAAACGAGATTGTACATCATCGATGCAACAAATAAACAACCCAAATCAATTCAAAATACCTAAATTAGTATTTTTTAAAAAAGAACAAATAATCTCCCAATTTGACATAGAATGATACAAATTTGATAAAAATATTGGTTTTATGAAACTGATAAAATATATATCTAAATCTTACCTAAAAAGTTCACTGACATATAAAATTCTTTTTAACACGAATAATGGTGGATATTTTGTATATTATTAGAAAAGATAGTCAGATCTTCGACTGATTTTCTAGATAGAGGTCTTGAAATATCAAGATTTCAGCCACAAATTGCAGGAAAACAAGAAACATAGTCAAATCTTAAGCTATTTTTCAAGATAAAAGACTTAAAACATAAAGATTTCATTCAGAGAAA
Organism: Ottelia alismoides; assembly: GCA_037367405.1. Taxonomy (NCBI): domain Eukaryota; kingdom Viridiplantae; phylum Streptophyta; class Magnoliopsida; order Alismatales; family Hydrocharitaceae; genus Ottelia; species Ottelia alismoides. Next base: position 701,245 of record JAZKJV010004716.1, read on the forward strand.
CAAAGAAGTAGAGTCAAACCTTCAATTAATTTTCAAGATAGAAGGCTTAAAACATGAAGATTTCACCAACACTTGCAGATAAACAAAGATATGGAGACTATATGATTACCAACAAGAATCAATGTAGGCCAGAAAAAGAAAACGTTGATCAACTCCTTGACAATGTCAGAACAAAATTATCCACAACACAATGAGTGCAAAAGAATACTATGTTTAGGGTTGTTGTAGTAGGACCAATCAGTGAGGCACTTAAATCTGAACTTACATATGTCGAACATGAGTTGCGATCGAATAACGAAAATAGCTAATTTCCATACACGAGCCCAACGTATCCCACAACGAGCATGAGAGCGAGGGATATAATATGGCAGCTTAGTGTGTTAATGTCACATAACTATAATCTACAAGGAGCTGCCTGATACACGAAAATCACCATTTTCTATCGACTATGTCAAACCTTTCATATCACACGTAGAACCTTTCCAACCAACGGTTGCATATGCTAATTTGTAATAAAAATCAATACATGGTATGGGATTTTGAGACACATATTTAGCTCTGCCGAACTTTAGTGCATATTATCATTTAATGCTTGCAATAACATATATCCTCTTTATCACACGACATCCGTAACGCTCATAAGGTTACGAGAATGATTAGTTCTTATGGATGCTTGGATGGAATAACAGGAAGTTGCTTTTACCTCAAAATAGGGATAGAAGTTATCCGACTAATGATTTTTAGTAGTGGGCATTCATGAGGCATAATAATCATCCCATTTCTTAACGAAACTTTTTTAATTAGGACATCTATCAAATGTTTTGATATGATATCACCAAATATTGGACACGATTCTTAATAGCATGTCCTAGATAATAAAGAAAGATACATGGCAATATTTTGTAGGACCTCGAAATAGTCACTCATTATCTATCTTATCCAAAAATGTTTGAACGGTATCGGATTCCCTTCTCCTCCATCTTCACATTCCCTTCTTCTCCACCTCCCCCACGACGTCCTCGACCTCCCATCCCTCCCCTGCAACGCCTCCGACCTCCCCCGCGCTGCCCTCGACCTCCCAAACCTCCTGTGCGCTGCTACCGACGTCCCCCGCATCGCCCTCATCCTCCCAACCCTCCGGTGTGTTGCAACCGACGTCCCCCGTGCCGCCCTTGGCCTGACAACCCTCCCCTCGCGCCACCTCCTCCTCCCCTTGGTCCTCCACCTCCTCCCCTCACCTTGCTCCGTCCCCAGCCGCCTCCCCCCCTTGTCCGCCCCCAACGACCTTCTCCTCTGCCTCCATCCCCTCTACCACCCCCTCCCCTCACCTTGCTCCGCCTTACGCCACCTCCTCCCCTTGGTCCTCCGCTTCTATCCCCTCCCCCTCCTCCCCTCACCTTGCTCTGCCCCCAGCCACCTCCTCCCCTTGCTCCTCCATCAGCAGCCTGCTCCTCCCCTTGATCCTCCGCCTTTCCCCCCTCCATCACCTCCTCCCCTCACCTTGCTTTGCCCCAATTGCCTCCTCCCCTTGATCTACCGCCTCGACCCCCTGTCGCACCTCGTAGACAATCCGGGTCGTGGCATCCTCCAACCCCATCGATGCCTTCATCTTCTTGATGAGGAATGACACCGTCATCTTCATCGCCTTCAGAGCCATCTTGGCAGCTGAACTTCCTGCTTCCTGCTTCGAACCTGAGGGATCGCTAGCGACCTCTGAGTGAATGCCATAACAAAGCTCCATCACTTCCATTCGTTGTTCGAGAACGGATCCCCATCCTTCAATCCGTGGAGGAAGACAACCGAGTACGAGGACCTTCAACGTGCAATCCGCGGAGGGAGACAACCGAGTATGAGGACCTTCAACGTGCAGACGAGGCACCGAAAAGGTGTCGCTCTTTGGACTGCTCGGGACAGAGGTGTAGCAAAAGGAAGGTCAACATTGGAGGGAAGAAGGGGAAGAGAAGGGAGGAGAGAGGGAAGGAGAGAAATTACATTAAAATCCACCATTGATTTTGCTCTGGTTCGATAACCTCGATTCAAACACATGCAAGTCGACTCAAGATGAGTCAGATTAACGGCATGGGTCATAGGGTAAGATGGAGCAAGTTTACAGGGTCGAAGAGGGAATTAGGTTGTTTCAAAGGTTGAGGTAATTGGCCATGTTTATAGGGTTCGTAGATTAAAAATTCCATAAAGCTAACTAACAATAATTAAAAGAAATAGCTAAATACACTAGAAAATGGTTTATATTATCACATATCAGATGGAAAAAAACTTCAAATAATGGTCAATGTGAAACCACAACTATGTCTAAGCTTCGTAAAATCCATCTCCCAAGAAGGTGTCACAACTGATTCCGAAAGTCAAAAGCGAGGGGGTCAAAGGATTGGGAAGCATCATAGAGAAGGCTGGTGAACCTTTCTCTTTTTATACACAGACTGCCACAAGGTGTGGAAAAAGATCTAACCAAGCAATGAATGCTTACATGAAGTGCAAATCTAAATTTTGGGGCAAAAACTAGTTACTCGTCGCATCGAACAAGATCAATGCTACGAGAATGGTTCAACTGCCAGCCTAGGAATAGCACAATTTCTGATATTATGTGAAAAAATTGCTTCTGAAAAACAAGCCCAATTCAAGACCCCCAACAACGCATCCAAGACCTCCAACAAAGACGCTTGTTATGAAGATACACTAGACCTTATAAAATATACACATTCTGAACATTGTCACTTGTAGGGAAGATGGTGCATGTACATGTAAATCCCCGGCCCTTAAAAGGGCATCTACATACCACATCTAACTAGGATAACTACAGTTGCTAATTCTTGATAGTACAGAACTATGCTTTGCTCTGGATGTCTTGGCATTTTGTTTCTGAACACATAGCAGTGAACCCGATATCTTGAGCATACGAAGCACAAGATGCCAAAAAGTGATTGTTCTATACTGATTTGCAGGAAGTGCAGATGGTCAATGCCCGGATTTGCAGGAAGTGTAGATGGTCAATGCCTTAGGAAGCATATCTGATCAGAACTTTGCTCAGGGTCGGCATTACATTGTACGCTTGGTAAGATCTTCTTAGCTCTATGATGGAGCCCACCTGACATCAAAGCAAAGAAAAACATGAGATAGATTGTATGATGTCTCAGGTTAAAACTGATTGTCCAGAAGGGCATAGTTCCATTAATTGTTCAAGATGTAGCACAAAAATATATAGAACATATCACAAGCTGTCCCTCGCTACATATCTAGAAGCCCGTGAGACTGTAGAGTTCCATACATTCCTTCATACTCGCTGTCTCGACTCGATAACTTGATTTTATGTAAATAATTTCCTTTAAAATACTTTAACTATAAACCATATATGTCCATATATATTTATTTCCCATCAATGGATGGATATGATCACTATAAGTACCCACTTAATGGTCTAGTGGTAGTACAGTGTGTCTTCCACACAAAAGATCCGGGTTCAAATTCCACTCTTGCAGGGGTTGCGTTAGGTAGTCGATGACCAATGTAAAAAAAGTGGAATTTTTCAACATAGATTTGAGAAAGAATCCATGTAGCCGACCCTACTTATAGTGGGAGAAGGCTTAGTACATTTTACAATGGATAGATATGATGACAAATCCCTAAACCCTCTTACATGACACGACAAACCTAATTTAGCTTTCCTGAACCCTCCTCGCGACTCTTCATCTCGCCTCAACTTTTCCTTCCTCCATCTATTCAGGTGGCCATGTGTGACTACTCCTCATCTCTTCCCATCTTCACCAATGTTACGCTTTCTTCCTTTGCCCTCTCCGGTGACACCTTTGTAAGGTTTATGCATGTCACCCCTTCCTCCTTTGATGTTGTCCTTGTGAAGTTGCCACCCCCGAACTCATGTACCTGAACACTTACCATCTCTTCTCAAAAGTTGAGTTTTATTCTCAAAAGTTTAGAGTGCTTGCTTGACTTCTTGTCATCTTTTTATGTTTTTTTCTTCAATTTTAAACGTCAAGATCGTGCGGCCTTTATCATGTATCTTAATATGTATAGTTAATGTTGGAGTATTTGGTAGTGCGCCTACTGAGTTGTAGCAGGGTAAATGGATCCTGGAGAAGATCCATTTACCCCATCCAGTGTTTAGTCCCACATCGTCCAGTGGTGGGACTTAGAGGCTCTGGAGAGGCTATATAAGGAGCCCCAAGCCTCCTGTATCCATTGAGAAAAGCAATAGAGAAACACGCCCCTTTGAGGGCTTCTCCCGTGGTTTCATCCCGCTCCTCACGGAGTAGGGTTCCACGTAAAATCATGGTGTTCCATGTTTCTATCTTTCATGTTTATGCTCTGTTTATCAATCGCTTCCGCATTCTTCATATTTTAACATGGTATCAGAGCGAGTTCGATTGTCGAGGATTTGTTCTTGAAAGTTTTTTTTCGAGATTCGATTATTCAGTTCTTCGATTGTTTGATTATTGGAGGAGTATTATTCAAGTCATCAGGTTCAGATTTCATTCTAGGGTTTCAGAACGAAACCCTAATATCTGCCGTCTCTCCAAGAGGCTATGGTTCCAGTCGAATGTTTGGGAAGATCCAACCCTTGCGCACGGTGCAACCGCAGATCCTCGCGCTGCTAGGCCTCTATGGTGTAGACCTTCTGGTCATCGCACGTCCCGTCGTGCATCTCCAGCCGCAGATCCAACATAGCTGTTGGGGGTGCAATTCCTAGCCGCATACGGCGGCGCTGTTCCACATAACAGTTGGCAACTCTTGCACGCGAGCCCTCTTGCAGCAGATTATTCACTCTCGCACGCGAGCCCTCCTGCGGCAACCCATGACGATGTCAAGCTCTTCAGCGACAACCAATAGCCAGGCGCGCCGCCCCATTTCGAGTCTCCTCGCGAGATCGCTCCAGGCGCAGAACCCTCCTTCTGCGCGATCTTCCTCTCGCCAAGCAGTTTATCTCGTCTCGAGCAGGCGGCGCGAGACCTCTCCAGGTGACTCCTTGCGTGCGCGCACCTCCCCATAAGTCTCCCGCGGCGCCAGGCGGAACCCCTGCTCCGCGGCGCGAGACCTCTCCAGGCGACTCCTTGCGTGCGCGCACCTCCCCATAAGTCTCCCCATAAGACTCCTTGCGTGAGCCCTCCTCCCTCGTGTGACGTCCAGATCGCCGCCCCCCATCGCATGCGTGCTCCGCGCAAGGTGATGGCTCCATTGCTCCTCCCAAGTGCGCACACCTTCGGCAGCTCCTATGCAACGGTGGCAGCCCTTTTTTCAAACCCCGAAAGGGGTCGGCGGCGTTAAATGGGGTTTCCCATCACGTGGGAACCCTAAGAGCCCAGACGTTAAAAAAAAGGGATATTTGCTTAAGAGCCCAGATGGGCTGAGTTTTTTTAAGGGCCCAAATGAGCCGTATTTAAAAAAAAGGAAGGGCTACGGTAAAAGAGAGTATGCGAGAAAAAAAAAGAAAAAGGGAAAAATGATATATTTCTTTTTTTAAAAAAATCTGATTAAAAAAATGAAAAAAAGAGAAAAGAGCTGTAAAAAATTGTAACGGCCATTTGTTATCCATGTTTTGATGAAAAGCCGAAAAAAAAGTTGAAACGGCTTTAAAAAAAAGGGACGGCTTAAAAAAATGGAAAAGCCGCAAGTTCATGTTTTCTCCCCATTTTAGCTTGTCTTCTCCCAATTTAGTCGAGGTTCATTTTCCGACAAGTATGGGAGAAAGGTGGAGTATATGTGTAGAGTCACAGGTCATGTTGCAGATTCAGATTTCCAGACCGGTCAGATTGTTCAGACTCTATAGTTGATGGTCACACTCGACATCAGATGTTTCCGAGTCTCCAGTTTCAGATACGCACGAGTATGCGGTCATTGTCAGATGAGCATATGTTGCCATCATTTATTCGTGGTCCCCATCATTCTTCCTGTTGTCAGGCCAGAGTTTTCATGTGAGCCATAGGGACTCCAGAGCAGAGGATCATTCCTTATGCCATTGAGGGCAAGGGTTTTCATGTGGTATCATAGGTACACCAGAGCAGTGCATCATTCTCTGAGCCAGATGGGAGAGACCCAGTTCTCCAACGAGGAGACTTCATGCGCAGTTTCAGACTCGATGGTCAGATTCCGAGTCTTCAGTTGACTTACACTCCAGCCCGTTCGTCTTCCTCACCTGCACAACATGAGAAGCAACGTCCTCGACTGCAGCATGTGCGCGTTGGGTTGATATTGTCCGTAGTGTCCTGTAGCGTGAGTTGAGTTTCTTTCTGTTTGTTTGTCCAAGCTGAGCATTGCATGCTCCAGCTTGAGGGGGAGTGTTGGAGTATTTGGTAGTGCGCCTATTGAGTTGTAGCATGGTAAATGGATCCTGGAGAAGATCCATTTATCCCATCCAGTGTTTAGTCTCAAATCGTCCAGTGGTGGGACTTAGAGGCTCTGGAGAGGCTATATAAGGAGCCCTACGCCTCCTGTATCCATTGAGAAAAGCAATAGAGAAACACGCCCCTTTGAGGGCTTCTCCCGTGGTTTCATCCCGCTCCTCACGGAGTAGGGTTCCACTTAAAATCACTGTGTTCCATGTTTTATCATTCTTGTTTATGCTCTGTTTATCAATCGCTTCCGCATTCTTCATATTTTATAACAGTTAAGGCAAATAATACCAACGTGATATTTTATTAGGTGGTTATTTCTATATGTAACTCAGCCACGGTCGGTCCCAAGTCAGGGTGATCGAGGGTCGCACGATAGATAGTCGACAACCAGTGCAAAAAAGATAAATTCTTAAATAGTGTTTTCTAAGAACATTATTTAGGAATTTGTCTCAAAACAACAAATCTTTTCATTATGGATTTAAGCAAACATATGGATTTTGTTGGGACATTCCTTACTAACGACACGTTGCATCGCCCGAATGAAATGAAAAGATGGCAAGGGCAGCTACATCATTGTCTGGATGTAGTTCAAAATTTGCAAGGTTTCTCGCACGAGGAACACATGCGAGTAAATAAGGTATGCGGCCCAAAATTTTCAAGGGTTCTTGCATAAGGGACACGTGTGAGTAAAGAAGTTGGTCCAAAAGAGGCCGCAAAAGAAATTGCGGATACGTAGTTGGAATATTGGTACTTCGATTAGCAAATTAATGGAGATAGTAGATACGATGGAGAAAAGAATGATTCATATACTATGTCTCCAAAAGACAAAATGGGTTGGCGAGAAAGTAAGGGAGATCGAGAAGACATGCTCTAAATTATGGTATTCAGGAAAGAGAAGAGCATAAATGGTGTTGGAGTTAGTGTTCATAAGGACTTGAAGGATAGTGTTGTTGATTGCAAAGATTTGGGGATCGGATTATTTTTCTAAAAATTGATGCCCGAAGAAGTCTGAATATCATCTCAATTTATGCACCACAAATAGGTTTAAAGGAAATGATTAAATAAGCTTTTTGGGAGGATTCAGATAAGATTATGCAAACAAAGAGAGAGAATGTCTTTATGAATATATTAATGGATATGTGGGAAATGATGCTTCAAGACACGCAAGTGTTCATGGAGACCATGGCTTCAGGGATAAAAATAGAGGAAAAAGTCAATCCAGATTTTGTAACGGCTTATGATCTTTTTTTTCTTTTAGATACTTGAGATCTAATTTTCAATATGATGGGGAAATCGATAGAGATGTTACTAATAGAATAAATGCAGGCAATGTTGTAAAAGTCGTCCGACTGACCTGACTAGTAGATACGACTAGTCTAGTCAGTAGGGTGACCGAGCGAGTACCAACTAATTCCGACTAGGCATAGCAGTCGACAAATTTTTGTATGTTGATACCATATTTTTATATGTTTTGCTTTTTTTAAGAAAACCCACTATAATATTCTTAGTGTTTTATTTAAAATTACTTTTTTTATTTTATTATGATAGTATGAAAATGTAGAAAATCTATGTATAGAAATGAGTTATATATTTAAAATAATCATAAAATTCGAAGCCGATTAAAGTCCGACTAAATCTGATTAGTTGCCCGATTGCCGATTAATCCTTAGTCAGTGATCCGGCCGAGTCCCGACTACCGACTTTTGCAACCTTGAATGCAGGTTGGCTAAAGTGGAGAGGAGCGTCAAGTGTTCTCTATGATAAGAAAATTTCTTTGAAAATAAAAGTTTTATAAAGCAGCCATGAGACTAGCTATGTTCTATGGATTTGAAGGTTGGCCTGTGAACCATAGACATATGTAGAGAATGACAATAACAGAAATAAAAATGCCAAGGTGGATGTGTGGACACACACACACATGTAAAGATCGGATTCAGAATGACACAATCAGAAGGAAAGTTGGTCTAGCTCTGATCGAGGATAAGATGCGAGAAAACCGCTTAAGGTGGTTTGGCTATTTGCAAAGGATGTCAACTGATACACCCGTAAGGAGATGCGAGATTTGGGATGTTGAGCCGGTTAAGAGAGGGCAAGGGAGGCCAAAGTGTTGGAATGAGACTATATAAAGGGATCTTCGTTTTTAATCTAAGCCCGAGAGTGACCCAAGATAGATCTGAATGGAGGCAAAGAATCCATGTAGCTGACCCAACTTAATGTAGGAAAAGTCTTTGTTGTTGTTGTTATAATCTTTTCATAGTAAACACTCATTTCAAGAAGCGAGAGGATCATTTAATTACTTATAAGAGTGGACCAACTAGAACACATATATATTACTTTACGTTGATGAGAAGAGATCGGTTGTGTTGGAAAGACTGCAAAGTAATCCCAGGAGAGAGTGTGACAACTCAACATCGTTTGTTAGTCATGGATGTGCAAATAAAAGGGTTGTTAAAGAAAAGGAAGGTCCTCAATATCATTAAAACTAGATGGTTGAATTTTCAATAGATGCAACCAAGCTTCAAAGAGAAGGCTTTAGAAGACGTATCTTGTGAATGCAACGAAAGTGCAAATGAGATGTGGGAGGCAATAGCATCTTGTATCCGAAGGTAGCCAACAATGAGACAGGCGAGTCGAAGGTCGCAAAAAACGAGGTTTGGTGGCAGAGTGAAGAGGTGCACGAGAATAATAAAATTATAAGGATAAAACAAAGGAAACTGTCACAAACTACAAAAGAGTGAAGAAGGAAGCAAAGAAAGCTGTAAGTGAAGCTAAGGCAAAAGTTTATGAGGTTTTGTACAAAAATCTTGATACCAAGGAGGCCAAAAGGATATATTTATATTGGCATACCGAGAGAAAGAAAGACCAAAGATCTTTCTCAAGTAAGATGCATTAAGGATGAAGGACACATGTTTATTACTCAGAACGATATAGAGACTAGATGAAAGCAGTATTTCCACAAGTTTTTCATTAAGGAAATAGAGAGATCACTTCAGGAGATCCAGATAGTACTGAAAGTTACTTGAATCATGCATGTTATAAACGAATATAAAGGACGTACAGTAGGCTTTGAAGGTTATGATAGCTAGGAAAGTGTAGGACCTGGTTGGCGATGCAAGAAAATGCCTAAACAATGAAGGAGAAGCATCATGGTATCTCTTTATAAGAGTAAAGAAGACATTGAAAATTGTTCGAATCACAGAAGTATCAAACTGATGAGTCATACCATGAAAATTTAGGAATGTGTGCTTAAAAGAAGGTTATGACAAGTTCTAATAATAAAAGAAAACTAATTCGGATCCATGCCAGGCCGCTCAACTAATGCTATCCACTTATTGAGGAAAACATTGGAGATTTATAGAGCTAAAAGGAAAAACCCCCGTATGATTTTTATTGCTTGGAGAAGGCCAATCATTCTGTCCAATGGGAGTTATTGTGGAGAGTTTTGCAGAAGAGAGAAGTACATGTCTTATACATTAACCTTATAAAGGATTTTTTTGAAAGAGATAAAGGGAGGCGTCCCACTTTGTGACCCACCACAGTGTGTATATATATATGTGTGTGTGTGTGTGTGTGTGTGTGTGTGTAAAAGAAAGCGGGTGTTACATCATATAATTTTTTCCATTACGAAAAGAGTGGCCTACACTGTCCCAATACACCTCGCCCATTAAAACACTCGGATCAAATCGAGTGGTGAGGGAAGAGGCAGAAGCAGACAATTCCGATGGAATTTGGATCCCATCCAACGACGGGGGTGGACAAATGATGTGGAGCAAAGGTGGCCATAGGATAATACGGAGATCAAGCGGCTGTGAGTGAGGCACGAAGGAGCTGTTGGGATCTCATCCAGAGGGAGATCGAACGACTGAAGATGGATCAGGGATCAACTGTGGAGATGGAGTTGATCCAAGGGCGTTTAGAGGAGGCGGTTGGTGCAAAAGGGAGGCCTCAACAGTGACTGTGTAAATGCGTCATTGCGGTCGAACGAGGCTAATAAGTCAAGTAGTAGTGCGAGCCGAGGAGTCGAGCGAGGGTCAAGCAGTGTCTTTTCTTGGACTCTTTCCCCTTCCAGTTCTCTTATGATTTAGAGAGTCCTGGTTTAGTAGACAGGTGCTAGAAAAGCCCCGGTCCAGACTGAACAGAGGAAAAGAGGGATGCCCTAAGTCTACCTTACTTGCTTACTAGTTCCACCACTGACTCATTCCGTATGCATAACCACGCTCACACCAACCCGTTCATTTTGGATCCAATTCGGGATTTTCCTTGGGAGGTATCAGGAAGAAATTGAAATGTAATAATATCGATTCATACAGAGGAAAAGGTTGTTGGGCGGCCGGAAGGTTGCCATGAGTGATGTTGGGGGACCTCCGTTTTCCGTGCACCGGACACGTAGCTTACCGACTCCGTTGCGACATGGATGTGAATGCATGCTACGAAAGACATGGTCGAGTCTGATACATCAACCGTCTACTCAATAAGCTACATCAACTGAAGACCAAGTCCACAATCACTACACGAGATGAACCAGGGTTTGGTGAATTGAAGTTGGCCTCCTGTGGGAGAGGACTCCCAGTTACTACGCGCGATCGTATACTGAGGTGCTCCCCGTCGGTTGTTGGAACGACGCGAGCAGGGGCCTCGATTCAGAAAGAGGGAGGGACAAAGGAATCCAAAAATGGCCATGTTCCTTGCAAACCAAATCGACCACACCACCGCAAATGGGTATGAATTGTCCTCATGCTCAAAACTGCAGACCGATCTAACATCTCCCTAGAAGCTGGGGCAATCATCTTGTGCAAGCCACGTGATGTTTGTCCGATTCCAAACCTGAGCAAAGAACAGACAAGAGAAGAATAAATGATCTGCATCCTCCATCGCCAATCCGCATCTATTGTAGAGCACTTCCTCTAAACCAAACAATTGTCCCGGTCGACCCTTGGTCAGGAGCCTCCCACATCTGAAGAGCCAGAGGAAAACCTTCACCCTGGTAGACATATTACACTGCCATGTGTCTACACGAAGCTCTTCCTGCACTTCCACCCCATCCTCCACCAGAAAGCGGTATGCCTTCCGCACCGAAAGTCTCCCATCTCCCCACAAGAAGTGATCTCTGCCCGAAGACGGACTCTCACATTGTAGCAGTCCAATCTGCAGCAAAAGGAACTCCTCCATCCTCTAATCCGACAACACAGACGTAAAATTTGGAGACCATGCCACGCGGTCCCAAACCTGCTACACTCGTACCTCTCTGTCCTCTGCCATCCTCATAAGTCGCGAAAAACACACCTACAAAGCTCCATTCCTCGTCCAGTCATCTCTCCAAAAACGAAAAGTTGCACCATCCCCCAACACTGGTCTAATCTTCATGGCAATCACTGAATTAATCGCCACAACCCCTTCCAAAGAGATGACAGAAGACGCCCCAAGTTGGCCTCCAACGTCATGGTAACACCATAGATCTTCCCGAGCAAGCAGTACACCACGTCATGGAAGTTCCCCCAAATTCCCACCACCCACTTCGCCAAAAATGCCTTATTCATCTCCCTCAGCCGCATTACCCCCAAACCACCCTTCTTCTTGGCTAACATCACTTTGTCCCACTCCATCATATGGATACCTTTATTACCCTGTCGGTCATCCGACCAGAAAAATCTCCTCATCAGCATCTCAATCCTGACACATACCCCAACATGCAACGATCTCGCGAAACAAAAAAATATATCAGGATGGATGAGAGAACATGCTTCAAGAGAACCAACTTCCCTCCCTTTAAGAGCATCGTCGCCTTCCACCCTGCTAACCTTTTCTCCAATCTCTCCAGCCATGCCCCCAATCAACGGACTTTGGCTTCCCTTCCACCAACGGGAGGCCCAAGTAAAGAATCAGTAGGGCTGTCGTGGAGCAACCCAACACCTAGTCATACTCAGCAACTCATCCTCTGTTAAGTAAAAAGGCACCGCCGCCGACTTCTCCCTATTGATTCGCAACCCGGAGATGTCCCCCAAAACATGCATGATATGGGCACCCTTTGAATTTTCTCCTCGACTCTCAAGAAAAGAATCGTATCATCAACATATTGCAGAATTGGGAAGGATATGTCCTCCATCCTATATCAAGAACACCATTCCCCATCCACCGCTAGCCTCATCATTATAGCTCATCATTATAGTTAACTCATTAGCCACAATCACACCTTATAAAGGAAATGATGGGCTTTATCTTGTGTAAGGATCCAGTCTGGAAAGACTAACTATTTCGATATCATCATTGGTTTGCATTAAGGTTCAAGTTTGAGTCCATTCCTTTTTAATTTGATTATGGATGAGTTGACTAGTCACATTCAGGATGAGATACCTTGATGTATATTATTCGCTAATGATATCATGTTGACTAATAAGACTAGAGATGGAGTAGATGAGGAGCCTAAGGTTTAGAGAAATGCCTTAGAGACTAAAAGATTTTGTAAAATATGACCAAGACTGAATATATGGAGTGTATATTTGATGGAAACAGTTGCGATGGAATCAATGTGAAGATTGATGACGATAATGCAGAGATATATTATTCACTTTTGTACTTTTCTTATATTTTAATTTTCTGTTGGACTCTTTACATATTTTACCCATAGGCTGATCTCCTATATAAGAGAGCCTAGGGCTGATGGAATAAACATGTTTTCTCATTTTCTCAACATGGTATCAGAGCGACGGTCCTAGACTGGAGTTCTCGAACCAAGCCCTAACCCTAGCCTCCACCTTCAAGCCCCACGCCGCACGCCTCCTCGGTCCTGCGCACGCAGCGGTGGTGATCTCCGGTCCGCCGTCTCTCTTCTGCGCATGCGCTGTGCGTGCCAGCACGTAGGATCACCGTGCATCTGTGAGCCATCTCCCACACGGTGCACCGTTTCTCCTACGCACGTTCTGTGCGTGCTTGTGTGTAGGGACAACCGCGCATCGGCGCACCGCCAGCTGCATCACCGACGCACACATCTGTACGCAGCACTCGCGCACGCATCTGTGTGACAGTGCGTCTGTGCGTGCCCCTGACGTGATCCTGCACGCGCATCTATGTGTGTGATCTCTCTGCGCGTGCAGCCCTAAGTTAGCGTGCAACTTCAGTCTCATTTCGTGCGCGCAGTTCCAGTTTGATGGGTTTGGTTGCTTGCGTCTACACATGCAACTAAACCCGCTCATGTCTGTGTAGACAAAATCATCTATTCAGTCTACTCCCCTAGTCGTCCTATATCAGAATGTCAGAAAGCAAGGCAGATATTTCATCTACAGGCGCCTTCAGAGGTCCAGCGCCTATTATGAAGATGGATGGTTCAAACTATGAACTGTGGGCCATGCAGTTCATGAGCATGATGAAGTCAACAGGTAAGAAGCATATTCTTACTGAGGAGGAGCCTGCTGAGAAGACATGGGTTAATGCTTCGTGGGAGGTAGATGATGCATATGCCAAAGTCTGGCTTTCCGGAACATTAGCAATTGAGATTGCTAACGATATTCTCCATCAGCCCACTGCCAAATCAATGTGGGATATTCTGGCTGCTACCTATTCACAGGCAAAGAATGAGACGAAGATTCTGCAACTTCAACATGACATTTTTACAATCAAGCAGAATGGACGGCCTCTACACTCATTGTATACATCATTACGAGGAATGTTTGAGAAGGTCTATAGCTTCATGCCTCTTACAGCCACTCCAGAGCAACAGAAGACCTATCGGAATGTCACTATGGTGGGCGTTTTTCTTGCTGCCCTTGATCCTGAGTACGAGGCAGTACGTTCCCAGATCTTGGCGGATTCTACTATTCCTCCTATGGAGGAAGCTTTTCATAGGCTGAGTCGTATCACTGTTCCCTCGTCTACTACGAATCCGACAGCCTCAGCCATGACAGCTAATCGAGGTCGTGGAGGCCATCATCAGTTCCGTGGTCGTGGACCTCGCGACAGAGGAGGCCGTGTTCGGCCATCATGTACTTTTTGCCATCGTTCTGGACATACCGAAGACACATGCGATTCTAAGCATGGATTTCCAGTTTCTGCACGAGTCGCTGGACAGATCAAGCCCCCAGCTGCATCATCTATGGATCAGCGATTTGATGATCTTGTCGCCTGTCTGAGGGGCATCATTCCACCATTTGGTTCCGCTGCATCAGCACCTACTTCTGAGAGTCACGACGATGTTGCCGCATCAGCATCTACATCCACCGGTACATCAGGTAGCACCTATGCGTTTACTAGCAGCAGTGGATCAGATACTTTAGAGTGGATTATGGACTCTGGTGCCACACATCATCTGAGTGGTAATCAAGGTCTACTTACAGGATACAGACAGGTTTCTCCAGGCTGCACAGTGGTTATTGCTAATGGAACACATTCCCCGATTACTGGTCAGGGGGAGATTAGATTGACACCATCCATGCATCTCAAGAGCGTGTTACATGCACCTGATTTTTCGATGAATTTGTTGTCCATTAGCCAACTTACAAAGGATTTACATTGTCGAGCGATTTTTGATCCATCCTCTCTTGTTTTTCAGGATATCCTCACGGGCAACGTGATTAGTCGTGGCTATGAGCAAGGCGGCTTCTATCGCCTTAGTCGGACTCCTTATGCTGGAACATCAACCCTACCTGCTGGACCTATCACCCCATTATTGTGGCACCTGCGTTTTGGACATCTACTGCTTCAGAAGTTGCGTCATGTGTTACCTCAGGTTTCACCTCACACGTCCATTCAATGTGAGGCTTGTCAGTTGGGAAAACATCATCGGTCTACTTTTCCCAGCCGTCAATGTCAGAGTAGTAGCTCCAAGTTTGAGTTATTTCATTTCGATATCTGGGGTCCTAATCGTGTTTCTGATCATCAGGGACACATGTTTTATATAGTTACTGTGGATGATTTCTCTCGTGTGTCATGGATATTTCTATTAAAGAATAAATCTGAAGCGGGGAATATTATCATCAATTTCATTAATGAATTTCGTAATGTTTTTTCTGCATCTGTTAAGATTGTGAGAAGTGATAATACCCTGGAATTCTGTAGTCATACCCTATCCAGTTATTTTTCATCTCAAGGGATTATCCACCAAACATATAGTGCATATACTTCCCAACAGAATGGGGTTGCTGAAAGGAAACACCATCATTTAATCGATGTCACCAGGTCGCTTC
Organism: Ottelia alismoides; assembly: GCA_037367405.1. Taxonomy (NCBI): domain Eukaryota; kingdom Viridiplantae; phylum Streptophyta; class Magnoliopsida; order Alismatales; family Hydrocharitaceae; genus Ottelia; species Ottelia alismoides. Next base: position 716,783 of record JAZKJV010004716.1, read on the forward strand.
TTATACAGAGTCATGCCCCTCATTCTTTCTGGGGTGATGTTGTACTTACGACATGTTATCTTAATAATCGAATGCCGTCATCTGTCTTAGGTGAGAAGATTCCCTTCTCTCTTATTTTCCCTGACAAAGAATTGTTCTCCCTTACTCCTCGTGTGTTTGGCTCAGTAGCCTTTGTTCACCGGTTGTCTCCCAGGACTGAGAAGCTCTCTCCTAGGGCTGTCAAGTGTATCCTTGTCAAGTACCCCAGAACACAGAAGGGGTACAAGTATTATGATCCATTGCGCAGGATGTATTTAGTCAGTGCTGATGTCACCCTTTTCGAATATGCCATGTACTTCTCGTCTACAGGTGATCAGCTGGTTCCCTCTGACACTACTGATGCTATATATAAGCCACCACCACCACCAGCACCGCTATCATCTCCTACACCTTCTGTTACTGTGCATGTTTCACCACTGCCATTCCACTATACCAGTAGGCCTGCTTCTGCTCATGGTCATCGCTCATCATCTAGCTCGCCTGAGGTATGTCCTGAAAATATTACTATTGATGGATCTGATGATTTTCCTGAGCAGGATGTGTTACAGAGGCCAACTGAGGAGACAAATGATTTAGATGTACCTATTGCTCTACGAAAGCAGAAGCGGAGCTGCGCGTCATATCCTATAGCATCTTCTGTGTCGTTTGATCGTCTCACTGGAGAATTTAGGAACTTTGTTATTACATTGTCAGCAGTGGATATACCATGTAATTATCAAGATGCACTGAAGGATAATCGATGGTGCTTGGCTATAAAAGAAGAAATGACAGCTCTTCAGTCCAGAGGCACCTGGAACCTTGTTCATGCACCTGCTGATGTGTCTACAGTGAGCTGCAAGTGGGTCTTTACAGTTAAGCATAATGCAGATGGTAGCATTGACAGATACAAGGCTCGCCTTGTTGCTTGTGGCTTCACACAGACATATGGGGTGGATTATCTTGATACATTCTCGTCGGGTGCTCGCCATTCCACACTACGGATCCTCCTCACTATTGCATTTACTCGTGATTGGCCACTATACCAGTTAGATGTGAAGAATGCATTCCTATACGGTGACTTACAGGAGGAAGTCTACATGCAACAACTACATGATTTTGCTGTTGAGGGGAGTGTCCTACGATGTGCAGACTTAAGCAGAGCCCCAGAGCTTAGTTCCAGAAGCTCTCAGACCTGTTTGAGAAACATGGGTACAAACGTTCTAATGTGGATCATTCCCTATTCGTACAGAAGACACCCAGAGGTATCATTGCTATTATGGTGTATGTAGACGATGTTTCGATTACAGGTGATGATGAACAGGGAATCCAACGGGCAAAAGAAATGTTGGGTCGTGAATTCGTCACCAAGGACCATTGTTGTAAAAGTCGCCCGACTAACCCGACTAGTAGGTCCGACTAGTCTAGTCAGTGGGGTAGCCGACCGAGTACTAACTAATTCCGACTAGGTACACTAATCGATCAATTTTTGCTTGGCGATACCGTATTTTTTTTAATGTTTTGTTTTTTTATAAGCAAACTTATTATAATATGCTTAATGTTTTATTTAAATTCAATTACTTCTTTTATTTTATTATAGTAGTATATAATTGTACAAAATATATGTAAATATATGTATAAAAATGAGTTATATATTTAAAATAATCATAAAGTTCAATGCTGATTAATGTCCGACTTAATCCGATTAGTCGTCCGACTGTCGATTGATCCTTAGTTAGTGACCCAACCGACCGAGTACCGACTACTGACTTTTGCAACATTGCCAAGGACCTTGGGATTCTTAGATATTTTCTGGGACTGGAGTTTGTCAGAAATCCTCATGGGTTGGTGATGACCCAGAGGAAATATGTCACTGACCTGTTGAGTGAAACATGAATGCTTGGTTGCCGACCTTCCACTACACCTATGGATCCCAGTATGAGATTATATGACGATGACACTGATGAGGTGGATAAGAGAAGATACAGAGAATTGGTGGGCAAACTTCTCTATGTTACTATTACCAGGCCCCATATCTCCTTCGCTGTGAGTCGAGTGAGCCAGTTTATAGAGAAACCACGTCAGGTACACATGGACGCTATACATATGATACTCAAGTACCTTAAGTCATCCCCAGGTGCGAGTCTGCTGTTTGAGAAGGGCAAGGAGGTTACTATATCAGCTTGTGCAGATGTAGATTATGCAGGGTGCCCCAAGGATAGGAAGTCCACCACCAGATTTGCCGTATATGTTGGAGATTCTCTAGTCTCATGGAGAAGCAAGAAGCAAACGGTTGTAGCAAGGTCTAGTGCTGAGTCTGAATATAGGGCTATGGCCCAGGTCAGTACAGAAATGATGTGGGTAAAGGTTGTGCTTGCAGATCTATATATAGAAGTCCTGCTTCCTATGGCTCTGGAATGTGACAATCAGGCGGCTCTATTCATTGCAAATAATCCAGCATTTCATGAGCGAACCAAGCATATTGAGGTTGATTGTCACTTCATACGTGACATGATTCAGAAGGGGTTTATTGTTACATCTCATGTTAGCTCAGAGAATCAAACTGCGGACATCTTCACTAAGGCATTACTTCGAGGGTCGTTCCAGAATTGTTCGTCCAAGCTGAGCATGATTGATATCTATGCTCCACCTTGAGGGGGAGTGTAGAGATATATTATTCACTTCTGTACTTTTCTTATATTTTTATTTTTTGTTGGACTCTTTATGTATTTTACTCATAGGCTGCTCTCCTATATAAGAGAGCCTAGGGCTGATGGAATAAACAAGTTTTCTCATTTCCCCAATAGATAACATTCAGAAGAAAGATTTTTTTAGATACTTGGGATGTATTTTGCAACATGATGGGGAAGTCAATGAAGATGTTACTCATAGAATAAATGTATGATAGCTAAAGTGGAGAGAAGCCTCTACCGTTCTATATGATAAGAAAAATCCTTTGAAAATCAAAGGAAAGTTTAACAAAACAATCGTAATACCAATTATGCTATAAATCTGAATGTTGGTCTGTAAATCATAGACATGTGCAAAGAATGACGGTAGTCGAAATGAAAATGCTAAGGTGGATGTGTGGTCATACACGTAAAGATCGGATTCGAAATGATGCGATCAAAGAAAAGTTGGTGTAACTCTGATAGAGGATAATATGATAGAAAACTGCTTAAGACGGTTTTTGCAAAAGAGGTCAGTTGATGCACCAATTAGAGGATGCAAGTTTTGCGATGATGAGCCGGTTAAGAGAGATGAGGAAGGCCCAAGAAGTGTTGGAATGGGACTATCTGAAAGGATCTTTATTTTTTGGATCTAAGCTTCAAAATGACCAAAGATAGATCTGAATGGAGGCAAAATATCAACGTAGATGACCCTACTTAATGTGGAAAATGCTTTGTTGTTGTTGGGTAAGGTGGTTATTGCTATATAAAACACATAATTATGCATAAGCTATATTTTGGCACCTTGTTGAGTTAAAATTGTATTTGATTTTATGATTAAATTTCAAATAAATGGGTTACAATAATCCTCAAAATTGTTGGTTAAGGTGCTTTGTTTAGATGAGATTAGTTGTAATTACAATAGTCCTCAAAATATTTAGATCAAAACGATGTATTTATTATAATAATGTACAAATGGGTTACAATGTGAACATGACATGGAATTTTGATATACATTGTATTATATCTAATTAAAGTGTGTTTCCATAAAAATAAGAAGAATTATAAATACAAGAATACAAAATGGGATAATACGATATTAAAATAATTATGATATATCAAGATAAGAGTGGTCGGATAAGTTCATCTATGAATAATTTTAAAAATAACATTATTAATTTTATTGAGGTTTCTAATGAGTTCAACTTGGTTCGTTAAAGAAAGTTTACGAACATGATATATAGAAATCAACCTATAAGGGCTCGTGAGTCAACTTGAACTCAACAATTTCGAATAAGCATTCCTAGATTCAAAGCTTATCAAGTCCAAGTTTCGTTATTGAGTTAGAGTCCCACTCAGGGTTGGCTTGACTTGTTCAACTCAATAGACAACCTTAGGTTTAGGTCGAGGTTTTATAAATGGGTACATGTTTGGGAAGATTGAACACCCCGTCCCTATAAACCCAACCAGTTGACATCACTAGAAGCAACCTCACATGTAATAGCATAAGGGATTGTCTAGAATGGAGCCACACTTCCGTCTCACCGCCAAGAGCTTGCTCAAATACCATCTCAAATTGAGTGGCTTCGCAACCATCGCTGGTATTGGTGCACTAGTTTTCAACACCAATGTTCAAGCAACTTCTTGCATCGCCCATGTGATGCCTCTCTTTCTTCTACACTACTACATATCCGTGAAGAACATTGTCGTAGTTGAGTTGTATGATCTCATTGTTGTCGTTATGATATGTGGCATACGCAACCTCGCCATTTCCAACCAATGCTTTCTACCACCCTACATGCACATCTCTATACTTCACTGACTTGCAACCACCTAATTTCAAAGAATCGTGAACAATGAAAAGTTAACAAGTAATACAAATCAAATCAAAATAAGTTTATATCATATCGAAATATGAAGGAAAGAGATAAATACAACACAATATCAAAACGTGTGATTTACATGGTTCGAGAAAATCAGGATGATTATCTTCCTCCTTAGAGAGACAAATTAATATTTGTTGAAATCTTAGTTATCCTTTATCACTTTTATTTATTCACTTTTCTTTCCGTCTATATTATGTAATTTTCCTAACAGGTTTCCATGTTATATAAGATAACCCTAAGGCCTCATGAAGAAGCAACTTATTATTTTCTCTCCACATGGTATCAGCGTGATGGTCCTAGATTCGAGTTCGCGTACCCCACCCGTACCCTAGCCCCTACCCGCCGCCCCTCTCTTCGAAAAGCGCATCATCAAGCCACTGCTACGTGTTGTGCACCACTCATAGCCCCTCCGAGTGGCCCTCGTGGGCACCTTTTGGCCTCCACAACCCTCGTGCATTGTTGACTAGCCCTAACCAGGGATGAAACACTACTATTAGGCCCATTCGAACCATTGCCGTTGTTGTGCCACCAAGGGACCCACCACACATCGTAGGGGCCTCCGACATCGCTGCCATGCCCCAAGGGACTACCGTTGTCCCTTTTGCAGCCCTTTAGGGCACTTTTTCTCCTTTCTGGTGCATCCCTGCATCCTGGAACGGTTTGATTTTCATCGAAAAAAGTGATTTCAGATCAATATATCATCTTTTTCTATCGTAGTGTTGATCAAGGAGTGACAAGGATGATTTTATCAGTGTACACGTTCAACCAATTCTCTATATGATCATGCAGACTCGCTCGGATCGGTCTACTACCCCAGTCAAGTTCTGCTTCGGCCTCTTTTTTCGTTATGTTAGAGAACAAGGATGATGTCTTCTCTTCGTCTGGTGTCTTCAAGGGCCCGACTCCCATCATGAAGATGGATGTGACCAACTATGAAATGTGGTCCATGCAGTTCTTGTCCCTCATGCAGTGCAATAACAGGGAGCACATTCTGACACAGCCAGAGCCGATAGATAAGACTAGGGAAAATGCTTCGTGGAAGCAAGATGACGCATACACATGCATTTAGCTCTCTTGTACTCTTATCACAGAGATCGCCAATGACATTGTGAACCAGGCCATCATCAAGGTGATGTCGGATACCTTGGCAACCATGTATGCACAAGAGAAGAATGAGGAAAAGATTCTTCAGCTACAGTTCGAATATACATGACAAGGCAGAACGATTGCCTTATGCATACATTATATTCTTCGCTTTGTGGCATTTTCGAGAAGCATCACAACTTCATTCATGTTACCACATCTACTGAGCAACATATGGCATACATGGACTCCATGATGGTTGGAATTTTCTTGACAACCCTGGATCCTGAGAACGAGGCAACACAAGCACAACTTCTTACATGAGCAACCATACCTCCCATGGAGGCATACAACATGGCCTCAAATTTCAACGAAAGTCGATCGAATTTCTGTCGGATATCGATATCCAGTCAAAATCGAAATTCGACTGAAATGACCGAATTATGGGAGCCCTAGTACAAAAAATGACCGAAATGACGGTTGAAATTCGATTGCACTGATTCATGTAATCGATGCGGTCTGCATGCCGCGCGGGCATAGGCGGCCCGTGCTGCAGTGAACACTGCTAACGGGTAGGTTGATTGGATATGTCCATGAGCAGCGAAAGCTCTACAGAGTGATCCGGTCTCCTAGTGTTGGTTCCTCCACAATTCCAACTGGATTAGTATCACCATACTTGTGACATTTTCATTTTGGTTACATTCGTTTACAGAAGCGGTGTCATGTCTCCCTCAGATCTCCCTGCGTTCTACATTCCAATACGAGGCTTTCCAACTTGGAAAGCATCACCGCTCTTTTTTTCCTAATTGTCAGAGTCGTAGCAGTAGTCATTTATCTGAGCTTGTTCATCTTGATATTTCATATTGCGGACATCATTTTTATCTATTTGCAGTTGATGATTGTTAATCTATTATATACATTCTAGGCCTTTTCTATTGAAAAACAAGTCTGAAGTTGGGTTAGTCATTAAATCTTTTATTAATGAAGTAAAGAATATTTTCTCTACTACTGTCAAGTTTATTCGCTTTGACAATTCCTTAGGGGTAGTTCGGCTAGGGGGTTAAACACCCCTTATCCTATTTTTCCTCTCACCAATGTGGGTCCCACTTTTTCCTTTTTTTAATACATTAAATAAATTAATTCTCTTTCATCCACTCCATCAAAAAAATAATATATTATACTTGTAGATATATATGTTACTCTCTTTTGTACCTTTTCGTGTTTTCTTTTTCTCGTTGGACTCTATGTATTTTACCCATAGGCTACTCTCCTATATAAGAGAGCCTAGGGCGTATGGAATAAACAAGTCTCTCATTTTTCCCAACATGGTATCAGAGCGACGGTTCTAAACCGGAGTTCTCGAACCAAACCCTAACCCTAACCTCCACCTTAGAGCTCTCCGCGCACGCGCCTCCCTACCACGCGCTGCCCCCGGCCCCGCTCGGCCTCGCCTTCGACCCCACTCGGTCTCGCGCCGCTCTCTTGTTCAAGTTGCGTGCACGCCAGCCCCTACGCACCAGTCTCCTTTATGCCGCCCCGGTGCGCCTGTGCGTGTCGCTTGTGCGTGCATCTGTGCGCCAGCCCCCGTGTTGTTGTACGTGCTCCTGTGCGAGCATCTGTGCGTGTTCCTGTGCGCATATTTGTGCGTGTGAAGCTCCTGATTTCCGTGCGCATGCAGCCCTAGGTCAGCCCGCGTGTGGCTCCAGTACTCGTTCCACACACGCGTTTCCAAATTAATGGGTTTGGTTGCTTGAGTCTATACATGCAACTAAACTCATTAATGTCCGTGTAGACGATCATATCTTCAGTCTACTATCCTAGTCTTCCATTATCATAATGTCAGAAAGCAATGCAGACATCCCATCTACAGGCGCCTTCAGAGGTCTAGTGCCTATTGTGAAGATGGATGGTTCAAATTATGAACTGTGGGCAATGCAGTTCATGAGTATGATGATGTCAATCGGTAAGAAGCACATTCTTACCGAAGAAGAGCGTGCTAAGAAGATTGGGGTCAATGCCTCATGGGAGGCAGATGATGCATATGCCAAGGTTTGGCTATCAGGAACTCTGGCAATTGAGATTGCCAATGATATTCTCCATCAGCCTACTGCAAAAGCAATGTGGGATATTTTGGTTGCTACATATTCCCAGGCAAAGAATGCGATGAAGATTCTGCAACTCCAGCATGACATCTTTACTATCAAGCAGAATGGACAACCTCTACACTCATTGTACACATCTTTACGAGGAATGTTTGATAAGCTTTACAGCTTCATGCCTCTCACAGCCACTCCTGAACAACAGAAGACCTACCAGAATGCCACTATGGCTGGTGTATTTCTGCCGGTTCTAGATCCAGAGTACGAGGCTGCATGCTCCCATATCTTGGCGGACTCCACCATTCCTCCGACGGAGGAAGCATTTCACAGACTGAGCCATATTATTGTTCCTTCATCCACTGCAAACCAGACCGCCTCAGCCATGGCAGCGAATCGAGGTCGTGGAGGATGTCATCAGTCCCGTGGTCGTGGACCTCAGGGTAGGGGGGGTCGTGTTCGACCATCATGCACTTTTTGCCACCGTTCTGGGCATACTGAAGACACGTGCTACTCCAAACATGGATTTCCTGCTTCCGCACGAGTAGATATACAGATTGAGCCTCCAACTGCTTCATTTCTAGATCAACACTTTGATGACCTTGTAGCCCATCCGAGGGGCATTATTCCTCCATCTGACCCAATTGCATCAGTACCTGCTTCTGATAGTCACCCCGATGTTGCTGCTTCTGCATCCACCAGTACCTCAGGTAGCACTTATGCTTTTACTAGCAGTAGTAGATCAGATACGTTAAAGTGGATTATGGACTCTGGTGCCACACACCATCTGTGTGGTGATCAAGGCTTACTTACAACCTACCGACAGGTCCCTCCATGCCGTATTGTGGTTATTACCAATGGGACGCATTCTCCTATCACTGGTCAGGGGGAGATTAGCTTGACACCTTCTATACACCTCAAGAACGTGCTGCATGCACCAGATTTCTCTATGAATTTATTGTCCATTAGCCAACTTACAAAGGATTTACATTGTCGAGCAATTTTTGATCCATCTTCTCTCATTTTTCAGGACATCCTTACTGGCAACGTGATTGGGCGTGGCTATAAGCAAGGCATGCCTATATTGTCTTAGTCGGACCCTTTATACTGGAGCCTCCGCTCCACCGGCTGGATCTATCTCCCCATTACTGTGGCACTTGCGCTTTGGACATCTACCGCTTCAAAAACTGTGTTGTGTTACTCCAGGCAGTGTTGCAGAAGACGGTATTCGGTATTCAGTCGGAGGGGACACTGAATAGAGAATAATCGGTATTCGGGCGACTATTCGGAATTATTCGATTTTGTATTTTTTAATACAAAATTATTTATAATACATATATTCTTATATTTTATATATATATATGGTCATTATTTAACATGAATCCAAGATAAAAGTACCAATCAATATAATAGACATAGAATTTGACATTTGTGGCGACACCGTGGTAAAATGTAACCCATAAATATTGAAAATTGAAAATAAAAAAATAAAAATATGAAGAGTCAAACTCCAGTCGGCCTCATAGTCGGGCCAGTCGGCCGACTATTCGGTCGGGCCGACTATTGCCCGACTAGAGGTCTGTTCAGTCGGGTACCCCACCGCACCGCATAGTCGGACCGACTATTCGGGATAGTCGGCCGACTATTGCAACACTGACTCCAGGTTTCACCTCACACGTCCATCCAATGTGAGGCTTGTAAGTTGGGAAAGCACCATCGGTCTACCTTTCCCAGTCGTCAATGTCAGAGTAGTACCTCCAAGTTTGAGTTGTTTCATGTCGATATCTAGGGTCCCAAACGTGTTCCTGATCATCAAGTACGCATGTTTTATATGATTATTGTGGATGATTTCTCTCGTGTGTCTTGGGCCTTTTTGTTAAAGAATAAATCTGAAGCAGGGAATATTATCATAAATTTCATTAATGAAGTTCGTAATGTTTTTTATGCATCTGTAAAGATTGTGAGAAGTGATAATGCCTTGGAATTTTGTACTCATACTCTCTCCAATTATTTTTCAACTCAAGGGATTATCCACCAAACATCATGTGCCTATACTTCCCAACAAAATGGGGTTGCAGAAAGGAAACATCGTCATTTACTTGATGTCACCAGGTCGTTTCTCATACAGAGTCATGCCCCTCATTCTTTCTGGGACGATGTTGTTCTAACGACATGTTATCTCATTTAATCGTAAGTCGTCGTCTGTCTTAGGTAAGAAGATTCCTTTCTCCCTTATTTTTCCAGACAAAGAATTGTTCACTCTCACTCCTCGTGTGTTTGGCTCGATTGCCTTTGTCCACCAGTTGTCTCCAGGGATTGATAAGCTCTCTCCTAGGGCTTTCAAGTGTGTTTTTGTCGGGTACTCCAGAACACAAAAGGGGTACAAGTGTTATGATCCATTGCGCAGGAGATATCTCGTTAGTGCTGATGTTACCTTTTTCGAGTCTGTTAAGCACTTCTCTTCTACAGGTGATAAGTTGGTATCCTCTGGCACTACTGAAGCTATATACATGCCATCACCATCACTACCTTTGCCACTACCATCCTCTACACCTCATGTTACCGTTCCTATTTCCCCATTGCCATTCCATTATACCCGTAGGCCTGCTTCTGCTCATGGTCATCGTTCATCATCTAGCTCGCCTGAGATATGTTATGAGAAATATTATCAATATTGATGGATCTGACGATTTCTCTGATCAAGATGTCTTACAGAGGCCAAATGAGGAGGCATGTGATTTGGATCTACCTATTGCACTTCGAAAGCAGAAGCGCAGCTGCATTTCATATCCAATAGCATCTACTGTATCTTTTGATGGCTTAACTGGAGATTTCAGGAGCTTTGTCATTGCACTATCGGCGGTGGACATTCCACGGAATTACCAAGATGCCTTGAAGGATAGTCGATGGCGTTTAGCCATGGAAGAAGAAATGGCCGCTCTTCAGTCAAGAGGTACCTGTAGCCTTGTTACTACACCTACTGATGTGTCTACAGTGAGCTGCAAGTGGGTCTTTACAGTTAAGCAGAATGAAGATGGCAGCATTGACAGATACAAGGCATGCATGGTTGCTCGTGGATTTACATAGACATATGGGATGGATTATCTTGATACATTCTCGCCGGTTGCTCGCCATTCCACCCTACGGGCCCTCCTCTCTGTTGCGGTTACTCGTGATTGGCCACTATACCAATTAGATGTCAAGAATGCATTCTTATATGGTGACTTGCAGGAGGAACTCTACATGCAACAACCACCTAGTTTTGCTGTTGAGGGGGAGTGTTCTAAGGTGTGTAGACTTCATAAGGCTATCTATGGCCTTAAGTAGAGCCCCGGAGCTTGGTTACAGAAGCTCTCAGACCTGTTTGAAAAACAGGGGTACAGACATTCCAATGCAGATCATTCCTTGTTCGTACAGGATACACCTAGAGGTATTATGGCAATTATGATGTATGCTGATGATATCTTGATTACAGGAGATGATGAACAGGGAATTCAGAGCGCGAAAAAAATGATGGGTCGTGAATTTGTCACCAAGGACCTTGGAGTTCTTAGATATTTTCTGGGACTGGAATTCGCTAGAAATCCTCATGGGCTGGTAATGTCCCAGAGGAAATATGTCACTGGCCTGTTGAGTGAAATAGGAATGCTTGGTTGCCGACCTGCCACTACACCCATGGATCCACTATGAAATTATATGACGACGACACTAATGAGGTGGATAGGAGAAGATATAGAGAACTGGTGGGCAAGCTTCTCTCTGTTACTACTACCAGACCCGATATCTCCTTTGCTGTGAGTCGGGTGAGTCAGTTCATGGAGCAACCACATCAGGTACATATGGATGTTATAAATATGATACTCAGGTACCTTAAGTCTTCTCCATGTACCTTAAGAAAGACAAGGAGATTACTATCTCAGCATGTGCAGACGCAGATTATGCAGGATGTCCTAAGGATAGGAAGTCCACCACTGGATTTGCTGTGTATGTCGGAGACTCTCTGATCTCATGGAGAAGCAAGAAGCCAACGATTGTAGCAAGATCCAATGCTGAGTCTGAATATAGGGCTATGGCCCAGGTCAGTACAGAAATGATGTGAGTAAAGGTTGTACTTACAGATCTATATATAAAAGTTCATCTTCCTATGGCTCTAGAATGTGACAATCAACCTGCTTTCTTCATTGCCAATAATCCAACATTTCAAGAACGAACCAAGCACATTGAGGTTGATTGTCACTTCATACAAGATATGATTAAGAAGGGGTTTATTTCTACATCCCATGTCAGCTCAGGGGACCAAACTGCAGACATATTTACCAAGGCGTTACTTCGAGGGCCGTTCCAGAAGTGTTCGTCCAAGCTGAGCATGATCAACATCTACGCTCCACCTTGAGGGGGAGTGTAGAGATATATATTATTCTCTTTTGTACCTTTTTGTATTTTCTTTTTCCCGTTGGACTCTTTATGTATTTTACCCATAGGCTACTCTCCTATATAAGAGAGCCTAAGGCGTATGGAATAAACAAGTCTCTCATTTTTCCCAATAATACTATCATATCATATAAAAATTATAAACTACTCAACTTCTACATACTTTTCTAAACTCCAATACAATCACATCACAATGACTACTCACTTTTTCAAATTTCAATACAATCATATCACAACAAACCCACCCCCAGTTTAACTCCCTATCTAAACACCAAAACACAATAATAGGTTACCCTCTACCAGTTTAACCTGATCTAACCCGCATACCAAACATACCCTTAGAGTTCTACACATTACAACTATCTGAGTTCTTCAGGTCTCTTACCATAGTACACAAGACATTGTGTGCTTACACTTCTGAGCAGAACGATGTTATAGAATGCAAACATCGTGACTGTGATATTATTGATCCATAGTCATTCTCCTCACTAGGGTTAGCTATCGAGCCTAACGAGTTGAGTCTGGTCCTGGCTCTAGCTCGGGCTCGGTGAGCTGATCCCGAGCGTCTTATCGAGCCATCTCGGGCTTGATAAGGCTCGAGCTGAGTTAAGGCAGGTATGCATGTATACCGGGCATTCCATCTGCTTATATAGACTCCCCGCTCCCGCTGAGTTCAACTTTACCTGATGTGGGACTAAAGTAAAACCCCTTATCAAGCTCTTATCGAGTTATGGAGCCGAACCCTTATCAAACCCATTATCGAGTTTTCGAGTTGATCCGGGCACGACTCAAGCTTGGCTCATTAAGCTATTGAGCCCAAAATTCTGTTTCAGGCTCGACTCAATAGCTTAGTGAGCCAGACTCATGAGCCCTTATCGAACCAGACCTGAGCATGTCTCATCGAGCTGTGACTCAATAGCCAGCCCTACTCCTTACTCCTTCTGGGGAAACACAATCCTTATTACTTGCTACTTGGTGAACCGCATGCCATCTTATGTCTTAGGAGAGAAGGTCCCTTTCTCGATTGTGTTTCCCGAGGACTTGTTCTCCCTTACAACTCGTGCGTTTTCCCTGTTGCTTTTGTTCACCATATGATGCATGATCGTGAGAAACTCTCCCCTAAAGCTGTCAAATGTGTCTTTGTAGGTTACTATCGTACTAGAAGGGGTACCAATGTTTTGATCCGATTTGACGAAAGTACTATGGTAGTGTTGATGTCACCTTCTTTGAGTCTATTATGTATTTCTCTCCTACAGTGACATGTTGACTCTGGAGATGAGGTATATGTGCATCCTCCTCCTACGACCACCATCTCGAGTACCTAAACCACCAGTACCAACACCTGCTCTTATGAGTACTCTTGGATCACCACCTAGTACTTTGGCCCAACTGTTACCACATATCTATGTTCGCAAACCTCACACAGTTCCCCATGTTCACGGGTCTTGCCCATCATCCATCAAATCCCAACTATGTACTGAGCACATTGTTTCTACTGATGGCGCTAGTGATTTGTCCATGCATTAGGTTTCTTTATAGGATGAGCATTTGCCCTCTCAGAAGGGTGGTTTACATGTTGAGGATGAGGCATGTGATCTTGATGTATCCATTGCTTTGTGGAAGCAGAGGCATACATGTGATAAATATCCTCTTGCAACCCATGTTTCTGTGGGCAACCCTTCGAGGATTTTAAGAGGTTTATCGTAGGACTGTCAGCCTTGGAGATACTATGGACATATATTAGAAGGCGATACAAGATAATTAATGGCGTCTTCCCAAGGAGGAGGAGAGAGTCGGGTTATAGTCATGTGGCACATAAAGTATTGTCATAGCTCTTATAGATGTATTTATTGTGGTATGCAAGTGGATATTCACGATGAAACACTAACCATATGGCAGCATGGATCACTACAAAGCAAGGTTTGTGATCTGTGGGTTCACCCAGACACATAGGGTGGACTATCATGATCAAGGTGTAAAAAATCCGACCAGATCGACCAGTTGGATCGGTCTGACCGGGAACTAGCCTCGAACAGGTTGGTTCGGCTGATTCTTTAAAAAAAATAAAAAACAAAATCGGTTTCCACTATTAGTCCAAACCGGTTCAACCGGACCGATTCGGCTCAGGTCGAACTAGTTTGATGGTTTGATACCTACACAAAAGTAAAATTGCATTTGTTGCACTTGCACCCCCTTCCCCTCTCGACTCACGACCACCAAATCCTAAATCCCTAGCCCCCTTTTCCCCACTCTGAACTCTTAATTCCATCTCCCCCGATCTACTCTATCCTCATTGCCAACAACTCGATCGATGCCATCTCGTCCATCGCCACCGTCAACAACTCCATCGCCACGATCTCGTTCATCATTGATTCACTGCCATCTCAGCCATCACTGCCAACAACTTTATCAACGTCACCATAAACTCTGGTTGAGGTCTCCCTTTTCATTCCTTCTCTTTTTGCTTCGTAAATATGCCACCAAGTAACAGTGGGGGGATTTTGGATGGCAGACATGCAGGATGTATAGGGGATGTATTGTACGTGCCATTCTTGTCCACATATCTGCTGGATTTTTTCTTCATGTTATTTTTATTTCCCAACACAAGTGATTAGGATAAACTTTTCATAACAAAAAATACTGGTGAAATATAAATTATTTGTGTGTGACTAACTGCAACTTTATGCTTCTAACTGACTTTTTTGTAGTCGACAAATACTCACTAATAGATAAATATATGTTGCAATATGTTCATATGTTTTCTAATGCATATTCTACGGGTGCAGAAAATATGTTGATAAATCCTTAAAATTGCATAAGAGAGACCATCCGAATACAATAACATATATGTAGGTATGACACATGTATATTCTTTTTTAATGAATGATGATATTATGAAATTATGCACTTGTTGGGTTATTTCATTGTTCTTATCTATGTTACATAGCAAGTTGATATTTAAATTAAAAGTATTATGTGATATTATAGTTTTTCATTTGTATGTTGAATGAAAAAGTAAAGACTTCTAATGAAAGATTACTTAATAGGTATAATATCTATTTTTTTCGGTTCATAAAATCGGTTCAACCGATCAGACTAGTAAATCATGTCCAATCGGATATTTTCTGGATTGATAAGAATGATGTCATGCCGACATCATTGTCAGCCCGACCGGTTTGAACTGACCGTCTGACCCGATCAGACTGAACCGAAGAGAAACTGGTTCAACGTTCGGTCTGGTTTTTAAAAGTTTGATCATGATACTTTCTCTCCATTGGCTCGACATTCTACACTATAGATCCTACTCTGTTGTAGTGACACAGGACTGGTCCCTATATCCACTTGATGTGAAGAACGAGTTTATCTATGGTGATAGGAGGAAGTCTACATGCAATAGCCACCTGGGATTGCTGCAGAGGGGGAGTGTCAGAAGGTTTGCATACTTTATAAGGCTATCTATGGCCTTAAGAAGAGTCCAAGAGCATGGTTTCAGAAGCTCTCGGATTTGATAGAGCAGCATGGGTTAATGATATCGACTGCAAATCATTCACTGTTTGTTCTAAGGTCTCAAAGAGGTATAGTTACCATATTAGTTTATGTTGACGATATTATTGTCATAGGGGACGATGTGTGGGGCATGCAAGCAGCTAAGGATTTCCTTGGTCAACAGTTTGTAACCAAGGACCTGGACAGTCTACATTACTTCTTTGGATTGGAGTTCGCAAAGAACCAGGGAGGTCTTGTGATGACCCACAGGAAGTACGTAACAGATCTTCCCTCTGAGATGGGCATGACAGATTGCAGGTCTATCACTACTCCCATGGGTCCGAGCATAAAGCTATATGATGATGACATCAAGGAGGCAGGCAAGAGCAAGATTGCAGAAAGTGGTAGTCGGTACTTGGTCGACGGGGTCACAGACTAAGGACTAATCGACAGTTGGGCCACTAATCAGATTTAGTCGGCTATTAATCGATTTTGAAGTTTTTAATTATTTTAAATATATAAATTATTTTTATACATATATTCTTATATATTTACATAGATTTGTACACTTTCTATATTTTCATAATGAAGCAAAAGAAGTAATTGACTTTAAATATAACATTAAGGATATTATAATAAGTTTGCTTTTAAAAAAAACTAAAAAAAATTCTATGTAAAAGCCGGCCGACTAAGCCTAGTCGAGTCAGTTACCCCTCCCCCCAATCGGACTAGTCGGCCCAACTTTTACAAGCATGGACAAGAGGAGGCATAGGATGCTCGTTGGGAAGCTCCTATATGTTACCATCACCAGGCCATATATATCCTTTGTAAGTGAGCAGAGTGATCCAGTTCATGGAGCAACTTAGATAGGCACATAAAGATGTGGTCCATATGATTTCCGAGGTATCTGAAGACCTCACATGGCACTGGTCATTTATTTAGCAGAGGCACATCAATTGTTGTTATAGCGTGTGCATATGAAGAATATGCGGGATACCCAAGGATACGAAGTCTACCTCTGGCTTTGTAGTGTGCATAGGGAGTTCACTGGTGTCATGGAAGAACAAGAAGCGGATTGTGGTCGCCAGATATAGTGTAGAATCAGAGTACATAGCCATGGCACATGCGAATACAGAGATGATGTGGGTCAGATTTGTTCTTACTAACATGGTGGTTGAGGCGTCTTTTCCCATGCACCTCTAATGCAACAACCAAGCCTCTCTTTTTATTGCCAACGACACAACTTTCCATGAGAGGACCAAACATATCAAGGTAGACATTTACTGCACTCGAGACATGATTTAGAAGGGCTTCATCTCCATCTCTCATGTCAGCACAAGAGATCAGACAACAGACGTGTTCACCAAGGCCCTAACTAGAGGGCCATTCGAGAGATGTTATTCCAAGTTGAGCATGATAGATATCTACGCCCCAGCTCGAGGGGGAGTGTTGAGACACTAGTTATCTTTTTTCACTTTTACGTATTTACTTTTTTTCATCTATGTTATGTACCAAAAGATTTCTCCTCTATATAAGACAACCCCAGGACATCATGAATAAGCAACAACAACAACAAAGCCTTTTCTCACACAATTAAGTAGGGTCAGCTACA
The DNA here is from genome assembly GCA_037367405.1 of Ottelia alismoides. Lineage (NCBI taxonomy): Eukaryota > Viridiplantae > Streptophyta > Magnoliopsida > Alismatales > Hydrocharitaceae > Ottelia > Ottelia alismoides. The sequence goes on from JAZKJV010004716.1 coordinate 734,061, forward strand.
TGGATTCTTCGCCTCCATTCAGATCTATCTTGGGCCAATCCCGGGCTTATATCCACAAAACTAAGATCCCTTCGTATGGTCTCTTTCCAACACTTCTTGGGCCGTCCTCGCCCTCTCTTAGCCAGCTCAACATTCCAACACTCGCATCTCCTAACTGGTGCATCAGTTGATCTTCTTTGCAAATGTCCAAACCATCTTAAGCGGTTTTCTCGCATCTTATCCTCGATCGGAGCTACACCAACTTTCTTTCTGATTGCATCATTCCGAATCCGATCTTTACGTGTGTGTCCACACATCCACCTTAGCATTTTCATTTCTGCTACATTCATTCTCTGCACATGTCTATGGTTCACAGGCCAACATTCAGATCCATAAAGCATAGCAGGTCTCACGGCTGCTTTGTAAAACTTTCCTTTAATCTTTAAAGGAATTTTCTTATCACAGAGAACAGCAGAGGCTCCTCTCCACTTTAGCCAGCCTGCATTTATTCTATTAGTAACATCTCCATCAATTTCCCCATCATGTTGCAGAATAGATCCGAGATATCTAAAAGAATCTCTCTTCTGAATGTTATCGTCACCAATCTTCACCTCGATTCCTTTACCATTGCTTCCATCAAAGATGCATTCCATATATTCCATCTTAGCCCTACTTATACGAAATCCTTTAGTCTCCAACTCATGTCTTCAGACCTCAAGCTTCTCATTTACTCCATCTCTAGTCTCGTCAATTAACACAATATCATCAGCAAATAACATACACCAAGGTAATTCATCCTGAATGTGACTGGTCAACTCGTCCATAATCAAACTAAAAAGAAATGGACTCAAAACATAACCTTGATGTAAACCAATGTTGATGTCAAAATATCCAATCTTCCCAAACGGGGTCCTTACACAAGATAAAGCCCTATCATACATGTCCTTTATGAGTCCATTATTTTCTCCCTACAATAACTACGATGCTTTCTCATTAAAAATTATGTTACAAGCCCTATATAGGGCGCACACACATCTAACCCCTCACACCATATGCAATGTGAGCCTAAAACATGATCTTTAATTCAACCCTTCATTATTTTCAACACTAAGAAACTAATAGCTAATTTGCAAAAAACTTCAAAATACTCGTGCTTGGAAGATGATCTGGGCATCTTGAAAGAAACTTCATAATTGATAACTTTCCAAACGAAATATATGATTATTTATAAGCATTTTAACTTTCCAAAAGAGACATGGTTATTTTATAAGCATTATATCCGTGTGATGTAAACACAGCTTTTATAAAAGGTGAATTTTTTAAGAGATTTATGTTTTAAAAGATACATCAGATCATTAGTCGGATATACCTACAAAAGAACAGAAATTAGTAAACGACTTACTATGATCAAAACAGATGTAAATCCCAATGAGAATCCAACATTGATATGCCGTAAATAGTGATCAAGCAGGGTGGATGATGTAGCCAACGCACTTAATAACAACCCTCCTAATGAATATCAAGCATGTTCATATGTTAATGAGATGGATGACAGAAACTGTAAAAAATTATATAACAAAAAAGACAGGTGCACACCCCAGAAACGTGTTGATGCTTGTATTTTGGTCAAGTATTCTATGGTTGCTCTCCCAGGCTTTATTTGTGGTATTCTAGCACCCATTTTCGTCATGTAATCAGAAATCTCCTTTGGCAAGTTAGCCTGGTAACATAAAGTGAGAAGTCTTCATAAAGTTAAAGAAAATCAATGTTGGTAAAACAAATTAGCTATAAGAAAGAATGCAACAACAACAACAACAAAGCCTTTTCCCACAATTAAGTAGGGTCAACTACATGGATTCTTCGCCTCCATTCAAATCTATCGTGGATCAATCCAACACCCCAACAAAATATGTATGTTTGCTTAAATCCATGTTGAAAAGATCCAACTGTCATGTGACAACTTCCTAAATAGTATTTTTTTTAAATAGTATTTAGGAAGTTGTCTCCGACTGTTTTACGCTGGATGTCGGCTACCTAATGCAACCCTCCTCATTTACCCAGGCTTGGGACCGGCCATGGCTGAGTTCTATAAGAAAGAATGCAAAACAACTAAAAAGGAAAATAAAATAAAATAAAATGATGGGTAATTACCAATTACAATGCATCATGACGGGACATGGATTTCTGCTTTAACTATTAAACAAATGTTTTTCAGGCAAAAAAGGAAAACACACAAAAGTGTCCATCCCAAATGGATTAATTAAAAGGGGTTAGGATTTGTGTCCGTCCCAAATGGATTAATTAAAAGGGGATAGGAATATGACTTGAGCCACAACTGAACATATATATTATAGATTATTAGACACTAAAGAAAGAAACATGTACAACATTCATATTGCTTCCTATCATTAGAGTTCCTCCCAAAACGCTATTGTGGAGAAAATTGTCGAACCAAGGAAATTTAATTTTGTTTAAGAGGAAAGGTTTCTTATAAAGCATGCAAACCTAAAGATCTATGGATGGAAAATACATAATACACATCAACAGGACTCCTACAAGTATAATGAATAGAAAGTGCTGAAAAAAGAAGCTACACGAGTTGCCAATAATGGTCCAACAATGACGTCATTACTCTCCATAAGTTGGAGTGCATTTATCGATCACACCCAACTGGATGTTGACAATGGGCCAGACAATGGGATACATTTCTCTGGAAGTGCTTTTCCAATAATGGTCCAACAATGACGTCATTACTCTCCATAAGTTGGAGTGCATTTATCGATCACACCCAACTGGATGTTGACAATGGGCCAGACAATGGGATACATTTATCTGGAAGTGCTTTTGTCCGTGAAATATGAGTAGTAATTTTCCCTTTTTGCATTATATCTCGGATAAAATAATTGTCCACCTCAATATGCTTGGCCTGCTCTTGAAAAACAGTATTAGTAGTGATGTAAGTCATGGACTTGTTGTCATGATTGAGAGGAACCACGATTGTGGGAGACAAACCAAGCTCTTGCAGAAAAGAGATAAGCCATGTAATTTAACATGTTGAGCCATGGTTCTGCATGTTGCTTCTACACTTGGTCTGGAGACTGCAGTTTGCTTCATGTTGCATGATATGACAAGATTTCTACCAACAAACATGGAAAAATCAATGGTGGATCACATATCCTCAGAGAACTTGCACAGCCAGCTTCTGTGTAAGATGCAAAGTCAGCATGCCCATTGGCAACGTAGAAGAGGCCCTTTCATGGCGAATTCTTCAAATATTGGAATATTAAAAGAGCGTCCTACAATTGGTTGTAACATAAACTAACTTGCTCCGCTCACAACATAGGAAATATCAGGCCTATTAACAATAAAATATAACAACTTGCCCACAAGACTTCTGTACTATGTGGTATCGTGTCGGAAAGATGTTGCTATAATTCTACCGGAATGGAGGAAGATTTACAACCAAGTCAGCATCGGTACAAGTGTCTAAATAATATTTTACTCTGTGACAAAAGTAATCCTTCTACCGTGTGAATCATCTCAATCACAAGAAAGTATCGAAAATGACCAAGGTCCTTACTGATGAACTTTACGAAGGAAGGCCTTGGTCTCAAGAATACCTGCCCTAACAACACCTGTGATTATCATCAATATATACAACAAATATCATGGTTATTGAGGAACCCCATCAAACGAACACATGAAAATCAAATGTAGTCCTATGGAAACCAAGAGAGCACTATCAATCCATGCTCATAGATTATGCTTCAGGCCATGGTTGGTCTTGCGTAGACATCATAGATACTCTCCCTTAATAGAGTATCCATTTTTATATATACCTCTTCCTCAAGGTCTCCATAGAGGAAGGCGTTCTTCACATAATGCTAAAAAATGGTGGCAGCAACCGATATATAATTGTGTGAATGGACCCCTTCCGAGCCACTAAAGAAAAGGTATGGAAATAGTCCACACCATGTCTTTGAGAAACCCCAAGTCATTGGACTGACCTACACATTGATAATGATCTATCACAAGAATGCTTGGTCATAACGACCCATCGACAAACAACTGGGATGACACCTGATAGGCATGTCACAAGATCCCACATGCCTTTAAAAGTACGGGCATCCGTTTCTTCATTCATGTGCACCTATTTCTTCATCCATGGCTTGTTTCCAACTATGATCTTGAAGAGCGGTATGATTGTCATCGGGAATGGGCATCACCATAAAAGCATATATAAAATTCATGTCACATTTGAAATAATATCAATTAAAGTAACATGCGACAAAGGATATAAAGTACATTGCCTTCTAGACTTCCATAGAGCAATAGAAAGTCTGGAGGATCATCCAGATTAGTAGTGGTGGGGTCATATGAAGAAGACTAATCAACCTGCAAGGTAGGAACATGTAAAACAACATACTCGGAGTGTATTTGGTGCCTTCGTTTATAAACCCGAAGTAGAGGAGGGACCTCCAAGGGAATATCACTAACATACTTAGAGAAGTAATTAGTCTGTTCAAAAAAAGGTGACATCTACATCCTTCCTCCAAATACGATCCACCCATTTTAAGAGCAGGGATCAGCCCATGATCTCCAACCTTGAAACTCCAAACCCACCTTTCCGGATAGGAAGAGTGATCATCTTCCAATCTTCCATATGAATACCTAATGCATCTTGGCATGTTTTTCTTGCAAAAAAACCTCATGATCATCTAAATCCTTCTGTAGATCCCCATTAATAGGAACTTGGAGGGCATAAAGAAAACATGAATCGTCGCTAGGACCGCCTTGACAAGAACCAACCTCCTGCCACAGGATAACAAAGCTACTTTCTAGCCATACATCTTTTTCTCCGATTTTTTAATAATTTGTACCCAATCCGTCATCATCGACTTACCATTCGTAAGTGGAAGACCCAAATAGCGAATGGAAAGAGAGTCACTTTCAGTCCCTAGCACCAAACAACATTCCCTGGCCTCCTTAACTAGAAGATTGAATGGAATAATTGTCGACTTCTGCTTGTTCAACTTAAGGCCATAGGGCTCACCACATATATCCAGTATCATGGACGTGCTCGTTGCCTCATGCTTCCCTCCTATAAACACAATGGTTTCCCCACAAGTGTAACCTAAGGTGACACCTGCTGAACCACGTTTGATACCATTCATGCAAGAACATTTGTTGCAATGACAAAAAGTAACGGTGCAATCAGGCAACGTTGAAGAACACCTATTTGTGGTTAGAAAAAACCTCATGGATTCCCATTAAGAAATACAGAATATGAAGCTATCCCATTAAGAAATACAGAATATGAAGCTATGTACACCTCTTCATCCACAAAATCCATGTGTCTGAAAGCCCTTTTTTGCCCATGCTGACCAAAGGAAGCACTAGGCAATTATGCTGCGGGCTTTTGAGAAATCTATCTTCCACAACAATGCATGAGAACGATGCCTCTTCCAGACTGTAATATATTCGCTTGCCATAGCTAGGCTATCTGTGTTTTCTTGAGAGGAAAGCATATTGTGCAGGGGAGATAATAGTTCTATGACTATTCCAAGCCTATTATCCAGAACCTTCGTCATGATGAGATAGATTGCATTGGACAAAGCAATCGGTCTCATGTCTTCCACTCTCTCAGACTCCTCCTTTAGCAGAAGAAAAAGTGAAGCCTTATTTAATCTATCGAAGTTCGTATTATCGATAGTGAACTCTCTCAATACTACCAACACATTAGGTCCACCAACAACTCAAAACTCCTTATAGAAGCTCACAAAGAAAACATCTAGTCCATGCGCTCCATCTGCATTCAAGTTCCACACTTCCATCAAAGAGAATGGCAGCGTCAACATATTGGTTGATCCGCAAAAGGCGTTGGAGATCCTCTTCCCAACCATCTCCATGGAGAACTCTCCGATATGTGCAAAAATTTATGGAAGAAAGATTCCAGCTCACTGCCCATCGCTCCATCACCATCAATTCTTATATCTTCCACTACAATAGCATGGATCAAGTTGTATCTGTGTCTTCCTCTTGCCACCCTATGAAAGAGCTTCGAGTTTAATTCTCCTTCTGTAGCCATTTCATTCTGAATCTGTCTTTCCATTCTGTGACATTTCTCTGTTCTTCTGCCTCAATAATCTTCAAGGAATCCATTCTTAATCTCAGATCAGCCTGTCCCAGTTCCCTGACATCTTCCTCGTCAAATCTCTAGACCTCAATTTCTGCAGTTGTGTGAGGAATCTCTCTCCCTTACCTCCTTAAAGTGACAGAGCTTCCTTCGCAACGAATTCAGCTTCTGACTTAGTCTGACCACCGCCAAAACGGAGCCCACATGTGCGGTCCAGTGATCAGTCACAAAGCTTAAACTGTCCTCCATAAGCCGAGTCCTCTCGAATTTGAAGAAGGAACGATGTTGAGCTCCCTCACCCGACTCCTAGATGAGTGGGGTGTCATTTCATCTAGACGGTGGTCTAGAGGAGACCTTCAACAGAGGAAAGGCCTCCAACAGCTCCATTGACCAAAGAAACCGATCAACTCTTGATCGATATCTAGTATTTCTCCAAGTCTATCGAGTACCATTGGCGTCAAGAACCTCCATATACATCTCCAAAATCAACTCCATGAAGTCTTATGAGCCTACTTCATGTCATCCCCAAAATCGTAGATGATCTAAAGAAAGGAGGAAAATAATGAAGTCTGCCCGAACAAGCCACGATACTTGATGATGCCACTCACTCACATCCCGCAATTCAACCCACAAGTTCTCCCTGATTGAAGGCTCATTTGGCCAATACAAGCAAGAGATCAAGAAATAGAATACCTTCCGAATATCTCTAAGAAGAGTGGATATAACATGGGCCCCTCTAACTTATGTTAACACGCTAAAGAAATCACTTTTCCAAGTTGTGGAAAGAGGTGGAAACAATGCAATGAGAATTTATTTAAGAGGCCTAGGGGTCCTTATATAGGACTAAACCCTAGAAAGCTAAAAGAGACAAAAAATACATAAGTTTACCAGTGGGGTTACAATAGAATATAAGAGCGTAGTCTTTCATAAGATATCTCGAACACTCCCCCTCGAGTTGGAGCATATCTATCGATCATGCCTGCAACCCAACTTGGAAGCTATCCAAGAAAGGCGCTTCTTAGGTAAGGCCTTTGTGAATATGTCAATAAACTGAAGATCAGTCGAGGTATGTGGTGTAATAATGAATCTTGCCTCCTCGCACTACATCACGAACAAAATGACAATCAATCTCGATAGGTTTAGTTCTCTCATGGAACATAATAGTGGATTTGTTGTCACAATATAAAGGGATGGGAGTGGTGACAACACAGAGTTCTTGAAGAAAAGTCAACAGCCAAGTAATTTCACAGGTGGCATAGGCCATCACCCTGTATTTTGCCCCTGCACTGGATCAGGAGACTACAATCTACTTCTTGATCCTCCAACTAATGATGTTTCCTCCAACTACCATAACATATCTCGTAGCAGAGCAACGGTCCTCACAAGCGAACTAAAATAATCAACATCAGAATATGCAGTAATATCAGTGTAGCTGTTTGCCCCATAGAAGAAGCCACATCCAGGTGATTCCTTCATGTAGCAAAGGATACGAAGAACATTGCAAGTGACAGTAGCATGGTTACTCCATATATTGGTTAGCTCGTCTTACCGAATAAGATATGCCTGGCCTAGTAAAAGTAAGATACATGAGTTTTCCAAACAGACTTCTGTATCATGTATTATCTTCAAAGACAAGACAAATTAAAGTGGAGTATTTTCTTGGGTTTGCAGGAATAACAGAGGCTTTGCAACCGAGTAACGCTACCTCAGTCAATATATCTAATCAGTACTTAAACTGTGACAAATGGAGTCCCTCTGTAGTGCCTAATACTTCTATGCCCAGAAAGAAGCGAAGTTGTCCCGGATCCTTGGTGATGAAGACCTTCTGAAGAAAGGCCTTGGTCTCTAACACCCCTTTATCATCGTCACTTGTAGCAATCATATCATCCACATACACAACACGTATAACTATACCAGTTTGCCGTTTTCTGATGAAAACAGAGTAGTCAGATGTAGTTCTTGGGAAGCCTAGAGTCTCGATCTCTGTAGTTAGTCAGTCGAACCATGCCCTCGAGCTCTGCTTTAGATCATAGATTGCTTCGCGAAGTCCGCACACATATTCCCCCTTGACTTCGTAACCTGGAGGTTGCATCACGTAAACTTCCTCCTCCAGGTCACCATATAGAAAAGTATTTTTAACATCCAGTTGGAAGATAGGACAACCCTTGTTTGCAGCTACTGAAAGAATGGTTCATATGGAGCTCATACGTGCAACAGGAGAAAAGGTCTTAAAGTAGTCAACTCCATACATCTGAGTAAAACCTTTAGCCATAAGCCTTGCTTTCAACCTGTCAATGGAGCCATCTTACGACTGCTTCGTAGTGAAAACCCATCAGCATGCCACATGTTTAGTTCCCTGGGGACACTGTACAAGATCTAATGTCTCTCTAAAATTGAGAGCACCCATTTCCTCATTCATTGCTTTTCGCCAGCAATAATCTTGCATGGCATTATAATAGCCCCTGGGAATAGAATTTGTCATAAGAGCATATGTATATCTTCTGTTAGTGCATAATAAGCTCGTAATAGAAGTGAAATGAGACGTGGGATGAAGGGTACACTGCCTCTTAGTTCTGCGAAGAGCGATTGGAAGCTCTCGAAGATCATCCAGGGCAGTATTGACGGGAGCACTTGAAGATGGCATATTTTCCTGCAATAAAAGATCGAGTAGTGGAACATGTGTCGGTGTAATAACATGTTTCTTTTTATACACAATAAGTCGAGGGGGAAGATCTAATGGAATCGTGGCCTCAAATTTCAGCGAAATTCAGTCGAATTTCTGTCGAATATCGATATCCAGTCGAAATCGAAATTCGACTGAAATGACCGAAATATGGGGTCTTAATACAAAAAAGACCGAAATTCCAGTCGAAATTCCACCAAAATTCTGTTTTGGTCGATACCGAAATGGTGACCGAAACCGACATTTAGAGCCTTGAATGGAATATCTGAAATGATCTAGATAACGAAGCTAGTTTGTTAAAAAAGGTGACATCGGCAGATATGTAAAAAAGGGCCAAATAATATTATATGGAGCTTTTTTCCGTTTAAACCAAGAAAAACACATTTATCGCACGATGAGACAATCTCTCATTAGTATGAAATCTATGAACAAATGCAGTACATCCAAAAATCCGCAGAGGTAGAGGGATGGGTGACTTAATTGGGTGTAGTAAGGCAAACAGTGACTATTGCATCTTCCCAGTAGGTCTTACGAACCTTCCTCTGAATGTGAAGAGAGAGAGCAATATCAAGGAAATGTCTGAGTTTTCTTTCTGCTACCCCATTCTGCTAGGACGTGTATGGACATGATGTTTGATGGATGGTGTCTTGGGAAGCAAAGAAGGACGTCAGATCTTTTTGGGTGAATTCCAAAACATTACCAGAACAAAATATTTGAATAGTAGCGGAGAAGATACTTTAGACATACTAAAATAAATTCTTGATAATAGTATTAATTTACAAACGTTCCTTTAACAAGAAGACCCAAGAAGATCGGTTGTAGTCATCAACAAAAATAACAAAATACTTATCGAAGGTTATGGAAAGAACACTAAGCGCATCAAGGAAGCGTAAAGATCGCATCATATGCGATCGGGAGCGACTAGTTGCACTAGTGGATCCAGGCAACGGAATTTACAAATTTTAAAGTGATGAAACCACATGATCCGAGAACACTTCTCGAATCATTTCATCCAATCCACAAAGTAGATATAGGAATACCTCTTGAAGCATGGTTGCGATAGAAGTCTCTAGACGAAGAGATTGTCTGTCTCAACTCCGACCTAACGGAGGAGACGCTTGCGAGCGCGTTGATGAAACATGTTCTTCTCACAATCCAAAATGTTGATACAAGCGACGGATCTCCTGATTTCGTCACATGAAATCTGAGGTCTTCTTCACGTACAAGAAGAACTGAGGAAGGCAAAGATCCATGAGCGATCGATGCGGCAACACGACGGTATAACGATGACGACGATCTCTAAAGAAAGAGGTGGACAACCACTCTTGATGGAGAGAAGAGGGTGTGTATGAGAATATGAGAGGGATGAAATTCTATTGTCGTAAAAGAAGAGCAAGAGTTGCGTCTTCTTTTATAATATTTTGGGAGTCCATGGATCTAAATCCGTGGACAACACAGATCCAATGGTTGACATTGATTTGTGTTTCTTTCAGTGGCCATTATTTTGTTGTAAAACACACCAACAATTAATTTAATTTAATTTAACAGATATTGAAAAAATCATCGATCTAAATTAATTCAATTAAATCAATCATCATAGGAGAAATAGGAAGGAGGCAAACCTCCTTCCAATAAGGGGGTAGACGACCCTACATAAAGTAGGACTAGGGTGGTCGCCCACCCTCCCTAATGGGAAAGGAGGCTCCTTTCTCCTATTTCGTGAGATTACACATCCCATGATTTTCTCCATAATTTGCAACAATATTTGTTGTAAATTTATTCAAGCAAATAATTCAAAATTATTTTGTGAATATTGCATTCATGCCATTGAAATTTGTGAATCATATTCACAACCAAAAATAAAATGTAAATCACATTTCCAATTAATTGTCCAACGTGAATCCAATTTACATCAACATTTAAATAGTAAATGTTATTTACAAATAGCTCTTTCTTATATATTATAATCACATTTATAATATATGTGATTAATATGCATAGTACTATCTACATTATTCATATCCATGATAATTAAATCACATTTAATTATCTTGGATCATTATTCTCATGCATCTAAATAATATGAATCACATTGACATTATTCATGGATAATTAAATCACATTTAATTATCCATTTCTCAATGTTTGAATACATATTTATCAATGGAATTATTCTTGAAGTCTTTCAAGAATAATGCGCTGTCTCCGTGAATATTTGGAGATAAGGACATGGCGATTGTACGTTCCATATAGTGACTTGGATATTGAGATCATATCTCAAATCCAGAACCCGAGGACCTCTCAAAGAAACTAATCTTCTCATTGTATATGAATCACATTCAGATCAATGTCCAACACTTGGACTAAGATCAGATTTCCCTACTGAGAAGAGTTATTAAAATACTAACATGTTTCATCACTCCCTCGGAATGGAAGTGTTGTGGTTATACAATAGTTTATAACCACATCACCCTCAGGTACTCCTAATACATGTACATCCTTCATACTGGATGACCTAGAAAAAACCCGAACATTTAAATCAATTTTGCACTGTTTTCTTCAGCGTTTTATCATTAAGTTTCTCATTTGGCCATTAGGAGTTGGTATCGATCATATACTTTTCAAAAGCAAATAGTATACCTACTAATTCTTGTCATGCTTCCAAAGCAAGACGACCATGCATGAAATTTGAATGGTCCCAATATATCATGAGTGAGCTCATGTCTTCTGGTTCACAAGTTAACTTGTATGATCCTTTTTAGAGATCATATTACTCATATGCCCTTATATGCACACCAGCTCGTCGGTGTATAGACCTTTATTAGGCCATAAACCTTTCGGTCTGTCAAATGTACATACTCAGACATATAGCAATACATCTGTCTCCGGTCAGAGGATACATGCCTATATCGTGACAATGTACGACATAGGACTTTGTTATCTCGATCTCGTTAAGTCAACTCTTTGATCTAACTTATCTGACACCTCTGAATCTCTATTCCTACGCAGATGACCTGCATCAAGAGGAAGGTCAGATATCAACCTGTAGAGAAGGATTGCCATCTCATTCTCAAACTGGAGATCATCTCTTAATAATCATTTGACGGTGCTTCATGATTCTTCAATCTAACTCTTTAAAATTCATCCAAGCATCAGCCTCTATGATTCAATAATTGAATCAACAGTTGTATGATCATTAAGACCACCATGGTACATAACCATAATTGTACAAGGGAGCTTATAGTGCATTCATTCATTTAATTTCAGATAGGAGTGAAACAAATCAACAACTTTTATTGATATATCAAAGATTACCATAACATTTATTGTAGAAATGGTTCGTCTCGGCTTGCATGGATCCCCAGATATCACAATGGACAAAAGAAAAGGAGACGCGACGGCGAGGCTTAGTGTGCAGAAAGGATGCTCGATCATGTTTCTCGAACTGACACGCCTCACAGTCAAAGGGCTTGATCGTAAAGAGTTCAGGGAATATCATTGAGAGTGCATTGGTAGAAGGATGACCCAGACCATGGAAGGCCATCTCACGATATATCGGTGATATATCAACGATATATCAGTATCGACATGTGACCGATATATCGTTGATATAACCGATATTTGGTCTTGACATGCCATTTTCTCCATGAAATTGGTTCGATATCGGCGATATGACACTGATATATCGTCACTATATTGACGATATATCGTATCGACACAGTACCGATATTGATACCGATATCGATATGGCCTTACATGACCTAGATGCGGGTGCCAGAGAATAGGATCTTCATAGATAAAAACCGCGTCAGTAAAACTAGAATCAGAAAGGATGTTGAGGTAATAGAGGTTGTTTCTCTCATGTCCCACATCAAAAAATCTACCTCGTCCCGGTGTCCTGAAAAAACAAAACTCGTCAAAAATAACATGGCAGTTAAGTACTAGTACATAACTTATGTACAGATAAAAGACTGAGAGGAAAGGCATGAGGACAATGAACGTTGGTCAATCATAGCTTGGAAGAGAAATTGACAATACCGGTAACAGTAATCGGGTAATGATCCCCATTAGCAACTCGAAGTGTCTTCACAAAAGAAGATGACTGTGAAAATAAAAGTAGACTTTCTTCCCCCGTCAGATGGGTAGAAGCTCAAGAGTCAATAATCTAAGCATGTTTGGAAGCAGAAATATAATGTGCTATTGTACCTGAAGTATTAGTTAGGCTGGCAGTAGAAGCAGAAGTAGTATTGTCATTCATAGATGAGCTGAGTTTTGCAGCAGTTGCCTCATGCGGGCATATTCAGAAGCAATAAAAGGGAGTCGATAATCCCCCATATTGCTGGGCAGGTATATCTTCAGTATCATTAGGATGCCTCTTCATAAACATTATCGGCATTAGGCTACGTGCCAAACGCTGCCTAACAACGATCAGAAGGATAATTTCAACGTCCACAATGCACGCATGTTGGATAGTGAACAATACAAGGATCACATCCGCAATCTACGTCCAGATTCGCGGCCACGTCTAAGTCATGACCTAGTCCTCCCTAATAATTCTGACGTCCTTTATACCCCGAGGAGGTATAAAGGGCTATCATCTCTGTAGATGTGTGGGTAGTAGAGTGCTCAACTGGAGTTTCTACCTCATGTAGTCGTCCGAAGAAGGTCTCAATGATGGGTAGAGTATCGGCCATCAAAAACTAGTCTTTCACAAGCTTGTATCGTGGATGCAGCCTAGAAAGAAATCTATAACCTGCCATTCATCATGCTCTCCCACATGTTGATCACAACATGCTCGACAGAAAATAAGTATCTCCTCAAATAGACCAGTAAAAAGCATGTAATACTCGATAAGGCTCGACTTGCCCTGAGTAGCAGACTAGATTCTTGTGTATATATCAGAAAGACGGGACTTGGTTGTTTTCTGAGAATAAGTGCGCTCAAGGTTCTCCCGCATCACCTTTGCAGTATCCTTGTAAAGAGGATTGGCAACAATGTTTGGATTGACGTTGTTGGTCATCCAAGTGATAACGTGAAAGTTGTCAACAAACCATGTGTCATAATCCTTATCTGTTTCATTAGGCAGAACTTTTGCAAGAACATAGCATTTGTGTTGGCCACTGATGGAGTATATGCGACACTCATGCACAGATGGGTAATTGTACCCTTCCAAGATCCCATTACCACATCCAATATTTAGTCCCACATCTACCAGTGGTGGACTTGGAGGGTCTATGGAGGCTATATATGAAGCCCCATACCCACTATATCATATTAGAAAGTTGAACAAAACCATGTGCCATTTGAGGCGTTCTCCTGTGGTTTCATCTCGCTCCTTAGGGAGCAGGGTTACACGTAAAAATCCCGATGTTCCTTATTTTTTATTCTATTATCTATGATTACGCTTCTGCATTTCATATTTCTAACATGGTATTAGAGCGGGTTCGATTCTCGAAGATTATTTATGCTATTGATTTATTCGAGATTCGATTTATAGAAATAAGATTCAGGTCTAGGGTTTCTATCAAACAATAATTTTATACATGGTTTTTGAATTTTAGAGCAGCGTCATTATTGTTCGATTTGGTTCTAGGGTTTCTAAGAAACCCCAATTTTGTGAAGCATGCAAAGCGTATCATACAAATTTTGTGAAGCATGCAAAGCGTATCATGCAAAGTGTTCGATTCGATTCTAGAGTTTTTCTCCAAATCTCAAGGCGGTATCGGTCCAACAGTGCCCTCGAGGGGGGGGGTCTTGATGAAGCTTCAGGCGGCACGACCCATCGCGAGACGGATCTCCCTCCACGAAGCTCCAGGCAATCTCTTACGAGAGACAAGAGCAGGAGCCCCAATTGGGGAGACAGGTCTTCGAGAAAGGGTTCCCAAATGGAACCCTAAACAAAGATCCCAAGTGGGTCAATTCAATAAAAAAATGTTTGGACCCAATGAGCCCAACCGAGTTTAAAGAAATATATTGTTTTGAGAAAAGATTCATACAAAAGAAAGTCATAGGCGGGAATTTTTTTGCAAAAAATGAAGGAAAAGACAAAAAAGTGAATGAATGACTTATTGAAAAAAAGGAGAGATGGCTATTAAAAAACGGAATAACCGAAAAAAGATGATTTGAGAAAAAAATGAAAAAGAAAAGCCGAAAGAAAAAATGAGAGGGCTTATGCATGGACCTAATTCATAATGAGCCCTCCAACTTCCTTGCGAGATGCGTACAGTTAAAAACAACTGACATGTCAAGATCAAAATTCGAATTGCTTCCTCCCTACTAGTTCGGGTGTCCCGGCAGCTTTTCCTTACTCATCTCAAATTCAGAACTAATAGCTAATAGGGGGTTTTGGCATGCCGGAAGGCTAGTGGATATCAGAAAAGGCTGGTTGGGGGCCGCATCATTCGGAGCAATCAAACATGTGTGGAGTGGTGCTGAAAAGTACGATACTCAATCTCATGCTACTCGCAGATACCTCTGTCAAGCTAGGCCTTCCATGTTCCATCCCAGCACCTCGGGTAAATAGCGGTTCTATAATGTAGAGGGTTTTTCTCCCCATTTTCTTATCCTCTCCCAACTTTACTGATGTCATTGTTTTCCGACAACTGTGGGAGAAAGGGGGAGTATTATGTAGAGTTCTACATGTCTGACTCCAGATTCTCCAGTTCAAACTCTATGCCAATTTTCAGACTCTACATTTCAATTTAAGATTCGATGTTCAGAATGTTTCCGAATCTTCTGTTTGATGTGTACATGTTGGCCATCTTTTGTGTGGTCCCCATCTTTATTTTTTGTCTTAGAGTTTTCATGTGATCCATAGGGACTCTAGAGTAGAGATCTCATTCCCTATGCCATGTGGGCAAGGGTTTTTATGTGGTTTCATAGGGGCTCCAGAGTAGAGATCCCATTCTCTGAGTCAATATGGGAGAGGCACAATTCTCCGACAATGAGACTTTTCAGACTTCATTCTCCAACGAACGTGGACTCCGATGAGGATGTCTCTATGACTTTTTCAGTTCGATCCTTCAGAGATGGAGTAATTGTCCACATGGTTCAGACTTCTACATGTGTTGGGCCAGAGTAGTCCGATGAGGAGACTCATTTCAGTTTCAGTGACTCTGATAGGCACAGTTCAAAGCACATGTTCTCTGATGAGAAGACCCAGTTTAACTCACACTCCAGCCCACTTGTTCCTCCTTGCCTGCACAACATGAGAAGCAACATCATCGACATCAATCATTAGTTGTGTTACGTTGAGTTGATATCGTATGTAGTTTCTTGTATTATGAGTTTGAGATTACTTTTTGTTTGTCCAAGTTGAGCATTGGATGCTCTAGATTGAGGGGGAGTGTTGAAGTATCCAGGATCCAATTACCACATCCAGTGTTTAGTTCCACATCTACCAGTGGTGGGACTTGGAGGCTTTGTGGAGGCTATATATGAAGCCTCAAACCTCTTGTATCAGATGAGAAAGTTGAATGCAATCATCATCCCTTTGACGCGTTCTCCGGTGGTTTCATCCTGCTCCTTAGGAAGGTTCCACTAAAAACCATGGTGTTCTTTATTGTTTATTCTATTATCTCTGATTACGCTTCCACATTTCATATTTTTAACAACCAATAGTTGTGTTTGCGTTGAATTGAAATTATATGTAGTGTCTTGTATTATGAGTTTGGGATTTCTTTTTGTTTGTCCAAGCTGAGCATTGCATCCTCCAGTTTGAGGGGGAGTGTTGGAGCATCTAGTGTTTAGTCCTGCATCCACCAGTGGTGGGACTTGGAAGGTTTGTGGTGGCGTTCTTCCGTGATTTCATCCTGGTCTTTAGGGAGTTGGGTTCCCCGTAAAAATCCCGATAATCCATATTATTTATTCTATTATCTTTGTTTACGCTTCCGCATTTTATATGTCTAACAACCACCAACGAACATTCTGAAAGATCAAGACCATAGAACATAATTTTCAGAGCCCTTCAACTTGATAGAATTGCCATGTACCAACAAAGAAGAAGTAGGGTACGTGGGTTAGGTCTTAATGGACGTCATGGTGGGCATGTAGTTCAAGAAAAAGTGACCTAGAAAGTGTTCAGTTTCTTAAACAAGCATCAATGTGACCTAATCAAGAATCAGGATGATCGTAGGAGACCTATATAAGGTTTGGAGCCTTGCTAGTGGTCGTGAAAAGCCTGAGGAGGCCGATGATGCTGTTGGCAGCTGCCTTAGGAGGGCTAGTAGCAGGGCTTGGGTGCTCTAGCGGCAACAGGTGGTGCCGAGGAGGCCCACAATTGGCCTAGTGACGATGCTAGGGAGCCTTATCAGCTCTTGGTGGCGCCAAAGAGGCCCATTTGTGACATAAAATGGCTTGGAGTCCTCAATGGAGCCCTCGAAGGCAGGCTGGAGGCTGCTTGGAGGCCAGGCGGTGGCCTGGCGGCGGCAAGCCAGTACCTCGACGGGACATGAGGGCCCTTATGGCGTCGCTAGATAGCCAAGGAAGCCCTTCTGACGGTGCTTGAGGAGGATGGATGTAAAGCCTTGAACTTAGCATCTCTCGGATCCTGTATCATAAGATCTGGTTCGTCAAGAGGAAACCAACGGAATTTGTTTCGTGTAAATCAGACTTCATTTGGAATTGTTATGATTTTCGGAAGAAAGAGAAGTAAAGAGGTTTAAGACGTCATTAACCCTTAATGACCGTCATTAAGATTAGTTAAACATGGTTAAAGGTATTAATGATGGATTGGGGATCAATAATGACCATTAGCAAATACTAATCAATAGTTAGCAAAAGTTAAGCGTAAATCACGAAGGATAAATTGTGATTAGTAAAAGTTAATCGCGATTAAATTAGCGTCATTAGCGAATCCAGGATATTCTGGAAAGTTCTAACTTAAGCTTTAAGTTTCGGATAAGCTTTAATCAAAACCATGGGCCGAAACCATGGGCCACTAATCGCGGTTAAGGGCTAAACCATGGTTTACTAAACATGGTTAGCCGTTTTCTAGAGCTTATAAATAACCCCCACCATTCATTCTCTATGATTTCCACTACCACAACCACCCTAAGGGCTAGGGTTGAGAGGTCGGGAGGAGGAGTGGGAGGCGGGGAAAGAGCGCTAGCGAAACGCTATCGGGAGAACGAGGAGGAGAAAGATACGATCCTCTTCTAGTAATCTTCATTTCGATTCATATTCTTTTTCCAATTTGGTTTTCTATTCATCTTCTTTCCGATTCATTTTTTGTTGTGGTTCGAGGAGAAATCTGTGTAACACCCTATTTAGGTGCGAGCGGCTATGCACGTCAGTTAACCCTGTGATTCGTTACACCTTCACTCACCTAAGACGCGTGGTGTCTACAGATTCTTCATTTCTTAAGGTTTTATTCTTTATTTTCTACTTTTATAGATATTTTGATGGATAAATCTGTATAATACCTACTTAGGTACGGGCGGTTATGCACGTCAGTGAACCATGTGATTCGTCGCACCTTCACTCACCTAAGATGCGTAGAGTTTACTGATTCTTCATCTCTTGTAGTTTGATTATATTCTTTCAGTTTCGTTATTATTTTTCTCTCTGTGATTTTATAAAGGAAACTCTTTTAATTTTTCTTTTCAAATATGTCCCGATATAAGGGGAAACTTTGCTGAAATTCTTATAGAAAGATGTCCCGATATAAAGGGAAACTCTACCAAAATTTTTTTAGAAATATGTCCCAGAATAAGGGGAAGCTCTGCTGAAATTTTAAGAGAAAATATGTTCCCCGCATTCTTAGTGTTCTTCGTGTTCTTCACGTTCTTGGCATGTTTTTAGTGTTTTTGATAGAACATGAAATTCGAACATTTCAGGAGCTGTAAATCATCTTTTTCCAAAAACGAATCATGATAAAGCACTGCATACGCGAGAGAGAGCTCGATTAGGTAACGAAATCCTTCCTTTTGCTGTTGAGTTTTCATATGAGATTGTTGAGATTACTGACTTTATATTCTTCATTACGAAGAACCCTAATTTGGCTATTTTTGAGAAAGTATGAAAAGTTGCTTTGTGATTTCAACTAAAATAAGGTCTAAGCATCGAATCGATGCAGTTGCTCGGATGTTAGTGTTTGGAAGTTAAAATAAGCACGAATATGAGTTTATAAATATATAAATTAATTTATATGTAAGTCTATACTCAGTATTATGTTTATGCAAATATAAATCTTAACGAAGGAATTACATAATAAGAATTGATGTGTTTTGAGTTGGATCCCGAAAAAGAATTGCGGCTTATGTTAAGAATGAGTGGGAGTAGAACTACAGGTCGGACATGCAACCTGTAGGTTTGTCGGAAGGAACCCGTATTGATTTTGCCCTACCTAGATGGTACACGGTTGTCCTGCTATGATAAGTGCACACGAAATGAATGATTTGTAACGCGTGGTACCGGGAGTCAATATCTTCGGGTTTAACGACGGAAGATTTGGTCGTGCCATGTGGAGGCACGGGTGGTTCAATAGTAGTTAGGTCACGACAACATGTATTTAAAGCCGCTAGGTTATGTGATTAAAGGTTAGCCTGAGGTTTTAAGCAAACATGTCATCGAGGACGGTGTACTTCTTTGTTTGCCAGGTTGAGGATTTGGAAACCATGGTTAATAAAAGGAAAATTGTCAGGGTAGTATTGGAGGATTGGTTGAGGCGACGTGTGGTAGCATAAGCTCTCCAGATCAACACAATCTCCAATCCTGAAGTGTTCACAGCTTCGGAGTCCAAGAATGGTAGGGTTCCCTTGGACTAATCTCTGATGTGGAATAAAAGGAATAGGACTTAAATTAATGAGAAGGAATATAACTTTTCACGACAACAAGTTTTGCAAAATTACACAATTGTTTACTATTCTCTTCTTCGTTACTTAACATTTGCTAATTGTTATCATATGATTTCTGAAAAACCTAACATGTATCGATGAAGCCTCACAAGAACTTTAGCGATCCAGTCAACCACATTAGCTTTACCATATAAGGTAGTTGGTAATCTTTTGGTGTATTTCCTTCCAGCTAATGTATATGTAAATGGTTGTAGTTGGACAATGGATCATGTAAACTTTATTATATGAATGGAAAAGTGTTGAAATACTTTCTTCTGAGTATTTTTATTTACAGTCTGTTTTTGAATGTTAGTTGTAATTGCTGAATAAATTATTGTTGAGTAACCAGATCCGGATATGGGAGGATCCGACGGCTCGGAATCATGGTCGTAACAGTTTGGTATCATAACTCAGTTACTCCAGTAGTTTACTCAGTAATTGATAACTATGAGCGGTATTCAGAAACTAAGGTGGTCTTAAGATCCTTTGATCTTAATAAGTGACTACAGTACCATTCACAAATCATTGTCCTTTGTGTAAATTATGCTAAAATGTATAGTACCTAACCTTTGACCTTAATTCATCCTACGATTATGGAAAACCAATTCGTGTCTAGGAAATTAACGACTATGATAGTGACGAACCATGAGATGGGTCAAAGGAAATAAGAATTAGAGCGAAGACTCAATGCCACTATGAGAGATCAAAGTCATCCAGAACTTGTTTGCCCTAACCTGGACCAGAACCACGAATGATAGAGTTGAGGGTTCTATTCAACCTCATAAGAAAAAGTCTACAGACCATCAGTCCATAGAATTTGTTTGCCCTAACTCCATTTAGAGGAGCAGTGGAGGAGGCACTTTGTAGGCATACCCAAACAAAGAAGAAGAAGAACATTTGATTCCTATTGTAAGGATAAGATTCCGATATAAGCACAGAATCATTATCTCAGTAAGGAACCAGGAGGTCAATTATAATCAAGGCCTTAAATGTCAGTTTCGGTCACCATTTCGGTATCGACCAAAACAAAATTTCGATGGAATTTCGGTGGAATTTCGACCGGAATTTCGGTCATTTCGGTCATTTTTTGTACTAGGACCCCCATATTTCGGTCATTTCGGACATTTCGGTCGAATTTCGATTTCGACTGGATATCGATATTCGACAGAAATTCGACCGAATTTCGCTGAAATTTGAGGCCATGATTATAATTCAAGAAGATCTTAGACAACTGTGTAGGACATATTACCAGACATCAATCACCTGCTTATCTGCTACTTATCAAAATAAATTATTTAGATCTCATCTTCAGAAGACAATAACTTTTCACCTCCCGAACTCGATAGAGTTTCAGTTCATTGGAAGGACATCCAATGATAATATTGAATATATCTCTACTTTGAAGGGCAACAGTTGTTAGAGCAAGGGTGTTGAAAAACCCAAATTTCACCCTTTTAAAAATTTCGAATTAACGATTTCGTTGTACGCGGATAAATTCAAAATTAATCAAAAACCGCTATTTTAATTAATGTTAAATTAAAGTAAGTGTCGAAATTTTTTTTACTTGGTAAGTTCCAAGGTCGAACTCAGGGACGCAATTGTCTCCTTAGGTTGGTTAAAAGTCGATCTTGAAGTTAGGTTTTCGGAGAGAATTTTTTTGGTATTTTCTATGCAGAAAAATGACACAAATGCAATTACGACAAAGTTCAAGGGTTAAAATGTAAATTTCTATCAAATGAATTCCAAAAATCGTTAAACTTGGCCAAAATGTAAAATGCAATGAAATTAGGCTATACTAACTTTTTGGAATTTTTTGATGCAAAATGAATATTCTAAATGAATGCAAACAATGAAATTTTCACTAATTAATTATAATAAATATTAAATCTATTTATTTTAAGGAAATAAAATTACCTATGATAAGTCACTAGGTAAACTATCTCAGAAAAATCTTCGTCATTAAAAATGTTCAATCTAATCAATCAGTGAAATGCATGAAATGATTTTTAGAGAGAAAACTATGCATGCAAATATTGGGCATAATGTTACTAACAATTAACTCTGCTATCCATGATTTTTTGGCGATTTTTGGAGTTGTGATTAATTAACTATGAAATTCGAAGCACATGATGGAAAATATTCAATTTTCCGCAAGGATAATAATTATTAAAGAACCACAGAGACTAAAAATTTAAATCATATGCCACAATGTAGAGAATTAGTTGTAGAACAAAGTGCCTATTTTTAATAATTAAATTAATGCCAAAATGATGTCCGAAATAAATAGAAAACTCAGGGTTCTAAATGCAAATACAATAAATAAAATAAACAAACTAAAGTGAACGGGGACTAAAATGTAGATACCTAGACCCGGGAGGGATATGATGCAATTTCTTCACCAGGGCACGTGCCTGCTCGAGAGGCTAGGCTTGATCGCGAAAAGTGGATCTCTAGGCTGGTGCTTGCAAAATGTCCACCAGAGCACGTGTGTGGCACATACCTGCTTGAATGCGGGGCCCTAATGCTATTTCTGGAGACCGGGGGACACGTTAGAACCTACCACCTCCATTTTCTTCTACCTTCGCGATGGTTTCTTTAACGTGCCAGTGGACTTCCTAGAAGCGTCGAGGTTGGGCCCGTCTGGAGTGGCGCCGCCCGCGCAAGATGCTGGATGGTGGAGGTGCAGACGCAGGCGGGGTTGCAGTACGGTGAGGGGGTGTGCATGTGATTTATTGGTGGTAGTTTCGAGTCGGATGGGGATGAAGGTGGTGGAGCGATAGGGAGAACAAGGGAAAGGGACTAAAAGAGGATATGGAAGTATGGGGAGCGGCAGAACGGGGGACGAGAAGCAAGGGACCGAGGATTTTAAAGAAAAAAGAGGAAGGGGGAATGAGGAATAGACTACCTGGGGGTGTTCTGGCTGGAGGAGGGTCGGAGGCCACCTCCGATTGTCGCCTCAAGGGCTGCTGCGAGGAGGCAGCTCGAAGCTCGAGTAGAAGAAAGTTTCTGCAGCACGAAGATAGAGATCTTCATGGATCTCGCCTCGCCGAAGTCTGGGCTCGTCGTCGCCGTCTTTGAGTCATGCTATGTCACCGAACCAAACCAAGAAGCTGGAGCTTCTCTCGTGAATGGCGGATGGAGATCACGTTGGGGATGAGGAGTCTTATATAAGAGGGAGAGGCGATGGGTAAGGAGGCGACGCGAACAAGGGCGGAGCCAACGGTGACGGCTGTTAGAGGTGGAGAGATAAGCGGGGAGCTGGTGACCGTAGGTATAAGAGGATGAGGCGCGAGGATAAGGGCGCGAGGATAAGGGCGCGAGGATAAGGGCGGAGTCGTAGAGGGTGGTCGGGGAAGGCGCGACCGGGTTTGACTGGAAAGAGGACGAGAAGAGGGGGGCCTCACGTTATTTACTATTATTTTTATTTATTTATTAGATTTTTATTTAATAAAAACAAAAATAAAGGCGTGTAAAAATAGCTGACACGTGGCGGCTTCAGGACCAGCCACGTGTCAGCTCCAGAAAAATCCGAGAATTAGGTAGAAAGATAAATCCAGAAGAATTAGCAAACGACATCGGATCGAAAAGTGCTCAATATGAAAATTGCTTGTCTCGATGAGATCTACAACTTTCATGAAGAGATTAAGAGCAAAAGAGGTCATGTGTGCAAAACGATATTTTTGAGGAACTCTATGTACATAAAATAACATGATTTTTGGGTTTTATATTTTTTGTGATTTTTAATGAAGAGAAAAATTGAGAAAAATAACGATAGAATCAAAGATAAATATTTACATAAATAATCTAATTTTAATAATTTTAGGAAATAAGAAATAGGGAAATAAATTAAAGAAAAAAAAGTGAGAAATTTGTACAGACTCGCAAAGGATACTCGGACTCGATGAGTTTCTTTGATGTCAGTCTTGATTTGAATTTGGATTTTTGTGTATTTTATTAAAACTTTCACCAAAGAATATAAAGGAAAAAGAATAAGTGAAAAAGAGTTAATTGTGTACAAGAAATATCAAGCTAAAATTAGGGAAAACTCAAAACGCGCAAAAGAGGCTCAAAACCAAACATTCACATATGAGCTTCGATTTTTATGAAATTGGTCTTGTTTTGAAGATCTTTGAATATTTATTACTTTAAAAGTGAGTAAACCTAAATCGGACACTATATGAGGAAGAAATGAGTATTTTAGTCCGTCTGGTCTAAAATTGGGATTTTGTTCCACGGGCCAATTATTGGAGTTAGTATTTTTTTTGTGTTTTATTATCTTGTTAGTAATATGCACACAATGGAAGTAGTTTGAGGTCAATTGAAGTTAGCATGAATTAGTTAAAAAAGCATGAAGTTGGGTGCAAATGTGAAGATGATTATGAATGCAATTATGAGTGTTAAAATGCAAATATTAGATTTACATGAATGAATGATAAAAACGGAGGATAATTAATGAAATGCTGCTAATTACTGGAGAACGAAGTTCTATTTTCATCTTTTAGTATGATGAATCGTGGATTCATCAACCCCCTATGCTTAAACCTTGCTCGGCCCCAAGCAACTAAAATGAAATGCAAAAATGAAATGGTTTTGGATTCCATACCATAGTCATGAACAAAAGATGAAAATGGAGCTAGACCTGACCTTTGGACTAATAGTGTGGCGGAACTCCTGTGAGACATAGGATTTTAAAATCAACAGCATTCAAGTTCTACATATCATTGTAAAAGCTTCGACTCAGAATTCATCTTAGATCAATCCTTCTCCCAAAGCATATTCCATGAACATTGAACAATTGTCTCATGTGTGTGAAAGGTTTTAGCTCTCCCCATCAAGAATGTCGGACTACCATGAAAACCCCCCTTCCAGTAACTCATCCTCGGGGAGTCAGGTATTTCCTTCTAAAGTCTATCGCGGTGTGTTCACAATCAAAAGGGGGAGAAGTTAGAAGAAGGGGAAAAGAACTGGAGGGTGACCAGTGTAATAACTTCTCCTTATGAAGCCGGCCAGTTTATACAAGTCTCCACTAAGATCTGCAGGTTTTCTTGAAGCTTGAACCTTTATGGTCGATATTTATTTGATAATTTGGCTTCTCTTTGGTATGGAATTTTTGGTAACTCTGCATGGATCTTTTGTGCCCCTACAGATATAGAATCTTTTTTCCGTACAAGTTTTGGGCACTTAGGAAAAAATTGTGCCCAACCGTCCATCCCTTTTCCGAAGCTTTCTTTCAACCCACACTCCGGTCTTCAGATGTCCACGCTACCAGAAAAGAGACCCACACAATCTTCCAACACCCCGTCTGAATTGGGCTAAGTGCATATTGCGAGAGAACCAGTTTATTCCCTACTCAAAAGCTATACACAGAATCAGGCGACCAGGTTAAACACTAAGAGTCAAGGACTGCTCATTGTCATGCGGAACTTGAAGAATTAAGTCAAAAGCCCTGAAGTTTCTAAAATCCTCTTTCTCGGTGAAGTTCCTCTGAAAATTAGGTGGATTAAGGCCAAGTCAAGACCACTTTCTACTTCTACTCACAACTCAGTTCAGAACCCAATAACTTTCCACTTTGTATATGTTGGATATGCAAAATGAAATGCAGATACATACGATGATTTTTTTTAATATGGATGCAAGAATGATATGTACGAAAGAATTGTGTTCTTTTTGTATGCAAGGATGATATGCACGAGAGTTTTTTCATTGATTTTTTATGTGTTTTGTTTATTTTTTTGTTTTGTTTTGTTTTTAATTTTACCCATCCTGAAATGATATATACAAAAATACGTGAAAGTACGAGCTATGGGTAAAGTATAAATGTAATATATACAAGCTCCCCTATACTTAGTGTGTGCAATGTCCTCAAAGCACAAAAAGTGACACGAAGACATAGCTCGTGCTAAGCGTAGAGAGAAAAATAAAAATAAAAAGAGTATAGAAATTGATCGTCCCCCTATACTTAGGCTATGGATAGCCTAAGTATAAAAGAAGATCAAAAAGCGGAGTAACTGAGTTCAAGAGGAAGAAATGATCGAATATACATGTGGGCATCGGTCCCACCTATACTTAGGCTCTGATAAGCCTAGGTATAGGGCAAGAGTAAGTATGAGAACCGATGAGATCTGAAGAATATACAGATCGAATGAGGAGTAGAATGATGAATAAATACAGATGGCATCGGTTCCCCCTATACTTAAACCTTGGCCTAAGTTTAGGAAGAAAATATACAAGGGAACCGATGGGGTCGGGGGAAAGGTTGAGGTACAAATATGAGATTGATGTGAATTCATGCATTCCTGAAGATAAGATCATGGGATTTTGGGATGCGTATTAATGAGATCTCTTCAACTTGGGCTAACTACTCATCTGATCCTACGAAGTGCTTTAGTAGTTGCCCATTCACAATGAACGGTTGTACTCCATCCATAAGATCTGAAATCCATACATTGTTGTTCGCATTCACTTCTCTGACAATGAAGGGTCTCATCCATAAGATCAGTCAGCGGGTAGATGACACAGGTTCCCATAAACCCTCCTGAATGAGGAGGTTCCAAGCAGGGTCTTATAAGCTGTCCGGTATGCCCATAGAACTTGGTTCAAGATCTGGGACCAATTCTTCCGGTCAGGGCGGACGAGCTTCTGTAAAATGCCCTTCACCTCCCTATTCGACTCCTCCGCCATGCCATTTGATTGTGGGTGGTATGGACTAACGATACGGTGTTCAATGTCGTAGTTCGTTGTTAACATTTTCATTTCCCTGTTAACAAAGTGGCTACCCCCCTCAGAGATAAAGACTTTGGGAACCCCGAACCGTGAAATGATATGATCTTTCACAAACTTGCAGATACCTATAGCTCGGGTGGGGATAGCTTCCACCCACCTACAAAGATAATCAACTACAAAGAAAATATGCTCATAGACATTACTGTTAGGGAATGGACCCATTAATCTATGCCCCATGCATCAAAAACATCAACCATAATGACCGGTTGTATGGGCATTTCATCTTTGGGATCAACAGTCCCTCCCATTCTCTGACATACTGGGCATGACCTTAAAAATACATATGCATATCTGAATATGGTCGGCCAATACAAGTCACACTGGAGTACTTTCCGAGCGGTCATTTTCCCGTAGTGATGTCCTCCTGTCTTCAAGGAATGGCAGTATGTGAGGACACTCATGTATTCCTCCTGAGGAATACACCTCCGCCAGACACATCCGATCCTTCGAAGAAAAGGAACGGATCCTTCCAATGGTATTTCCTAGATTCCGACTTAAGTCGGTCAATGCTGCTCACGGGCCAATCATGGAGGATTGTCCTAGATACTAAGAAATTCATCATGTTGGCATACCATGGGAGAGAGTCGATAGAACAGATCGACTCATCTAGGAAGGACTCCTTGATGGGGTCAGTCTCAGAGGAGCTAGGTGACTTTATGGGGGAGAGAGGGGCAGCTACTACATTTCTTCATTCCTGTCTTATCCTTGATCTGCAAATCGAACTTTTGGAGTAATAGGATCCACCTAAGAAGATGTGCCTTCGCATCCTTTTCCATGAGGTACTTTATGGATGTGTGATCAATGACCATTGTGACCTTAAACACTAGAAGATGAGACTTAAATTTATCTAAGGCAAACACTACAACAAGCATTTCCTTCTCTGTAACGGTTTCCGTTGAGCTCGATCGAGTACTTTGCTTGCGTAGTGGACAAAATAAGGAATCCCTTCTCTCCTTTGTCCTAACATGGCCCCAACAGCAAAGTTCGAAGCGTCTGTCATGATCTCAAAAGGAAGAGACCAATCTGAGGCCTATAGGATAAGAGCATCCATGATTTTTCTCCTTGAGAGCTCAGAGGCCTCGAGACACATGTGATCTACCATGAACTTCGTATCTGTTCTTAAGAGTTTTGTGAGCGGTCGGGCAATCTTTGAAACGTCCTTTATAAATATGTGGTAAAAACCGACATGCGCAAAGAATGACCATACTTGTTTAATGTTAGTTGGTGGTTGAAGTTTCTTGATCACGTCCACATTGGCAGGGTCAACCTCCATTCCACTCTTGGAGATGACATGCCCCAACATAATGCCCTCTCGAACCATAAAATGGCTCTTTTCCAAGTGAGCACCAGATTCATCTCACCACACTTTTTGAGGACTTGAACCAAATGAGATAGACAAGTATCAAACGAGTCGTCGTGCATCGAGAAATCATCCATGAAGACCTCCAGGAAATCGCCAACCATCTCAGCAAATATTGCAATCAAGCGTCGTTGGAAGTCCCTGATGCATTACATAACCCAAAGGGCATGCATCTGAATGTATATGTACCAAATGGACATGTAAAAGCGGTCTTTTCCTTATCCTCTAGAGCGATAGCTACTTGATTATAGCCCGAGTACCCATCTAAAAAGCAGAAGAATTATTTCCCTGCAAGTCTTTCCAGGAACTGGTTTATAAAGGGAAAGGAGAAATGACCCTTTTTCGTTGCGGCATTCAAGCGTCTGTAATCCACACAGACACTCCACGACGTAGGTACTTGAACTACATCAGGGTGAGATAGAATGATAGAATATGTGCCTATAGTGTGCGAGTTTCCTTATATATTTCCAGATGAATTACCTGGATTACCACCTGAGCGACAGATTGAATGTAAAATCTCCCTCACGCATAATACTCAGCCTATCTCTATTCCTCCATATAGGATGGCACCGGCTAAGTTACGGGAGTTAAAGGTACAATTACAAGAACTGTTAGACAAAAGCTTCATTCGTGCTACTACTTTACTATTGGATGCACCCGTTTTGTTTGCAAGGAAGAAGGATGGGTCAATGGGGTTGTGCATTGATTATAGACAACTAAACAAGAGGACAATAAAGAATAAGTATCCCCTACTAAGAATAGATGATCTCATTGACTAGTTACATGGTTCAACTATGTATTCCAAGATTGACTTAAGATCTGGATACCATCAGTTGAAGATTAAAGACGTGGATATCCCCAAGACAATCTTTCGAACTAGATATGGACATTATAAATTCTTAGTTATGCCTTTTGGATTGACAAATGCCCCGGCAACATTCATGGATCTCATGAATATAGTATTCAAGGAGTTTCTAGATCACTTTGTAGTAGTCTTTATCGATGATGTTCTTATTTACTCCAAGGATAAGTATCAGCATGAACACCATCTCCGACAGGCATTTGAAACACTAAGGAAGAACAAACTGTATGCTAAATATAGCAAATGTGATTTCTGGCTATTTGAAGTATCTTTCTTAGGCCATGTTATTTTAGAGGCATGTATATCAATTGATCCTGCAAAGGTTAGTGCGGTGATAAGTTGCGAATGCCTGAAGACTATTACAGAAATACAATCTTTTCTGGGTCTAGCTGGGTATTATAGAAGATTTGTGAAGGACTTTTCACTAATAGCATTGCCAATGACTAGGCTGACTCAGAAGGAAGTTCCATTCATATGGTCCGATGCATGCGAAACTAGTTTCCAAACACTGAAAGAATGCCTAACATCTCCACCCATCCTTACTCTACCCTCCGGAAGTAAAGAGTTTACAATGTACACTGACACATCTAAAGAAGGACTTGGGGTAGTTCTTATACAACATGGTAAGGTAGTTGCTTATGCATCACGATAGCTCAGAACACATGAGAAGAACTACGCAACACATGACCTTGAATTAGTTGTCGTAGTCTTCGCTTTAAAGATATGGAGACACTACCTTTATGGCATTGCTTTTGAAATCTTCACCAATCATAAAAGCTTGAAATATCTGTTTGATCAGAAGGAGCTCAATATGAGACAGAGACGGTGGCTAGAGTTATTGAAAGACTATGATTGCACTATCTCCTACCACCCTGGTAATGGGAACGCCGTAGCAGATGCCCTTAGCATAAGAAGTTATTCACCTGAGTTGGTGAGTGCTATCTACTTCTGCGATTTACTATCAACGTTAAGTGAATGGAAACCATTTGGTAGTATTATCGATACTATAAATATTCCTCACCGATATAAACTAAAGATCTGGGATAGAATAAAGAAAGGATAGGAGGATGATCTAGACCTTAAAGACTTAAGACAACAACTTGAGAAGAATGAGATAGAGAGATTCCATATACAAGATGGGTTACTATATAACCATCACAGAGTTTGTGTACCAAACACACCTGAACTGCGGAAAAATATTTTACGTGAAGCGTATTGCTCTAGATTATCTATTCTTCCAGGAAATCCGAAGATGTATAAGGATCTCCATTCATACTTTTGGTGGCCGGGAATGAAGAAAGATGTTGCTGAGTTTGTGAATTCATGTATCACTTGCCAACAGGTAAAGGCTTCACACCAAAAGCCGCTAGGATTGTTGCAACCCCTCCCTATACCTGAGTGGAAATGGGAAAGTATTTCAATGGACTTCGTTACTGGCTTACCCCAAACGACTGGTATGAAAGATAGTATATGGGTTATAATAAATTGTCTGACCAAGGTAGCACATTTCATTCCAATAAGCTTATCTTTCACTCCAAACCAGCTTACTGAGTTATATATTACATATGTGATCTGTCTTCACGTCATTCCAAAGAATGTAGTTTTCGATCGAGATTCGCGATTCACCTCACACTATTGGGAGAACTTCATGAAAGCCTTAGGTACACAGCTATGCTTGAGCACATCATATCATCCACAAACAGATGGTCAATCAAAACGTACGATTCAGACTTCAGAGGATATGCTACTACCATGTGCCTTAGAATGGAGAGGATCATGGATTAAACATTTACCTCTTATAGAGTTCACATACAACAATAGTTACCATACAAGTATTGGCATGGTACCATTTGAAGCACTTCATGGACAAAGGTGCATTGCTCCTTTGTGTTGGCAAGATGTTGGGATAAAGAACCTTTACGATTCAGATAGACTTCAAGAGACACGGGAAGCTGTAGAGATTGCTCAAAAAAGACTAATAACTGCTCACAAACGCTAGAAAAACTACAGTGATACCAGGAGAAGAGACCTTAAGTTTGAGGTAGGGGACTTTGTATTTCTCAAAGTACCTCCTATGAAAGGAGTTCAGAGGTTTGGTTTGCGTGGGAAGTTAACACCCATGTTCGTGGGTCTTTTTGAAATTATTCAACGGATAGGAAAAGTGGCATATAAACTTGCACTTCTTCCACATCTTTCAGCAATACATGATTTTTCCATGTATCAAATGTGAGAAAGTATATTAACGATCCTGAGCATAAGATAAGCTATGATTATCTGCATGTTGAGCCAGACTTAACATACCTAGAAATACCTGTGCAAATATTGGACATGCATATCAAGAAGTTGAGGAATAAAGAGATACCTCAAGTTAAAGTGTTGTGACGCAACCAAGTGTTTAAAGAAGCCACATGGGAACCTGAGGTAGAAATGATAGAAAACTACTCGTAATTGTTTGAATGATAATACTATGTATTGAGTATATCTTTATCATAAACGAAATGGCGTTCCCTCTCTTTAAAGTTGTTATGATTTCAATCCTTTTTAAGGTTGTTATGCCTGCATTTCTAGTCTCGATGACGAGACTTCTTTTAAGGTTGTTATAATTGTAAAGCCTTGAACTTAGCATCTCTCGGATCTTGTATAATAAGATATGGTTCATCAGGAGGAGACCAACATAATTTGTTTCGTGTAAATCAGACTTCGTTTGGAATTGTTATGATTTTTAGAAGAAAGAGAAGTAGAGGTTTAAGACGTCATTAACCTGTAATGACGTCATTAAAACTAATTAAACACAATTAAAGAAACTAATGATGGATTGAAGATCATTAATGACCATTAGAAAATACTAATCAAGCGCAAGCCACGAAGCGTTAATTAAGCACCATTAGCGAATCCAGAATATTCTGGAAAGTTCTAATTTAAGCTCTAAGTTTCGGATAAGCTTTGGTCAAAACTATGGGCCAAAACCATGGGCCACTAATCGTGGTTAAGGGCTAAACCATGGTTACTAACCATGGCTAGCGGTGTTTTGGAGTCTATATATACCTCCAACCCATTCATTCTCTACGATTTCCACTACCACCAAAACTTCAACGGATAGGGTTGAGATGTCGGGAGGAGAAATGGGAGGCAGGAAAGGAGCGCTAGCGAAGCGATATCGGAAGAACGAGGAGGAGAAAGGTACAATATTCTTCTAGTAGGCTTCATTTCGATTCATGTTCTTTTTCTAGTTTGATTTCCTATTCATCTTCTTTCTGATTCGTTTTCTGTTGTGGTTCGAGGAGAAATCCGTGTAACACCCAACTTAGGTGCGGGCGACTATGCACGTCAGTGAACCCTGTGATTCGTCACACCTTCACTCACCTAAGACGCATGGTGTCTACCGATTCTTCATTTCTTGTGGTTCTATTCTTTATTTTCTGCTTTTATAGATATTTTGATGGAGAAATCTGTAATACCCTACTTAGGTATGGGCGACTATGCACGTCAGTGAACCCTGTGATTCATCACACCTTCACTCACCTAAGATGCATGGTGGCTACCGATTCTTCATATCTTGTTTTTTGATTATATTCTTTCATTTTCGTTGTTGTTTTTCTCTCGATGATTTTATAGAGGAAACTCTTTTCGTTTTTTTTAAATGTCTCGATATAAGGGGAAACTCTGCCGAACTTTTTATAAAAATGTCCCGATATAAGGGAAAAATCTGCCGAAATTTTTCTAGAAATATGTCCCAGAATAAGGAGAAGCTCTGCCAAAATTTTAAGAGAAAATATGTTCTTTGCATTCTTCGTGTTCTTCGTATTCTTCGTTCGTTCTTCGCGTCCTTGGCTTGTTTTTAGTGTTTTTGATACGAACATGATACTCGATCATTTCAGGAGCTGTAAATCATCCTTTTCTGAAAACGAATCACGATAAAGCACTACAAACGAGAGAGAGAGAGCTCGATTAGATAACGAAATCCTTTCTTTTGTTGTTGGGTTTTCACATGAGATAGTTGAGATTCCTAACTTTATGTTCTTCATTACAAAGAACCTTAATTTGGTTATTTTTGAGAAAGTATGAAAAGTTGCTTTGTGATTTCAAATAAAATAAGGTCTAAGTATCAAATGGATGTAGTGGCTCGGAAAGTTAAGGTTTGGAAGTTAAAATGAGCATAAATATGAGTTTATAAACATATAAATTAAATTATGTGTAAGTCTATACTGGGACATAAATCAGCCAAGGAAAATCCTAATGCGCTTTACCACGGCCCGAAGCAGGATTGAGCTGAGATGATGGAAGGCAGGAGGAGGCAAGGAAAAGAGTGAAGAGGATAGGTCTAACTCAGTATTATGTTTATGCAAATATAAATTTTAACGGAGGAATTACATTATAGGAATTGATGTGTGAGTTGAATACCGAAAAAAGGATTGTGTCTTACGTTAAGAATGACTGGGAGTAGAACCACAGGTCGGGCATGCAACCTGTAGGCTTGTCGGAAGGAACTCGTATTGATTTTGCCCTACCTTGATGGTACACGGTTGCCCTGTTATGATAAGTGCGCACGAAATGAATGATTCGCAAGGCGTGGTACCAGAAGTCAATATATCCGGGTTGAACGACGGAAGATGTGGTCGTGTCATGTGGAGGCACGGGTGGTTCAATAGCGGTTGGGTCACGATAGCATGTATTTAAAGTCGCCAGGTTATGTGATTAAAGGTTACCCTGAGGTTTTAGGCAACCGGGTCCTCGAGGACAATATGCTTCTTTGTTTGCCAGGATGAGGATTTGAAACCCAAATTAATAAAAGCAAAATAGTCAAGGTAGTATTGGAGGATTGGTTGAAGTGACGTGCGGCAGCAAAAGCTCACCAGATCAATGAAATCTCCAATTTCGAAGTGTCCACAGCTTTAGAGTCCAAGAATGGCGGGGTTACCCTGGACTAATCCTTTATGTAAAATAGAAGGAATATGACTTAAATTAATGATAAGGAATGTAACTTTTCATGACAATAAGTTTTGCAAAATTACACAGTTGTTTATTTTTCTTTTAGCATCCGGAATGTACACAAACCCGAACTCGACCCGATTTGGATCTAATTAACCCAATAAAGTTGTTGGTCAATGCCAAACAACGTAAATCGATTGGTTGATCGTGAATCAAAAGTCGTTCCGGCAAAATCAACCAAAAATCAGTCACATGGTAATGCGTGCCCGAAAATGCTGCGACGCAAATTCGGAAACCGTGAAACAAACCGAGACTGTCATAAAATCGATTCGACGAAACAAGACCAACGGAATCAACCTTTCGTTAATCGGAGGTCGTTTGATATTTTAATTTAGCAAAATTTAAACCCAAATCGAAACCGTGTCTCGAAATTTCGAGTATTCAAACCCCGATCGGAAGAATATCAATATCATATTGACCGTCATTTTGAGACGATCGAAAGGTAATATTGCGTGCCGAAATCCGACATTCGAGGTGCAGATACGGTCATATTTTTAAAAAAATAAATGAAAAAAAAAATTAAACAAAAAATTTACAGCATACTGCCACTATTGGAAACCAATTCCAGCCATGGATTTTTTCCCTCCTTTCTCAGCCACTTGCTTTGGTCTTTATAACACTTGGCAACACCTAAAGGACCTCATCCCCTTATTTATATCCCAAAGCCTCTCCTATTCTTTACTTTGTCTTCTTCCAATCCCAGTCGTAGCCCTTTTCCCTTCCAAGTTCTCTCACCTTTTCTTTCTACCAACGTTATCATAACTTCCAAAAATCTCCAAGCTCTTCTTTTTCCCCGAATTAGAGACATAGCTCTCCCTCTTTCTCTATCTTTTTCCTCAAATTCTCTTTCAATCTCAAAAAGAAGAAGCTCCGGCTCGCTGCCAAATTCATCATGTACTGCAGCTGGATGCTGTAGCAATTCTTGCTACTAATTTTGGAGGTTGAACAGCTGCTAATACAGCTGTTCTTGAAGAAATACCTGCTGTCCAGATCTTGCATGCATGCCTTCAAAATTTGAAGAAATAGGTAAACTCCCTTTTCCCCTCCTACTTGCTGCCAATGCATGCACAATTAGACATTATTGTACCATCCCTTCTCTCCTATTCGATGCCATATATATGTCAATCCTCACATTTCCAGCCCTGCATGTTGTTTTAGCTTCAGAAATTTTGTATTTATGCTCATTCTAATCCAATAAGGGGGTGTTTATAAAAATAGAGAAAGGGGTATGTTTCTACCTGTTTCATTACATTTGTGAAAGTTCCAGTCCAGTGGAATAACAAGGCCTTCCAGGACAATTTCATAGATTTTCTACATTTCCATTATAACTCTATCTTCAGATATTTAATCATGATATTTTCGATCCATTACAAGAATGGAAAATAGCCAAGTAGGATGCTTGGTAGGGTGGAAGAATTAATAAGAATTTAATGGAGTCAAGGGGAAATATGATGGGAGAACGATTAATGGCAGAGACAGGAGAAAATTAAATATATATATATATATATAATATAAAGACCAAGGAGGATAATAGTAACTGGACGTTAGAGGTAAACAAAACTTATTGAAAGGATGAATATGAAATGAATAAATTGAGAAATATAAGAGTTTACATTTAGATTTCAAAAGTGTATAATTATTGAAAAAGGTGAGAACGACTACACTAGAGTTTTTTCTATATGTAATTAATAAAGGTGTTTACGAGCAATCTCAGGGATCTCCCCTGTATAAATAGGCAGGGTTTGGTTAGAATAAGCTTTATTTTTATGATTTATTATTGAAGGTACTCTGCAGACATGAATTTTTTTTGTATGTCATGGATGGTTGAAATTTCAACAGTATCATGATCTATTCATAATTGATAATTCCAACAAGTATTGTTGACTATTGTTGGCACAATAATCAATTAGCGATCAAATCTTCCAATATCAGTTGTCCCATTTAATATGGCAAGAATGCATCAAGTGTAATCTAGTGTAACCTCTCCCTGTGTCCATTTCATGCAATTTTCTCATTTTTTAGCAAAAATGTATATCGGTGATTCCACTCCACACCAAAATAATCATATAGAACACCAGCACATCCTTGACCAATAGTAGAGCTTTAACATGATTGACCATAGCGTGAGTGAAAGACCTTACTCTTTTAAGATCTTTGGAAGTTGTCCAAACAAGATATTTCTACCCTATCAGATGCCATGAGCCTCCTTATTTCTCAAGCTGAATAACACGGGAAGTACATGCACTACACATCCTTGGGATCATTTTGTTTAATACATTGAAATCATGTCTCACTATGCACTGTAATCGTGCGACACATGGAAGCTTATTCACGAGGTTTTATGCAACGATATAATAAACACCAAATCACGTATATATATACATACACTAATACAAATATGATATCTGGTCAATATGATAATATAGATATATATATATATATACACATACACTAATACAATTATGAATACTTGATTACAAAATAAACATGTTATATATGAAAAATGTTGGAATAATGAGTGCTTATGGGAGATGCTTACAAGTCTGAAAACCTTTTTACTTATGCAAGTAGATGTAGACTTTACTTGTTCGACCTTTCTACTTGCTTGCTTTTGAACATATTAAATGTCGTTTTGTTTTTATAAGTTTATGGGAAGTACCAGCGCCCGCTGACGCCTTTTCTTCCTTACACGCATGGCAGGCAAGGAGCCTTTAGCACAGTAGCAGGTTGATGACCTCAGAAGACCGTGTGTATACCAGATGGTATGTTGCTTTTGTTTCGGTTTTTTGTTCAAATTATGATGCATTATTTCCATTTCTCGTCTGCTTAAAAATTTTGGGATTACTATATGTACTGTCATACTCTATGTACATGTTGTATACTTATGAGAAATAATAAAAAAGGAATGTTGGTGGCACTAGTTGATATTTTATTCTATGGTTGATACAATACTGAATGGATGTGAATGTCATACGCAAAAGCAATAGCAGCGCGAAAAATTTTTCCTGATCTTCACGTACTTAATGTGATAATAGTAAATGTTATATTGCGAATGTGGCGTAAACGGGCACCTGGATCCGAGGGGGTTCACATTTCTCTTCTTCGTTACTTAGCATTCGCTAATTGTTATCCTATGATTTATGGAAAACCCAACAAGTATCGGTGAACCCTCACAATGACTTTAGCCATCCAGTCAGCCACATTAGCTTTACCCTATAAGGTAGTTGGTAATCTTTCTCTGTATTTCCTTCCAACTGATGTACATGTAAATGGTTGTAGTGAGACAATGGATCACGTAAACTTTATTATGTGAATGGAAAAGTGTTGAAATAGTTTCTTCTGAGTATTTTTATTTGCAGTTTGTTTCTTAATGTTAGTTGTGATCGTTGAATAAATTATTGTTGAGTAACCAGATCCGGATATGGGAGGATCTGACGGCCCGGAATCGGCGTCATGAGTCCCTGCAGGTGGTGCAAGAGAGGCCGAGGGAGATCTCCTGGCGTCGCACGAAGGAGTTGACGAGTGTAGAACTGGCAGCGGCGGCGGGAATCAGGTCAGAATATCAGTCTAGGACCGTTTCTTTGATATCATGTTGAAAGAGATGAAAATAATGCAATTAGATAATTTATTCAAGAGGTCTATGGGTCCTTATATAGGACTAAACCCTAGAGAGATCAAAGAGACAAAAAAACACAAGTGCCCCAATGGGGTTACAATAGAATATAGGAGTGTAATCTTTCATAAGATATCTCTAACACTAGTAATACAGGAGCCCAATGCACTCTCTACACCATCTAATGCAGCGAACTCGGACAAGTTGTTGGATCACAAGGAACTCCAACGTCGATCAGTCCAGTCCTGATTTTTTATGTCTTGTAGCATTACAATATCACGACTCCACTCTTTTGTAAGAGACTCGATTGGTCTTCTCTTTTCAGGTCTCCAAGTCCCGTAATGTTCCACGTTACAACATTCATTTAGACAGGTTTTTCTCTCGAGTCGCAGGGACTATCCCTGCCATCTGAGCTATAGTTTTTCTCAATGTTAGCAGGATTTCAGGAGGCACAACCACCTTCTTCTTTGTTGCACCATCCTATTCCTTGGACTCCCCATATCTCCTTCCACCACCCACATTTGTATTTCTCTTTTGGTATCTTTTCCCCTTCTTCAAACGCAGATCGTTTCCCAACGACGAGCTTGATGAGGCTAGAGTAACATCAAACCTAGCCCTCGGGACCTTGATTGGAGTTGACAAAAATGGATGAACAACCCTGTCAAGCATGGAAGGTCGTATCGACGATATATCGGCGATATATCGCCGATATACCGGTATCGAGAGGTTGGGGTTATCGAAATCGGGGTGTATATCTTTTTACAGCGATATCGGTGATATATCGCTGATATATCAGCGATATATAGCCGTATCGGCCCATATAGATCAAAAATGAATGGATTCAGTACAAAAAATACAAGATATCGACCGATATCGCTGATATTTCATCGATATCCCTATATATGAATGTTATTATTCATGCAAGCTTGATTCCACTACCTATCTAGCTACTCCTAGTATTAAAACAATATATGATTTATATAATTTGTTAAGGGTCGGGGGCGCTGCCCCCGCACCTGGGCCCCCCCTAGCCCCCGTACAGGTAGGGTATGGTGCGACAGGAGGCTGCATACAATGGTTCTTCAACTTGGTGTATTTTTACAACTTATTTCATGTTGTAAAACTTGAATGAAATCCATTTTCAATATCTATAAGTCAATTCTTCAAAAAAATTCTATAAGTCACGGATGAACATTAATATTGATATGTTCAAAATGATCGATATATGCAATATAAGCTTTATAGATGATCGATATGTGTGATCTAAGAGTATATTTGTAAGTTATTTAGTGATCTAAGAACTTGGATAAACTCCATTTTAAATATATATATATATAGAGGTCAACAGGTAACAGTACAACTGTATCGATATATTTTTTTTGAAGCCAAACCGTATCGATATATACGATATAAGGTTTATAGATGATCAATATGTGTTATCTAAGAGAGTAAGAGTACATTTGTAAATTATTTAGTGATCAAAGTACTTAGATGAACTCCATTTTCAAATATATAAAATGTCAAAAACTAACAATATCAGCGATATGTTCGATATGACCGATATGTGCACTATAAGGATCATAGTCCTCATAAATGATCTATGTGTATTTTCTAGGTGTATATTTGTAGTATTTCATGTTATAAGAACTTGAATGAAATCCATTTCCAATATTTATAAATCAAGAATCAATATTAATATTGAAATATTCGATATGACTGATATGTGTGATACCGATATGTGTGATATAAGTGTGTATTTGTACGTTATTTGTTGTTTTAATATCTTGGATGACCTTAACTTCTGAAAAAATGCAAAAAAATGGCTTTGGGCCATTTTCAACATTTCCACCGATATCATCGATATATCGTCGATATATCCCGATATATCCATTTCCGGACGGACCGAAACGATATCGATACGGCCTTCCATGCTGTCAAGCAGCAATGGATGCATCCCTTCCTCTCGAAGATTCTTATCCTGTGGCCATAGGGTTCCAGCACTTGTTGTTATCACCCTCCTTAAACAAAGCTCCCATTAAGTAAGCCCATCTCTCAAGCAATATCTGCCTTACCGGATCTGAGAAGATAACAGAGACCGGTAGCTCCAATAATCGATAGTGAGATGACCCAAGAGATCCGACAGACTGTTGTAGAAGATCCGATGCTCCAACGATCCTTTGCGGGTCTGAAAAAGTAAGCAGACTCCCAAATTGGGTCTGATCTATCAAGATCCAAGAACCCATTCGAATCCCTTCAAATAAAGGAGACAAAACCCTAACGGTCCCTTTGAGCATTTCAGGAATGTTCTCGTGAAATGATCGTGCTTCGCCAACCCCCATGTTCATCGACCTTTCAAATTCAAGATCTTAAGGTTTCATCGCATGTCTCGTCGCAACCCCAGGGGAAGGTCCCATCACCGACGTCGAGGTGGACTCTACCAGAAGACCCTCCTCCTCCGCCTTCACTTGAAGCAACGTACTCCCCGACTTCACTATTTAGAAGCTTCAGTGACGTAGGTGACACCATGACTTTTTCTAAGCACCTGAAGGTTGCCTGGCCCACAATTAAATAGTCAGAAAACTCAATCGGCATAACTCTTGTACAAAAAACAAGATCAGTTTCTCTGATACAGGTGTTTCCATTAGATAGACATCTGAAATGGTCTTTGACACTCTTCCCCACTCTCACATCAACGGTTAAAGCTCATCCAACGAATGGTGCACTTGTGATTCGCAGAATCATTAGTGCCGTCACTCAATGTTCTGCATCTGTGAAACACATGTGCCTCCATCAGAGCACAAAGAAGGTTGTCATCCAGAACAACATCATCACCTTGGAACTCCGAACCCAATGAAAAATTTCACCTCTGCTATGAGCTGAATTGCATCTCCCAGCTTACCGAGAACCACTCCCACGAGCCACTCTGATGATGGTGAAATGATAGAATTTCATTTTACTGCAATCATCTATCTTCCTGGATACCCGCTTCGAAGATAAATGATACCTATTCACTGCCTCTGCGGCGAGTGATCAAATGTTACCTTGATGGAAGGAACAAAATTCGATGCCAGTTCTTCACAGTATGTTAGCAGAAAAGAACAACATCTATAGACTTGCCATTGGACAACACATGTATTCTATATACTTTGTTGAATTGCTATAGATCTTGGTTGGTATGAAACTTAACCAAATTTGTATCTAGGATGGATCTAACGAGGTGCGACTCCCTTTATCTATTGAGGAATTAATTTTCATCAAGGGACTATCCATGGCTACAGGGCAACGGCGTTATCAATCACCTTTGTCCATAAAACCAATATCTGCTAATACAAAGTCTCCAAGATACTGGTCTAAAAAATGGACCCTAAATTCAATTTGAGAAGTTATTAGGCTTTTGCAATGCTTGGAAATGTGCCTCATAAGGTTATGGACGGGCGAGTACAGCTGAAGCTCCTACACTAAAATATATTTGCAGATCCTAGGACATCATCATCTTAAGTTAGTACATGCCAGCATGAGAATTTTTTCAGCCCTTGGACACCTGATTGGGACTCATTAGGACAAGCTCTCTCCTTTTGCAGGTGGGATGGATTAACATTTTTTAAGTTATCACAAACTAAGAAAGGATGTGAAAGCTTTGATCATGTTAGGAGACATCCATACGCGATTGAAAGCTTTGATTATGTTAAGAGGCATCCATACGTGAGTGACGATGTGATGAGATAACTTTCTTCAAGCTAACCCCAAAACTCCATGGTATTCACAGGTTTCCTTGAATATTGACGTTTAAAATTGCACTCATGTAGGGGATTGGAAATTTCCATATCTTTAGTGCATACACTGAATAATAATTAAGATGATCGCATGTTGTTATCTAATGGACTGATAAATTTTATGAAGACTACGATATTCTTTTGCAGAGGAAAGCACCCTGCAGTTGTGCAAAGCATACCATATTGTTGGAGTATTTGTTTATATATGTCACTTGAAGATGGGAATCCAAATCTTTAGGATCCATTTACCACATCCAGTTGTTTAATCCCACATTTATTGTGTATGTGATGTGGAGACTCAGTGAGGGCTATATAAGAAGCCCCGCACCATCTGTATCCAATGAGAAAGTCGATAGACATATATACCCGATTGTGGCATTCTCCTGTGGTTTCATCCTGCTCCTTAGGGAGTAGTGTTCCACGATAAATCGTGTTCTTCGTATTGCTTTATCTTTATTCTAATATGCTTCCGCATTCTGTATTTTCTAACATGGTATCAGAGCGGATTCGATCCTCGAGGATTTGTTCTTAAGAATTTATTTTATGTTCTTGGTCGAGATTCGATTGTCATAAGTTCTTGAAGATTTGGTATTGAACATTATTATTTTCAAAATGTTTGAAAATCGCCATCAAGTTTCAACGATTGGAGGATTTCTAAACGCCAACGCTGCATAACAGCAATATCTAGGGTTTACTCATGAAACCCTAGATCCAGATCTTCTCATGCAGTGGAGACACAATGGTTCATCTTCAAGCGGCACAGGTCTTCTCTCCAGGTCGAAACCAGTTCTTGCGATCCAAGCGGCAGGCAGCCTTCTCCA
Organism: Ottelia alismoides; assembly: GCA_037367405.1. NCBI lineage: Eukaryota > Viridiplantae > Streptophyta > Magnoliopsida > Alismatales > Hydrocharitaceae > Ottelia > Ottelia alismoides. The sequence continues at coordinate 775,895 of JAZKJV010004716.1, forward strand.
GAAGCACAATAGATTTGCAGATCGTAGCTCTTGCACAGCCCCGGCTCCTCCATCATGCGCAGGTTTCAAGATTCAAATTCTGGAGTCATCTTGTGCACGGCTACATATTCTTGTTGAAGAGGAAGAAGGAGAAGCGACAACTAGCGAGTAGTTTCGCCGTATAAATCGTGACCTCCGGCAACCACCAATTCTCACGTGTTGGTTGTGGTAAGGCAGCTCTAACCTCCACAAAACCTCCTTTCGCGCACAACCACCATTGTTGTTGCTCGCACGCACCTCCGCGCAAACCCCCGATCATCGCCTTTCCCTAGGCGGTAGCTCCTCTATTCTCCGAAGATCCTCCCATGCAACGCTTCCTTCACAGTCATAGCATCGATGCGTGGTCCTGGTTGGCGGCGCCAGTCTCTCCACATGCGCGATCCACAACATCATGGAGCAAGATCATCAGTAGCCCTCGCGAGCGGCAGCGCCACCACTCCACTCAAGGAGCTCCATCTTCCCGATCATCAACCCCATGATATGTGATCTCTTGCGCTCCCCTCCTCTAAGCGGTGACCTCCCGCGAGAACAGGGATCCTATCTGGGGTGGCGCACAAGGGCGAAGATTTGAGAAAGTAGGGTTCCAAGTAGAACCCTAAATAGAAGCCCATAGTGGGACGAGCTCTGTTTAAAAAAATGTGAAAAAAAGAAAGCAGAGAGGTCGAAAGTAAAAAAAAGGAAAACTATAACGTTTTTAAAAGAAACGAAGGGAGGAGAGCTGTGTTTTTGGGCCCAAGTGATCTCATTCCAAAAAAAGGGAAAAATACAAAAATGAAAAGCTGTAAAAAATGAGCGATTTATAAAAATATGAGCGGCTTATAAAAAATGTGACGGCTATTAAAATATAGAAATAGCCGAAAAAAATTGCAAGAAAAGCCATAGAAAAAAAAGGTGACAGGCTTATTGGTTCATTTGTTTTTTCGCCATCTTTATGTCTTCTCTCAATTTTGTTGATGTCATTTTTCCGACAAGTACGGGAGAAAGGGGGTATTGTGTAGAGTCACAGGTCTGTTGCAGATTCAGATGTCATATTCCACACCAATCTGTCGTTCAGACTCTACAGTTTTGATATTCAAACTCGACGTCAGATTGGTTCTGAGTCTTCAGTTTCGGACTTGCATATATATGCGGTCTTTTTCAGATGTGCACATATTTGCCATCATTATTTGTGGTCACCATCTTTTGTGTTTTGGCCAGAATGTTCATGTGTTCCATAGGGACTCTAGAGTAGAGATCTCATTCCCTATGCCATGTTTTGGCCAGAATGTTCATGTGTTTCATGTGGTTCCATAGGGACTCCAAAGTAGAGTACCATTCTGTAAGCTAGATGGGAAAGACCCAATTCTCCGACGAGGAGACTTTCAGACTCCATTCTCCAGTGTTCGTCAACTCCAATACGAGATCCGTCCGAGGTTCCTATGAGAGAGAACCCATTTTGAGGTCCCTATGGGTCTGTTTGGTTGTTGGTTGGGTTGGGTTGGGATACCCCTGTGAATAGTAAATTGTGAGGAGGGTTGGGAGGGTTGGAAGGATGGGTACACCGGTGTATCCCAACCCAACCCTGCAACCAAACGAACCCTATGAGAGAGACCCATCTTCAGAGATCTACCTATGGATAACTAGCGACGTTCTTTATTCGTCCCTTTCAGAGATGGAGCAGTCGTTCGCATTGTTTGTGGCGGGCCAGCGTTCTCCATGTAGAGACTCATTTTTAGTTTCAGTATCTCTAACAGGCGCAGTACATATCATATTCTCTCCAACAAGGAGATTCAGTTTGACTCTCACTCCAACCCGTTCGTCGTCCTCACACGCACGGCATGAGAAGCAACATCCTCGACAACATCCGGCAGTAGTATGTGTTGAGTTGATATTGTCAGTAGTGTCATGTAGTGTGAGTTGAGATTTCTTTCTATTTGTCCAAGCTGAGCATTGTATGCTCCAACTTGCGGCGGGAGTGTTAGAGTATTTGTTTATATGTGTCGCTTGAGTAAATGGGTAAATAGCTCCGTCCACATCCAGTTGTTTAGTACCACATCTATCGTCTGTGGGATGTGGAGACTCTTTGAGAGCTTAATAAGAAGCCCCCCACCCTATGTATCTAATGAGAAAGTCAATAGACACATGGCCCTTTGAGGCCTTCTCCCATGGTTTCATCCCGCTCCTTAAGGAGTAGGTTTCACGTTAAATCTCGTTCTTCATATTGTTTTATCTTTATTCTGATATGATTCCGCATTCCGTATTTTCTAACACGTATGAAAGTACGCTTTTACAGAAAGACTTGATCCCCATTCGGGCAATTTCACTTAGCTTTTTCAGCAACTGTTTTCCTACTTCACATCAACAAGCCCTACTAGATCCCAAGTGGAAACAAGCTAGCAAGGAGATAACATTGATTTCATACGGCTTTTACTCAGAAAATGAACTTCATGTGGTACAAGTACCTCACAAAGATACCTCAAATGTAATGTTAATCGGGTATGAATAGGTTTCCAATGTGAAGTACCATCCAGATATGACGGGCCCAATGCAAGGTCGTGGGCTTGTGACTAACGGTGCACCTGATCCTACAGGTGCATTTTTTGATACTATCTAGTTTCCAGATTTGTTACAGTTTGAATACTCATTTTTATTGTGATAAAATGTGATCGACCCTTACAACAACAAAAAATCAATAATGACATTCTGAACGAAAACCTACATATAATATAATCTCTTATATGCATCAACCTCCTGATTTTAAGTTTCCAGAGGGTTTTTTCCAAGGTCAAATTTCAGGACGGCATCGCAGGCCTAATGCAAAGAACAAAAATTTGGCTGCAAAATTTCCCTAAGGTGAGGCACAACACAACCTTAGTAGGGCATCTATACATCATTTATTATTTGTGCAAAATATAAGAGGTCTAATAGTGACACTGGTGTATGTGAATGGCATTATACTTACTGAGATAATGCCTAGGGCATACATACAACAACAAAGCCTTTGCCCACATTAAAACCAGGACATACATGATTCTAAAAATTATCATGAAAACTGAAAAATGTTTTCTTCCGGAAAAAATGTATTGAAGTCCAGCCAACATATGTGTGTGTATAAACTCTAGACGGTAGATGCTCGCTAATATCAATTTTTGATTCGAAAGATTTTATACATATTTACTAGAATTCGGTGTCACTTTATAACTCTGATGAAGTACTCAGTCATACAGATTTCACTCTAGACGGTATCTGATAAACTCTGATAAAGATTTTATACATATTTACTAGAAATTGGTGTCACTCTAGACGCGGTATCTAATAAACTCTCCATTGCACGGGGTCATTACGGATGAAAAGTACTTTCTTCGATTGTGGGGTATACAGATGTTAATTATATAATTTGACTTGCAATTAGGCAGTCCACAACCAGTTCTTGCACATATTTAGCTGGAAATTTGGTAACTTGGCAAAGTAACAAGGTTTTATTTTCAAATCTTGTGCAGTGTGTAAATACTGTTCGACATCTTACATGGTCGCTGCTGAAGCAACAAACATGTTGTGTCCAATTTATATATTCCTATTAATTATGCCGTGAAGATGCAAATGCAACAAAATAACATGGTAGCCACCAAAATTCATCCATAAGCAGGTGAACACGTTGAGGTGGACGGTCATATACCAGAGAACCATTTCGATGGCATCTTATCAATACTACTCATGTGTCATGTGCCGTTCCAAATAATCTCGGGGAGGAGAGTTTCTAGTAAAATTGATGGGATTAACTTGTAGTAAAATGCGGAATATGATTTGAAAAAAATTCCTTTGCGCACTGTTTTCCTACTATGTATTCGAGTCCTAAATTAGACTCCATTATATTCCACAAATAATGCTACAACTTTTTCGATGTAAAGTGAAATATTCAGTCTCCATGTAAAGATAAAAATGATTAGTGATGATGACAGCACCAAAAAAATAAATCGCAAATAAAAGTCCATAATGTAATATGCATTCCAACAAGCACCATGAAATACACTTACAATGTCAAAAATGTTGAATAAAAAGATGAAGATTGCATATATGGCATAATAAACCCATGGTTCAGCACCAAGAGAAGTATCGGGATTCAATACGTTCTTCACATTTTCCCAAAACGGTGAACTTAGAATGCTGTCAACAAAGTAGCAAATTAGCAACACAAAAAAAGGAAAATCTCAGTTTAAATGTTTAAAGTAATAAACAGTAACATCACTGCTGAACCTTGCCAGAATGCCAGGGAATGCCAAGAGATAACTTGTAGTTAGGACAGGCTGCATCCCGGTTGGATTAATATTAAATGGAATATAAGGCTCGACCTCAGTTATAGGAGATCCATCTCTAAAATGAAAAAAAACACCAAATAATGCCAGATTTTATTTTATAGAACTAGGAAAGCAACATAAAGAACGTAAAACTCACTGTTCAATGTTAACTTTTTAAAGAGGATTTCAGGCATATATATCCTTCCAGAATTTGGATCATAAATATATACATACTTCAGCATTTTTCTACCTCAAGGCAAGTAAAACAGTAAGAGAATCAAAAGCATCGCATAAAGAAATAGCAAGCAAAAGCATCATTACTCCTGAACAAACAAATGCACAAAAACAACAACAGGGTTTACGTGGAAACCCTTCATGAAGAAGGGAAAATCCATGGGATAATGAGAGAAAAATACAGTTCTCAAACAGGTAAATGGTGACTCCTCACCCAAAACCCATTTACCTATAATACAAGCACTCCATACTTTCCCTCAAGTTAGGCATACAGATTGGGCATGCCCAACTTGCCCACATTCTTCTCAAAATTATGATTGGGACACCCCTTGGAGAAAACATCAGCCAAAGGACGAGTTTAGAGTCAATTTTTTCTCTGATAAAATAACGATCAATTTCCACATGCTTGGTTCTATCATGTAGAATAGGATTGTTGGAAAAATTTATGGCACCCTTGATGTCACGAAAAAGGATTATTATCAGTCCAAAGGATTATTATTCAGTCCAACGAGAGATATTGGGCAAGTTGGAGAGAGCATGGTGTTCATTGGACGAGTTTACAAAGCCTTGATACATTTTGGGACCCTATTTATGCAGCAAAGAGCCGCCCCCAAAACAGAGCTATTCCGTTCTCTTTCGATTATTTGGACGATCTAGTTAGCTAGAAATTTGGTTATCTTTAATTCTGACTGTTTCTTTGACGAATATGTAATTATCCACACTTAGACTCTCCTCGAGTCATTGTTGTTGTAAATCCTTTTCTATATATTTTTGATATATTTGGGGCAGACACCATAGTGTGTTTCCTCCTCTTTGGTCTCAAAAAAATTACCCCTTCGAACATCATAGTCGAAGTGAATATTCAGTCTAGTCATTCGACTATTGCAACAATGCTCGGTGTCATGGAATCTTTATCCCAAGGAAGTGTCTCATTGGTCTAAGATCCTTGAATTATCACCAGCGTATATGATATTATCCACTAGCCATAATGTCTTTCCGTCTTATGCTCAAACAAAAAATTGTCAAATGACGATTTAGAAAATCCCATGCCTTCGAAAATCACTAGTAACATCTTGAGACCATGCTCGAGGGCTTTGTTTTAGGTTGTGAATGACTTCTTCGTGTGCACACTCTTTTATACACCCCTCGAGCCTAGAAATTTGTGAGGCCGAGAGGGAAGATATATGGGCTTAGAGTTGGGCAGTATAAAAAAATGATGAGAGATGAGTTGGCCATTAACAATGAGAAAAATAGCCAGAAAAATTTTGCAAGAAAAGAGAAGAAAAAAAGAAAAGTTGAAAAAATATACAGCTTATTTGAAAAAAAATCAATTTAAAATAAAAGCCGAAATGAAATGAGATTGGCTTATTGGTTTCATGTTTTCCTCATGTTCTTGTCTTCTCCCAACTTTGTCCAAGTCACTGTTTTCCGACAAGTATGTGAGAAAGGGGGAGTATTGTGTAAAGTCACAGGTCAGCTCCAGGTTCAGATGTCAGATTCCAGACCAACCAGATTTTCAGACTCTACAGTTCAATTTTTCAAACTCGATGTCAGATTGCTTCCGAGTCTTCAGTTTCGGACACGCACATGTATGCGGTCTTTTCAGATGTGCACATGTTTGCCGTCATTTGTCGTGGTCCCTGTCTTTTGTGTTTCGATCAAGTATTTCATGTGATCCATAAGGACTTCATAGTAGAGATCCCATTCAATAGGCCATGTGAGCTAGGGGTTTCATGTAGTTTCGTAGGGACTCCGGAGCAGAGATCTCATTCTCTGAGCCAGATAAGAGAGACTCAGTTCTTCGACGAGGAGACTTTTTCATTCTCCAGTGTTCGTAAACTCCAGTACGAGATCCTTCTGAGGTTCCTATAAGAGAGAACCCACTTCGAAGTCCCTCTGAGAGAGACCCATCTTCAGAGATCTGTGTGTGGATAATTAGCAATGTTCTTTATTCAACCCTTTCAGAGATGTAGCAGTTGTACACATGTTGTGGCGGGCCAGAGTTTTCCGTATAAAGACTCATTTCCAGTTGCAATGACTCTGACAGGTGATGTACAAAGCACAAGCCCTCTGACGAGGAGATTCAGTTGACTCACACTCCAGCCAGTTCGTCCTCCTCACTTGCACGACATGAGAAGCAACGTCCTCGACAATAACCAACAATTGTGCTTGATGAGTTGATATTGTCCGTTGTGTCTTGTATTGTTAGTTGAGATTTCTTTCTGTTTGTCCAGCACTACATGCTCCAACGTGGAGGGGAGTGTTAAAGTATGTGTATGTGTCACTCATGTTGTAGATGGGTAAATGGATCGCTCCAGAATCCATTTACCACATCCAGGTCTTTAGTCCCACATCTACAAGTTGTAAGATGTGGAGACTCAGTGAGAGCTATATAGGAAGCCCATTACCCCCATGTATCCGATGAGAAAAGCAATAGACTATCAGCCCTTTGAGGCGTTCTCCCGTGGTTTCATCCTGTTCCTTAGGGAGTAGGCTTCCACGTTAAAATCCCGATGTTCTTCATATTTTAAATCTTTTTCTCTAATATTCGCTTCCGCATCATATTTTCTATTAATTCGTCAAGTTGATGAATTGGCCAATCAAATTATTCTGCTACAAAATAAGAATTGTATAGTTGAAGTATGTGCCACAGTAGAGAAGGTATCCAAGAAGTCAGCCCTATGCATTTGAGTGAAGCCCTTAGCAACCAACCAGACTTTGTACCTAGCATGAAACCATTTGGGTTGTATTCCTTATCATTACAAAGACCTACACAAAACCTATTACCTTACTTTCTTCATGAGGATCTACAAGCTAACATACACTATAAGAGATAAAAGCAACCGTCTACTCTTGCATGGCGTATCACCCGCTGGTGTTTAATAACACGCCGATATGGATAATCGAACTTTCTGTCGCTAATACCACCACTGAAAAATATATGTATGATGTTCCGAGGCTAGAGTACATTGCTGCAAAAATATGATGCACTATTTTTCCCTCGTACGAACCGCATATGCGGTCACATATGCCTATGTGGTAGTAAGTTGAAGCGCATTGCACTGCATTATATACACCACATATTCAGCTCGCATGTCAGTATATACATATTCATATGCGGTCACATATGCCTATGTGGTAGTAAGTTGAAGCGCATTGCACTGCATTATATACACCACATATTCAGCTCGCATGCCAGTATATACATATTCATATGTGGTCACATATGCCTATGTGACCACATATTCAGCTCGCATGCCAGTAAGTTGAAGCGCATTGCACTGCATTATATACACCACATATTCAGCTCGCATGCCAGTATATACATATTCAGCTCGCTGCATTATATACATATTCAGCTCGCATGCCAGTAAGTTGAAGCGCATTGCACATTTTATATACACCACATATTCAGCTCGCATGCCAGTATATACATATTCATATGCAGTCACATATGCCTATGTGGTAGTAAGTTGAAGCGCATTGCACTGCATTATATACACCACATATTCAGCTCGCATGCCAGTATATTCAGCAATATAGACCACATATTCAGTCTGCATTTTTGATAGAGTTGATATACTACTTAAACTTTAATATTATTTTTATTAATTTTTTGTAGGTTGCACAGAGGAGAATAATACTTATATGCAAGAAATATTTGTATGATTTTATTATAACAATTTCTGCTAAATCATCAAGATAAAGATAACGTTAACCTTTATTTTTGAATCTTGAAAAATTCTTTTTATTCAAAAAAAATTATCAATATTGAATTAGTTTATTTTAAATTTAAATTATAAACCACACAATTTTTCTAAGCTTTACATAAAAAATGTAACTCAACTTTTATCGCATAACTTCAAAAGTTGTAGATATTTATAGTTATTTTTTAGTTCTTACAACAACAATAAAACCTTTTCCTACATTAAGTAAGGTCGGTTACATGGATTCTTCGTCTCCATTTAGATATATATTGGGTTATTCTCGGGTTTGGATACAAATAACTAAGACCAGGTTATCCCATTCCGACACTTCTTGGGCCTTCCTCGCCCTTTCTTAGCTGGTTGAACGTACCAAATCTCGCATCTATTTAATTTTTTTAATTATAAATAAAAATAATCATATACAATTGCAAATACCATGCATATGCCCAGTATTTCACGCGGTTACATGTCTGGTCGCATACACATACCGCATCCTTAACCTTATTCTTGGGTACTTGACCTCAATGGCTACGTGCTCATCACTTAAAATAGCTTATGTTGCAACAAATAAACTCAACTAATGCTCTAATGCTACCCTAGCAATTCTCATTTATTATTTTCTACTGGATCTTTAAACCATAAGCTTGCCTATAAAAAAAACACAGTAGTTCTCAAAGATCTAGTTGCTTAAGGTCACATGCTTATTATCACTTAATCTTTTTTAACGAGGGACTTAGTGCACAAATTGCCAATGGCATAGTTGTTACTTATCCCGTCTTGTGCATAGCATTCAGTTAGACAATCTGTACGATGACAGTCGACTATCACATGTTGCAAGTAATTTATTTCGTGTGCTCTTTCTTTTAGGGCAACAATGTATTATCTAGGTTTGGCATGGCTGACAATCATACAAGTTGCATGGTCAGCCTATAATATGAATAGCATCTACTCCAAGTCATCCTAGAGACCAAACACAATCCATCCTTGTAATCATATAAAAATATATTAGTTGTAGTATTATTCACATGTTAAACACATAATATAGTTATGTCATGATTTATGTATCATTCCTTAACTTGATTTTCCAATACGTAATTGTATCTAAATATACATATATATTTCAATTCTAAACAAATACATATATTTTTGATGAATCTCATATTCATCTACATGATTCATATTTATTATCTATCTTACTTAAGAAAACCAACAAGACTCAATAGCAATTAACATTAATTACTGTGTGTTGTAAATAAATAACCCTAAATTGTTAAATTATTGTGAATTAATAATTCTATTATTGTGCCTTTATTTTATGTTTTTATTATTTATTAAAAATCAAATAAAAATTAGATTAATATTGTATAGACTTAATTTAACATTAGTATAAAATGAAATTCCAAAAAAGAATAAAAGAAATTAAAATAAGAAATTCCATACTCTAAATTACTTGCAAAAATATTTAATATGTATATATGATGTATTTTCCCTTTGAGTTCTATGTGAAAGATGTAGATCTCATCGAGACATATGTGACAAACGGATCTGAATAAATCGAACCTGACTCGACTAAGAGTATGAAAGATCAATTAATATTTAATTAATATTGAATAAACTCATATCAGTATGTAAATCGTGAATCAAAGCTTGTTCGATTGCAATCGACCAAAAATTAATCTCACCGTAATGCATGCCACTAGAAAAAGCCATGACGTGAAATCGGTACCGCAAAACAAACCGAGACCACCATAAAATCCGATTCAACAGAATAAGACTAATGAAATCGACCGTTCGTTTATCGAAGGTCGTTTATAATTTAAAGTGATCAAATTTAGTCGTAAGCCAAGATTGTATCTCGAAAATTTCGGTAATTCATCTACGATCCTGTTAAGATATTTGTGTTATTGTGTTTCTTTTCCTGTATTATTTATTTGTATTGTCCTGTTTACGTAATTTACCCTTAGAGCTTTTCTCCTATATAAAAGAGCTCTAGGGTTAGATGGAATACTACTTCGTCTTTTCCTTCCACATGGTATCAGAGCGACGGTCCTAGACCGGAGCCTGTGCCCTATAATCCAACCCCCTACCAAAAACCCTAGACCTCACGGGCTTCACGTGTCGTCGCGCCTCCGCAGGCTCTCCGCCACCTAGCCCTCACGGGCTCGTCGCCGCCTAGCCCTCGCAGGCTTCACGCATGCCGAGCCCTCGCGGGCTTCACGCACAGCTGCCTCCGGCTGCACGTCCCACCGCTGCCTCCAACCTCAAGTGACGTCGTCGCTGCCCTCGTGTAGTAGGCAATTCGCAGCCCACGTGTAGTCGTCCCTCCTCTTTGCGGGACTCCACCATCACGCGCCTCTTTGTGTGTGCACAGTCCCGCGGATTCTTGGCTGCCTAGGGTGTAACGTGAAGCCCTAGAAACATCCTAGTTACCCAAATGACTTTCCAAAAGAATGGAAGAGGTTATGGTAGGAGTCTACACCCACAACCATCTTCTTGTAAGTCAGTGTAGACGCGGGTATCTCTTGTTTCTAGCCCATTCTTGAAGGTAGTTGTCATCATGCCCGACAACAAAGTGGAAGTTCCATCCCTAGGTACCTTCAAAAGTCTGGCACCCATTGTCGAAATGGATGGAACCAACTATGAACTGTGGGCCATGCAGTTAATGAGTTTGATGCGGTGTAATGGCAAGAAGCACATCCTCACGACAGAGAAGCCACGTGACAAGACTGGGATGAATGCCTCATGGGAAATGGATGATGTGTATGCTCGTATATGGCTATTTGGGACTGTATCCACGGAGATAGTTAATGATATACGGAGTCGGCCTACTTCAAAGGCTATATGGGACATTCTTGCCACGACATACTCTCCGGCAAAGAATGAGTCGAAGATACTCCAGCTCCAGCATGATATCCTCACGTCGAAGCAGAATGGTCGCCATCTACACACCCTCTATACATCTTTGAGGGGTATGTTCGAGAAGTCACATGGCTACATACCCTTGACTACTACAACAGAGCAGCTCAAGGCATACAGAGACTCCATGATGACTGGGGTATTTCTAGCATCCCTAGATCCGTAGTATGACGTAGCTCGTGCCCAAACCCTCACTGATGCTACTATACCTTCTATGGAGGGGGCGTACCGCAGATTTTAAGTAGACTATCTATATCCTCTGGTAGTACTTTATAGCACCAGTCGTCTTCAGCTATGGCGGCATCACGTGGTCGAGGCAGCCATACATTATATCGTGGCAGGGGGAGTCCCAACCGCGATAGAGGAGGGGGTGGTCGACCCCGTCAACCGTGCACCTATTGCCACAGGACAAGACACTCTGACGAAACCTGATATTCTAAGCATGGGTTTCCTGCGTCAGCCAGGCATAATAGACTGGGAATCCATCATCTGCATCTGATCAGAGGTTTGACGAGCTTGTAACATGACTGAGAGAGATTACGCCTGGCACGTTTCGATCTACCAGCTCTCCTTCAGGATTCTCAAGGTTGTGGCCTCAGCATCTGCGTCTACATCAGGTATAGAATATGCTTTTACTAGTTGCTACTGGGCAGATATATCGAAATGGATCATGGATTCCGACGCATCCAATCATCTCTGTGGTGACAGAGGTCAGTTTAGCATTTTTCGTCCTACTCAGCTTGGACGATCAGTTGTGATAGCAGATGGAACACATTCCCCCACCACTGGTCAGAATCAGAATCAAGGAGGTGCGGGAAAAGGCACCAACTGCAGGTTTTGCGGGAACGAAGCCTACTTTGGCCCTGATCCGATAGTGCGAGACTCGACATTGTTTTCCGCGGCTTTTTCTCTTGCTCCTGGATTTGGACGACTGGAGAGAGGAAGACAGGAGCCCCTACCCCAGTAAATGGATTGGATATCCAAGGGCCACCCGCAAAAGAAAGAGAGGCTTTGGCTGCGGAAACGGGGTAGCTAGAGCAGCAGCGCAGGGACACACTTTATAGGAGCCGAAAGAGAGAGAGTGAGACCACAAGCGAGGTCTTTTTCGGGAAAGATCCTGGACCCGGAATGGAATTGAGTAGCTTTGCTTAGTTGATTAAAAGACCGCTTCTTTGCTTTCTCCCGGTCCGGCCGGAACCACAGACCCCTCAGGCACCATCACATTCCCGGGACTGACCTAGGATGCGACGGCGGGATCCGTATACCAGATGTTCAATTGACTTCTCCGACAGCTGGGACAGAGGAGGGGGAAAGACTCATTCGCATAGTACGCGAGAGCACTATACCTATTCTACGAGGCGGGAATGAAAATCACGACTTCCTACAATATATGACGGAGGGAGCTTTTTCGCGATTCTAGTTCTTTCTTTCTCTATCTCACCGGAAGAGAGAAACCGCAGAAAGAGAGAGGGGCTCTATATCTCCTGAAAACCCATCCAGGGAGACGGCTGAGGACTCGGGACCAAGCCCCCCAGACCCCCCACCAAAGAAAGCGTCCGAGTATACTTTTCCGAGGGGGGCACCCAGTTCTCCGGAACCAGGACACATCCAAACGAAAGAAAAAAGACACTTCTGAGTCCTACAAGTGAGCACCAACTCAGACGGCAGGAAGCAGGAACTTCCTATTCGACATCGACCACTCTGGCTTACCAGAAGCTTTTTGCAAGAGCCTAAGAGCGGGGGAAATCTCAGAAACAGAACGAGGGTATATACCCGACGGCGCGAGGGAGGGAGCACGAACCGGGCGACCGACTCTTTCGGATTCGGGAGGTCATTTCACTCTCTTTCTCCGAGAGGTAGGAATAGAGGGTGGAATCTAGTCGGGGGCTCGCTCCAATTTCTGAGGAGCCGGGGCTGAGGGTCCCCCCGGGGCCTTCCCTTCCCCCAACCCCATCCCTGCGGGCTGTTTTCTAGAGCAGGAGGGTCTGCAGCTTTCTCTCAGTCCCGACGCGCCCCCCGCAACTAGACTTTCTATAATAAGCCGCTTACCGAGGCGGGAGGACCGGGGTCCAGAGTGGGTTGGGGTATGGAGCCGTAAGCACGGTGGGGCCGAGTACGTGCCTGTACGGTTCATGGGTGGGATATGAGATGCTCTTGGTTGGGACCTTTCACTCACTCCCCTCTATTCGAAATATGCCTTTCTAGGAGCATTACGATCTGCAGCTCAAATGGTCCCTTATGAGGTCTCTATCGGTCTTATTCTTATTGTGCGCCTTGTGAGCACGTTTGGATCCGCGAAGGCACGCATCGGATGTTCCCCTAACCCAACCCGGGAAGTTCCCGGAGGGAACGGCAGCATGAGGAATGTCCGCGTCTCGTCGCAAGGTGTCGAAGGGTTTTAAACCAAGGCTCATTTTGAGTTGTCGGTTCATAGGGCTGGCAGTGCAGTCCGGGGCACAAGGGTCCTGGTACTATCCAGGTGCGAATAAGCCCGGAGGTGACTGCAATGAGACGATTGCCCCCAGCTCCACCGGCCTAAACGAGGAGCAAACACTCGAACGTGAGAGCAAGGGATCACCGCTCCGACAGAGGGAGGAGAGAGGTTGGAGAAGTGGGTGGGGGTCCGTCCCGTCGATCCGAGCGAAGCGGGGGGCCCTAGCTCCTAGGGGGGGTGACAGATCGGCCATAGGACTAGTCCGGTACCTACACCAGGGCAAAAGATGTCGAGCATACGACGATGCCGCCCGTTTTCATTTCGTGGAAGTACCCGGCAGAGGAAAGGGCTGTAGGTGCTTGCGCGACAAAAAAAGCACGGACGAGCCACATGCAGGGAAACTTGCACGTGTGGTTCTGGCCGGAGCCCCCGGTATACTGTACTAATATGTGTAGGTCCCTGTAATTCGAGTGAGATTGTCATGGCGCAAAAGCAGATATGGTTCGGTATTCCCTTGTTCCCCGTATTGGTTATGTTTTTTATTCCTTGTCTAGCAGAAACTAATCGAGCTCCGTTTGATCTCCCAGAAGCGGAAGCTGAATCAGTTGCAGGCTATAATGTAGAATATGCGCGGGATGCGATCCTGGGGAGTTCACTGTTGGCGGAAGCCAATGTCCCGGGGACTCATTCTGACTGAAACAAGGGGTGGGTCTTTACCAACTTCGACAATCCGACAACTCCTGGTTCTATCAAACCAGACACTTCCTGGGAGGTCTTCTACTAGACCTATAACCAGGCTCTCATTTGCCCTCTATAGTGTCGGGAACGACTCTTAGCCTCCTCAGAGAGAGGTCGTCTTTTTCCTTTTCATCATTTATTATATAGTCTTTTTCGTCCCCTAGAATCTTGTCCTATATATCTATATCTGGGGTCGTTGGGTAAAGCTAACTCCCTCCTTGGACGAGCACGGGGCTTAGTCAAGTAGAACCGGGTTGCGCTGCTTGATGCTCCGATCGAAAACAAAGAAGTGGGGCCATGCCGGACAGAATATGCGTCCAAAAGGTAGTTGACTTGCTGATTTCCGGAAGCCCGGAAAAGCAGCCGGGAAGAAGATCGTGGCAACGTAGACCTCAGTTTATTGGATCCTGGGGAACCATCACAAGGCCGGCCCCTCTTAGTTTGTTCGAACGAGAATGCCGTGTCGTCCAGCGGAGCTTAGAAGAAGGTGACTCGGAGCTTAGAAGAAGGTGACTCGCGCAGACAGCTGACTCCTTTGGAAGAGATCGGTGGTTGACTTTCTCGATTTGCAAGAATAAGGAATAGCCAGCTGGCTGGTCAATCTCAGTGATCTTATCGGCCGGCAAACCGGAGACGGACGACGACAGTCCCGACCGTCACCAGCACCGTGACGTTTACTAATCAATGACTCAAGGGCTCACTGCAAGCGGGGGAGAGGAGGTGTGGGGGCGGTGGGAAAAAGGGGGCTTAGTAGCCTCGCCTTTTTCAGCAGGCTGTGAGTTGTAGCTTAGGGAGCGTCTTCCCTCCTTCTGGGAAGATTTTGCTTTCTCCTCATGACCTGGTCGAGAGAAACATCGGTGTAAAAGATTGAGCGGGATCAGTAGAAATGAGAAGGGCCAGGTGGGCTCCTAAGACTCTCCCGGGACAGTGGCACCCCCGGACCCGCGAAGGCTTGGTGTGGCCTTTCCCCTGCTTGCTGGTAAACCCACCTGCACCCCCCACGAGTAGAAAGAAGAGCTGAGGCCTAGGGCGCTTTTGCTCCCGACACCTGAGCCTCCCAAAAAAGAGGATTGAGGATGAAAAGATAGGGATCAAGGGTTCACTAAATAATCAGAACCCGGGAGCGACAGTCCTTTGTTACACGGACTATAACAGTTCTGACAGGCCAGTCTTTTTTTCTTGTGGGGACTCTCCGGCATTCCCTCTACCCTATGGGAAAGGACTTCATTGACAAGGGGACAAGGCCACTAACCCCCATTGATAGTCGCACGAACTACAAAGCAAGAATTCCAGGTGGGCAAGCAAACATAGATAGAGATACCACACTGACGAGAGGCCTTTCTCCTTCCACAGAGCGCATCTTTTCTTTGCTTTGATAGAAGCAGGAGATAGAGCTAAGGCAAGAAAGTAGGCTACAGCGGGACAGTGGGGACAGAGGACGAGGACGAAGGAGAGGGGAGGATGTCGAATGAATCGGCATGTGATCTCGACTAACTACTAAATTCTATCCGACGTTTGTAGTTCTTTTGAATTAGCTCTTGGCACTATCATATATAATAGGTGAGTTTTGGCTTGGCAGCAAGAACCAAAGCACCTACAAGAACAGCCAAAGCAACCAAGGACTTCTCCTCCGGAAGACCATACATAGTGATATTCCCTTCGTCCTTACCCACAGTCAGGGTATATATGTCTCGACCCACTTGCAAGATAGCTTATGCTCGGAATCTTTAGTTAGTGGAAGAGTTGATCTGATCGGTCCTTCTTTGGAAGTCTCGAAGAAAGGCGGCCATGGTCGACTAGTCCTCCCTTTCCTCTCGCGGGAAGAAGACCCCACTTCTCCCGTATCGAGAATTTCTCCGGTCAAGACATATTGAATGGTGATGTTGGCGGGGGCAAGCCTTCCGATTTTCCACCCTGGGACTCGAGACCTCTGATTTCGCCCCTTGCATAAAATGTCGAGGAGGGACCGTTATCTTAATTAAGCCGGCTGTACTATATATGCCTAGAGCTTCCCCTCAACAGGTAATTCGTCCCTTTCGTCACGCTTTCATCCTTGGGGGGGTCTCATCAGGGGGGCCGGGGGGAAGAACATGACTTGGTAAGAAAGAGTCAGTTCCCCGGAGGTCTTTCTTTTCTTCTTCATTTCTTGGCCTTCCCCGGTACCCCTCCTACCCCTATGATCCGCCCGAACCGCACTTTGAAGAGAGGGGAAAGACGTCATTATAGTCAAGTTTTTCTAATCTCTTTCTTTCTCCTCTCTACTTTTCTATATGGAAAGAAAGAGTCCATTTTTTCACAACCCGGTAGGAGGGTAGGCGTCCGAATGAGAAGATTCCCGCGGCCCAGCCAAGTGCCCAAGCAAATAAGTGGAAGGAAGGAATTCATATGATTAATTGCTCCGAAATCCCATACCCTTATCTCTCCTAGAGTAGAGGGCTATCTTCCTTCCTTCGAAGAGGAAAGAGGTGTAGGCCTCACAGTATACGTAGTTTTGTATCACTCCTTCCCCAGGGACAAGGGCCTTGCTCTTTACTAGGCCTGGAAATCTCAGAAATCTACTATCTCAACAGCCTTTTTCCTCATGTTAATATATATCTGGTCTTTAAAGCTCGGAGAGGGGCGAGCGTAGGCCTTAAAGACTTTAAATGCGAGCGAGAAACTAAAGTGATCGCGCCTCAGAGGGAAAAGTGGAGCGAGGGAAACTTCGAAGCTATTAGAAAACTCAAATCAAAGGGCGTTTTGCATTATATTCGAAAGTCTAGTAATGGAAAACTGGACATGTGAAGCTAGCGGGAAAGAGAAGCAAGTGAGAATCAAAGCAACTAGACTATCGAATAGAAAAAAGATCTTGATTTACCGATTAACCTCTCTCTTTCCCCCGCCTACGCTTCCTGTCTTGCCTCAAAGCTCGCCCGCGCATCCACGTGAAAAAGCAAGCATGTCAGCTGCCAGTTTCAAAGACAGCCCAGTACCAGCCGGTAATTCAACATGCGGCCCGGAACCCGAGGGATCGCGCATCTTTCAAGAGAGATGAACAGGATGGGGTGAGAACAGAAGCACTGGATTGCAAGTGCATGCTGCGTCAGCGGAATTGAGCTGGACTGGTGGATTATTAGCTAATAGAGCTGCAGAATAGAGTGACAAGCTTTTCCACTCCGTGCGAGATCTAGTACGTCAGGAGTAGTGAACTCGTAGACTTTCTACGTAATAAGCTCGCTCGCCTTCGCCTATGTGTCTTATCCGCTCTGATCTACTGTTGTATCCTCCGCATGTCTCGTGTGGTGAGTGAAGAAATCCATCCAATACCGACTTTTGTTTTGGGCTTCAAAAAACCCTCCCTAGGTCATTCATTATACATCGTCCCTTCTTGAAGAAGTCCACGATTCCGAAAAAAGCGCCCTTTTCTTATTGCGAATATTAGCCCGGGAATTGTCAAACCGGAAAAGCAGGCAGGGAAGTTGAACAGGCGGGGGCGATGGGATTCTTGGCTCAAGCACAGGGGACAAAGAACAAAAGCGCAGGATTGAAAAGGTTCCACAGGAGAGATTGCAAGAGTACAAGTCCCGCTATGAGCTGAACCCTACATGCCCTCTCTCTTTCGAGAAGCAAAGCACCCGAGCGGGACATGTGGCTACGCATTTGACATTCCCGCGCGGGGGCTCTGGTACAAGGGTCAAGCCGAAGAGCAGTCAGGTTGACGGGGAGGCGGTAGGAAGGTCGGGAAGGTAAGCAAGGTCTGGTGCAGGGGAAGAGCTCCGATATCTTCGTAATACGGAAAAGGTTGTCATACTTCTCGTAATACGCGCTTTCTCTAACTGGGCAAAGAGAATATCTCATCCGTCACCAGTAAGATAGAGTAGGAGCGAAGCAGAGAGAGGGTGTAGCCGAAAAGCGAAGCGTTAAGAGGCTTAGCCCCTTCTAGTTCGCGCAAGGGTACTAGCTAGGACTTAGTACACTCTTCCAACCAGCTGATACTGACTTACCTTTGCACTTCCCCGGTATGAGACTGATCTACTTTCCCCGGGTGCGAACCGGATAGAAAGAAAGAAAAGTGATGAAAACAGACCCACCCCCTCTAGCCTTCCGGGGGCTCGCATCCAAAACTCACGATCTTTCTTTTAGCTTATATATATATCTTGTTTTTCGGTATTTTCTTCAACCTATGGTCAAAGAGATCTATCTACTACCATACCGCCTTACTCGCCTCGGCTTTTCCCTTAGAAATCACCTTCCGGGTCCGCGGGCCTCGAACCCTCACTAAAACAGCGCTTGTATCCTGCTGGAAGAGAATAAGCGCATGTAGACTATTCGCCATAGACTCTCTCACTCGAGCTGAGACACAAAAAGATGCTTGCACGCTTCCTAAACGAGAAGAGAAGGAAAGTGGGCGACAAGATTAGCAAAGCCACTATTACTATTATATCCAGGTCATACTACCTACTCAGCTTAACTACACTCTGCTGCTTTTCGTGCTAATACTACGGATGGCTGACTTCGTCAACCTTATTCCAACTCCGAAGGTCAAAAATCATTGTGTATAATAATTGCCCGAACAAGAAATACCTGAAACCACCAGAAAGCAGAAGAAGACGAAGAGCTGCAGCAGGCGTATTCTAATGATGACCTTTTCTCGTAGTAGGCGCTACCTTTCATCGAGAACCAACCTGAACAAAGAGAGAGACGGGACCTAAAGAGCGTTGAGCTTTGCTTGCGCTGCTCTGTTCTTTCGGCTCAACAACAGCAAGCCTCCTTTCTTTTTGAGTCGGATGATAGATATCAGAATATGGTGTCTGAACTTCTTCTTTCTGCTTTGCGGTTGTTACTACTAGGTTGTTTGTTGTTTGAGTCGGCTTTGATTCCTGTTCTGTCCCCTAGGGGATCCTCCCAAAAAAGAGGATTGAGGATGAAAAGATAGGGATCAAGGGTTCACTAAATAATCAGAACCCGGGAGCGACAGTCCTTTGTTACACGGACTATAACAGTTCCGACAGGCCAGTCTTTTTTTCTTGTGGGGACTCTCCGGCATTCCCTCTACCCTATGGGAAAGGACTTCATTGACAAGGGGACAAGGCCACTAACCCCCATTGATAGTCGCACGAACTACAAAGAAGGAATTCCAGGTGGGCAAGCAAACATAGATAGAGATACCACACTGACGAGAGGCCTTTCTCCTTCCACCTGCTCTCTTCCCCTCCCTCGACTTTGATATTCCGTCAATATATAATAGGGCAGAAGTGTCGTATGACTGCTTTCCATATTGGATTCCTGCATCCCCAGAGTTTGGATAGTGAAACAGACCTAGGAGGATCTCTTAGTGTTGTGCAGTCCAGGGAGGTGCAGTTGACTTCTACATTGA
This sequence comes from Ottelia alismoides, assembly GCA_037367405.1. Lineage (NCBI taxonomy): Eukaryota > Viridiplantae > Streptophyta > Magnoliopsida > Alismatales > Hydrocharitaceae > Ottelia > Ottelia alismoides. Next base: position 795,593 of record JAZKJV010004716.1, read on the forward strand.
GGCTTTCGAATGTTCTCTATGCTCCTGAATTTTCTACAAATTTATTACCAATTAGTCAAATCACCGTAGATTTACATTGTCGTGCCATCTTTGATCCATCTGCTCTTGTGTTTCAGGACATACTCACGGGCAGAGTGATTGGAACTGGTCGTGAGCAAGGGGGTCTTTACAGACTAGTGCAGTCTCCATATGATGGCGCCTCTTCGTCTCTCTACACTGGATATGTTTCTCTATATATGTGGCATCTGCGATTTGGTCATCTTCCGCTACAAAAGTTGATTCATATTCTTCATCAGATTTCTCCTCGCTCCACTTTTCAGTGCAAGGCCTGCCAGCTTGGGAAGCATCATCGGTCCACTTTCCAGAATCGTCAAAGTCCAAGTAGTCATAGTCTATTTGAGTTGCTCCATTTCGATATTTTGGGTCCTAGTCGTGTCCCAGATCATCGGGGACATTTTATCTTGTTGCAGTTGATGAGTTTTCTTGATTGTCTTGGATTTTTCTTCTTAAGAACAAGTCTGATGCTGGTCCTATTATTCAGTCTTTTATTAATGAAATAAAGAACTTTTTTTTTGCAAAATTCAAGTTCAAATGTTCTGATAATGCACTAAATTTTGCAGCACTCAGCTTTCTCAATTTCTTAAGTCTCTTGGTATTGTGCATCTGATATCATGAGCATATACTTCCCAACATAATGGGGTGGCTGAAAGGAAACACCGCCATCTTTTGGATGTTACCAGATTCCTTTTGATTCAGAGTTGTGCTCCTCATTCCTATTGGGGAGATGCGGTTCTAACTGCTTGTTACTTGGTAAATCGTATGCCTTCTTCGATGCTAGGGGAGAAGATCCCATTCTTGATTGCGTTTCCCGAGACGGATATTCTCGCTTACGACTCGTGTTTTTGGTTCTGTAGTGTTTGTTCATCAACTCTCTCCTGGTCTTGACAAACTCTCTCCCAGAACAGTCAAATATGTGTTTGTTGGGTATTCCAAAAACCAAAAGGGATATCGTTATTTTGACCGATTCGACGAAGGTACTATGTTAGTGTTGATGTCACCTTCTTTGAGTCCATTATATATTTTTCTCCCACAGGCGACAGGCTTACTCCTTCAGAGGATGGAGAAGAGATCTATATGTCTCCTCCTCCATCATTACCATGCACTACTCCATCACCACCGTCCTCTCCATCCCCGCCACCACCAACACCACCACCAACACCACCTCCTCCACTACCATCTCCTATTTTCTTTCCACAGATTTACCAGCGAAGGCCCCATGCTCGTGCGCCTACTCCATCATCCAGCACGCCCAAGGTATGTACTGAGCATTTGAGTTCTTCTAATGGCACCGGAGATTTGCATGTACAGACTGAGGTACAGGGTGCAGATACTATTTATACTACTCATGTTGAGGATCTGGATATGCCTACTGCACTTCGCTGGCAGAAACGTGCATGCATTATGCACCCTATTGGTTCTCATGCTTCCTTGGAGCGTCTTTCCAAGGACTTCCGGCAATTTGTTGTGGGGTTGTCTACTGTAGAGATACCACGGTCATACCAGGAGGCATAGCAAAGCAGTCAGTGGCGCCTGGCTATGGAAGAGGAGATGGGAGCCTTACAATCACGAGGTACAAGGAGTGTCGTTCATGCTCCACTAGATGCATCTGTTGTTGGTAGCAAGCGGGTATTTACTGTGAAGCATCGACTTGATGGTACCGTAGACGGATACAAGGCCAGGCCGGTTGCTCGTGGGTTCACCCAGACTTATGAAATGGATTATCAGGATACTTTTTCTCCTGTCGCACGTCACTCTACCCTGCGGATACTTGTTGTTGTTGTGGTACGTGATTGGCCACTTCTCCAGTTAGATGTCACGAATGCTTTCTTGTATGGTGATTTGCAGGAAGAGGTTTACATGCAGCTGACACCAGGGTTTGCTGCTGAGGGGGAGTCAAGTATGGTGTGCCGTTTTCATAATGCTATATATGTCCTTAAGCAGAGTCCGAGGGCTTGGTTTTAGAAGCTCTCAGAATTGATTGAACAAAAGGGGTTTGTCAGATCTAATGCAGATCATACTTTCTTTGTAAAGAGAAACCAGAGAGGAATTGTAGTCATTCTGGTTGATGTTGATGATATTGTTATCATTGGCAGCAACGAACATGGCATTCAAGCAGCCAAGGATTTCCTTGGACAGCAGTTTGTTACTAAGGACGTTGGCACGTTGCGTTACAGCAGTTTGTCGTGAGTCCGAGAGGGAAAAATGACATTCACAATCAATGACCATAGATGTCACCATTTGCAAATCATTTCCATAGTGTATCCCAAGAAAAGAAAACGCACAGTAGAAATATCTGTGGACATCAACTATTGTAATTAACAAGGTTGCAGAAATCGGTAGTCGGTATTCGATCGATGGGGTCACTGACTAAAGACTAATCGGCAGTCGGGCGGCTAATCGAATTTAGTCGACCATTAGACAGTTTCGATTTTTTTAATTATTTTCAATATATAAATCAAATACATGTATTCTTATATATTTGCAATATAAATCAATTTTATACATATATTTTTACATATTTGCATACATTTGTACAATTTTTATACTTTCATAATGAAACAAAAGGAGTAATTGACTTTGAATACAACATTAAGTATATAGGAATAAGTTTGATGTTAAAAAAGCAAAAAAAAAAAATAACTTCTATGTAAATGTCGGCCGAGTAATCGGTCGATATGCTGACGAATCGACGCGAATATTCGGGTTGATCGACTAATGGCCGACTAGGCCTAGTAGAGTCGGTTGCCCCCCGACTCTACTAGTCGGAGCGACTAGTCAACCGACTTTTACAACAGTGGTAATTAATGATATCGATTCTTATACAAAATCATGACATCTAGAGCTTACCTTTCTAATTGATTCTGCAGCGATCAATGAGCTTCGAGATTTCTAATTTCAGTAGGTAGAATTACAGAGGCCCTAGATCCTTCCTGTCACATCCATGGGCCAAGTGGCCAGTTGATTCATCATAAGATTGATAGTAGAGGATTTCAGTGCTGATCAGTGGTCACGAGATGATCGCAGACTGTCTGCAACTACAATTCGACGAGTTCAACTTGATTTTAGGCATGGATTTGGTTGTTAGCTTATCATGTCCTGGTTAATTGTTTCAGGAAGATGGTTGTCTTCAGGATTCCGGACTTACCTGAGTTTACCTTTTAAGGTGCATTACATGACTCCAAAATGGAGTATATCTCAGTATTAAGAGCTCACAGACTTCTCGATCGGGAATGTGATTTATATCTAGTTTTGTCCGAGAGACATCTGATGGAGAGCCCATGGCACAAGACATTAGGGTAGTGTCCAATTATCCTAATGTGTTTCCTGATGATTTGTCAGGTTTACCGCCCGAGAGAGAGATTGAGTTCGTGAACATATTACTACAAGATACACAACCAATCTCGATGACTCAGTATTGCATGGCACCAGCTAAGTTGAGAGAATTAAAGGTGCAATTGCAAGAGTTACTTGACTTGAGCTTTGAGAGGCCGAGCACTTCACCTTGGGGTTCTCCCGTTCTTTTCGTCAAAAAAAAGATGGGTCGATGAAATTATGCATTTTTTTACAAATAACTGTAAAAGAAAACGGTGAAGAACCATTATCCTCTCCGCGCATCAATGACGTTCTCGATCAACTACGAGGATCTTCAATGTTTTCAAAGATCGATCTCCAATCTGGCTACCATCAGCTGAAGATTCGAGAGTCGGATATTCTGAAAGCATTCAGGAGTCGATATGGACATTATGTGTTTGTTGTGATGTCGTTTGGGCTCACAAATACACATGCAACATTCATGCATATGATGAATAGGATATTCCATTCATACTTGGACAAGTTTGTGGTTGTATGCATTGATGATGTGTTCATATATGCTCGAATGAATGGGATCGCATAAATGATCTAAAGATAGTCCTGGACACACTTCAAGAGCATAAGTTATATGCCAAGTTGAGCAAGTATGAGTTATGTTTATCCTATGTCTCCTCCCTTGGGCATGTCATTTCCGGAGAAGGTATCTTGTATCGTAATTAACCCTGCAAAGATCGAGGCACTCATGTCTTGGGAGTAGCCCAAAACAGTCGCTCACTTTCGAAGCTTCCTTGGACTAGCACGTTATTATCGATGCTTCGTCAATGGTTTTTTCCCAAGTTGTTCTTCATCTGACGTAATTGTCATGGAAAAGAAGTTCCTTTCATTTGAGATGATTCATGCAAACAAGCCTTCAGGACACTGAAGGAAAGATTAACGATTCTGCCTATTCTTGCACTTCCTTCAAGCACTTAAGATTATGCAGTATATACAAATGCTTCAAGTCAATATTTAATAACAATTCTGATGCAGCAAGGTCATGTAATTGCTTACACATCACATCAATTGAGATCGCGTGAGCAGAATTACCTCATCCATGAATTGAAGTTGGTGGCAGTTGTCTTCGCTTTGAAGATCCGGTGACACTAACTCTATGAGGCGAATTTTGAGATTTTCATATATCGCAAAAGCTTAAAGTACATCTTTGATCATAAAGAGCTGAACATGAAACATCGTAGGTGGTTTGAGCTACTGGAGGATTTTTAATGCAAGATCTCTTACCGTTCCTGTAAGGGAAACATTGTGGCAGATGCGCTTAGATGGAGAACTCATACACATACGACAAACTAGCAATACACGTAGGATTTGCTCGTAGCTTTGACTGATTGCCATCCTTATGAGAGTGTCTATATCTACTGTCATGCCTCCGTAATTCAGCAATCTATGGGATCGTATAGTAGAAGGACAGATCCTTGGATTTGAGACGAATACATGTGTTCCATTAAGGACAAAGGTAATGATTTTATGGTAACTAAGTCCATTTTGTGGAAGGTTGGCTGGGTCATTGTGCCCAACGATAATCAATTACACAAAGATATTCTTGATGAGGCACACAGTTCATGATCATCTATTCATCTTGGCATCACGAAGATGTACCGAGATCTGAACTAACATTCTGGCAGGACGGGATGAAGCGAGATGTGACACATCATGTTAGCAGATTCTTGACCTGTCAGATGATCAAGACTAAGCATAGGAGACCACCAGAGATATTACAATCTCTTCCCATTCTAGAGTAGAAAAGGGAGAGTTTTTCTATGTATTTTATCACTGGATAGCCAAGGACATCAGGTGGCTACCAATGTTGTAAAAGTCCCTCGACTGGCCCGACTAGTAGATCCGACTAGTCTAGTCAGTGGGGTGGCCGACCGAGTACCAACTAATTCCCGCTAGTCACACTAGTCGACCAATTTTTGCTTGGTGATACCATATTTTTATATGTTTTTTCCTTTTTTTATTAACAAACTTATAACAATATGCTTAGTGTTTTACTTAAATTCAATTACTTTTTATTTTATTATGATAGTATAAAAATATACAAAATCTATGTAAATATATGAATAAAAATGAGTTACGTATTTAAAGCATGGAAGGCCATATCGGCGATATATCACCGATATATCGGTTTCGATGACCCCTCCATTTCGATATTCAGGTGTATATCCTTTTATACGGTATCGTATATATCGCCGACATATTCTTTTCTTCCTTGCTAAGTTTTGGGATCTTTTTTGCCTATATAATGAGGCATATCGGCAGCCATTTCCACCATCTCACCCTTGGCATTAACCATGCTTTCCTCTCTTCCTTTGCATTTTGAGGTGAGATTTTGATTTCCTCTTCCTTAGTGATTTTGTTCTCATGTTTGTTAAGTATTAGTATTGCATAATTTCCTTTTGCATGTAATTTGAGCTCTCAATTTTGGGGCTTTTGATGTTTGTGTAGTAATTAAGAGATCTTATGGATGAATTGGTTTGGATCTCTTATTTAGGAGTTACGATACATGATTTGGTGGTGATTTTTGTTTACAAAATTTGTGTATTTAAATAAATCCGAAAATTAAAAAAATAGATCCACAATTTATTGAGTTTTTGGTTCATGAAATTTGGGGCTTTTAATTTTAGTGTGTTCATTAAGAGATATTATGGTTGAATGGAGTTGTATATATTGTTTAGGAGTTAAGAAACAAAATTTATGGTGATTTTTGTTTACAAAATGTGTGTATTAAAACAAATCTGAAAATTAACAAAAATAGATCGACAATTTAATGAAGTTTTTATTTAAGAAATTTGGGGGTTTTGATTTTTGTGTGTTTATTAAGAGATGTTACGGATGGATGGAGTTGGATCTCTTGTTTAGGAGTTAGAAACATGATTTGGTGATGATTTTGTTAACAAAATATGTCTAATTAAATAAATCCGAAAATTTAAAAAATATATCCACAATTTAGTGATTTTTTATTCATGAAATTTGAGGATTTTGACTTTTGTGTGTTTATTGAGAGATGTTATGGATGGATGGAGTTGGATCTCTTGTTCAAGAGTAAGGAAACATGATTTGGTGGTGATTTTTGTTAACAAAATGTTTCTAATTAAATAAATCCGAAAATTTTAAAAAAATAGATCCACAATTTAGTGAGTTTTTTTGTTCACGAAATTTGGGGATTTTGATTTTTGAGTGCTTTTTGTTCAGGATTCAAGATCATGGCACACTCTGCTTCAGACTCTGGTGCATTATCTTGTTGGCAGCAATAAAAATGTTGCCAAGTGCACTCGTTGTATAAAAAGACGTGAGGGATTCGGTGAAAACCAGCATGGAGGGGGAAAATGAGAAGGATGTGGAGAGGTCCAGGCGGGATGAACAGTTCAAGGAGTTCATATTTGTGAAGGAGTTCAATGTCCTCTCAGATTCAGACAATGAGGATTTTGTCTACCCTGATGATATTAAGAACGAAGCGGAGAGGAGGGCGTACAGGAGGGCGACAAAAGAGTCCATGAGGAGCGAGTTTGAGAGGAAAGAACTCGTCGGTGCACGTGGCGGCTTCCCTGGTGCCGGTGGCAGTGAGAGTAGTTCTGGAGGTGCACCAGTACCACCACCCACTAAGAAATACAAGGGGAAGGGACTAGAACCATTCTCGACGAGGATTGGGTCCATGCAGTACAAGCTAAGAAAGGATCCGAAGAAAAAGACGGTGAAGGGGATGCTCATCAATGCACGGGAGAGTGTGGGCAAGACCATCGGCAAGCTCTTCTTTGGGGAGAGCATCCACACCATTGATGAGATCGTCGCAGCTGGAACAGGAGTGAAGGCTCCCACTGCCAAAGAGTTGCTGAACACGTATCTTGCGCAGGAGAAGGAGAAGATGAACGAATACATCTCGGACATAAGGAAGAGATGGCCAGAGTACAACGTGACGTTGATGTCTAACGGCTGGACAAGCTATACGAGGAAGCAGATCATCAATTTCCTCGTTTACTGCGATGGTAAGACCATTTTTCGTAAATCTGTCGATGCATCCGAACAAGTCAAGGACTACAAGTACCTGCTGAAGTTGATGAAGGACGTCATTAAGGACGTTGGGAAAGAGAACATTGTGCAGATTGTGACGGACAACAGCAGCAACTTCAAGAAAGCAGGTAAAGCAATAATGAAGTCTAGCAGCTACGGCATTTTTTGGACACCTTATGTAGATATGATTCTGAAGGACTTCCGGAAGAGGAAGCTCGCCACGAAGGTGATGGAACAAGCATGAGTGATCACAACTTTCATTTACAACCATTCCAAAGTGTTATCTTTGATGAGGCGGACTTGCAATGGTGAGTTGGTGAGGCCTGACATCACACGTTTTGCAACCAATTTTATAGCGTTGTAAAGCCTCAAACAACACAAGGCAGGGTTAAAGAACATGTGCTGCCAAAGTGAATGGTTTGAGAACCCAGAAGCTCGGACCGAAGGATGGCAAAGAGTGGAGACAATTATCAATGATCTCCATTTCTGGGATGACGTGACAAGGGTCACGAAGATAACGGAACATGTTGTTTCTGCATTGTGTATCGTAGATGGGGACAAGAAACCAACTATGGGAGTCATCTACGAGGCAATGCGCTGCATGAGGAAGAAGGTTAGAGAAGCAGTTGGGAGAGGATTTAAAGCATGGTTGGACACCATAGACGAACGATGGTCCAAGATGCTCTCACATCTTCTTCACAAGGTTGGTATGTATTATTATCTGATAAATATTTTTAATCCATTTTGGTAGGTATTTTAGAAGGATTAAAATTTGAGAATCGTTCGTCTCGAGCGTATTACTTGAATCCGAAGTACCAATACAAGAACAATCTTGGTACAAATGGAGACCTTCTAGTAGTTGTTCAACTTGTGGTGGAGAAGCTCGTCAATGACGAGAAGGCACAAACCTCGTGCATGAATGAGGTAATATTGATTGTAAAATGTATAATCTATAGTCGTGTACAGTGAGTTTAAAATTATTTTGAGGCACAAACAATGTTATGACTTAAAGTTTTGATTAACGTGCAGAGTAAATACTTTAGGGATGACTTGGGTTCTTTCGGTAGAGTAACCACGGTTAATGGACGCGGCAGTACTCTTCCTGGTAAGGACTAAGTCTATTGATTGTGATGTGTAACAACTTGACTATTATGGATTTATCTCTTTTGGATTTTCTGCAGCCAAATGGTGGTTACTGTATGGGATGGAAGCTCCCAACCTACGGAAAGTGGCAGTGAAAATATTGTCTCAAACAACATCTGCCGGTAGTTGTGAGAGAAATTGGAACACATTCAACTTGATCCATTCGAAGAGACGGAACAAGTTGGGAGAACAACGACTCCACGATCTTGTTTTTGTGTACTACAACTTGAGGTTGAAGATGAAACATGCAAGAGAGGGGCATGACAAAGAGGCCTATACAGACCCCATCGATCTTGCATATATTTTCAAAATGCACGACGACGATGCAAATGAAGATGTTCTGCAGAGGTGGTTGGATTCCAATGGTGCTCCATTACTCGATCAACCAGGAGGTAGGCCAAATCAGAATATAAGCCAACAAAGGGGAGCAGATGTTGGTGACTACTTGACCAGATCTGGGCGAATTACGGACCTTCTTGGAGAGTTAGAGCTTGATGCGATTGTGGACGACATTCTCTCCACTAGATCGAAATCCAAATCGAAATCAAAAGATGACACTGGGAGCGATGATGATGATGATAATGCTATTGGTGGTCGTGGTGGATCAGGTGATGGGGAGACATATTAAAGGGGGTCAGGGTCTGCAGGGGGTGGTCGTGGACCACATAATGATACAAGATTCAAGTCCGGGTGAGAATACATAGAACGATGTAGAAACATACATGGGCGGTTTGTCCCAAGTCCGAGTCCACAACCTATGGATTACAATACATATGGACGACGTGGCCATCATCCTATAGATTAGCTATATGGACGATTTGATATCATCTGTAGGTTCGTTGAGTTGCATGGATATTGACAGCCCATAATGCGGAGGAACACCCAGTCCATGGGCGGATATAGAACCTCACAAGATGAAAGATCATTTGGCATCTTTCCTGAATATTTTCCTGCTCCTCCACCTAGACCTCCTCCTCAGGCGTATAATCCTCTATCTTATGGATATGGTAGCAACAATGGGTATGGAGGATATAACAGCCTATGTTCATGAAAGCGGTCTGTGCGGCCGCATATGTGGCCGCATATGCTTAAGTGGTCTCCTCAGTGCACCGATTACCTGAAGCCCCGCTTTATGCGCCATTTGCGCATATATAGCCCACATATGCAAGATGTGCGGACACATATGCACTCCGTGCGCCCGCTTAAGGTCCAGTTGGGTAATAGAATCCGGATCTTAAGATCTATGTCTTGTATTATTTTGATTATATATATTAAATAAGATCATGTAACAATATCTTTGATGATTTTGATATTCGATTGTACTATTTTGAGCTCTATATGAAAAGCATTTTTCTTAGATCTTTTGTTGGACCACATTTATTCATAAATTCACTTTAGTTGTTGTCACTTTTGTAGATATTTATTTATTTTTAAATAAAAATAGAAAATCACGTAGAACCGCATATAGCCTGCATATGTCCCCGCGTACCGGTTAATCGCTATTCAGTGACCTATCCGAACACATACGCATACCGCTTCCGTGAACCTTGATAACAGCTACAGCGGTGAGAACTATCAAGGTAGCCAACCCCATCAGAGCCAGGGCAAATTCTTTGGCGGTGACAGTTTCAGCTTCTTCCCTGAGTACTACGCTCCTCCTCCAGGTCCTCCTGTACAGAGATCTTCTCCTACTCCGTCGTCGTCATCTCGAAGATCTCAAGCTAGTACTTCGCAGCCTCGACGTGCACCTCGTGACACCGGATCTAGCAGTGATTATCCTCAACTCGGGATACTCATAGGGATTGATGATCATTAATACATGCAGTATATCATGGATTATAAGGCCGTGTACTCGTACATGACATGGGAAAACTATTGCGGGTTCATTGAGTCAGCAATCCGCTATGAGAGAAAAAAGGCAGGGGGGTCGATTTAGATCTGTCGTGGAATTCTTGGTTTTAAATCATCTCTTTTACAATGTTAAATTGATTTGGATATTTTTCATTTATTTTTGTAGCCTATAATAGATAAATCTTTATGCCAAACAATGATTGTCTCGTTATATATTCCAATCGATATGACCGATATATGCAGTTTAAGGATCATAGTCCTCATAAATTATCTATGTGTGTTATGAAGTGTATATTTGTAGTATTTCATGTTATAAACTTATAAGAACTTGAATGGAATTCATTTCCAATATTTATAAGTCAAGAATAAGCATAAACATCGAGATAACCGATATGTGTGATACCGATATGTGCGATATATGGTTTATAAATTGATCGACATGTGTGATATAAGTATGTATTTGTACTTTATTTGTTAGTTAAATATCTTGGATGACCTTAGCTTCTGAAAAAAATGCCAAAAAAATTGCCTTTTTTGAGCCATTTTCAACATTTCCACCAATATCGTCGATGTATTCCGATATATCCATTTCCGGGCGTACCGAAACGATATCGATATCGATACGGCCTTCCATGATTTAAAATAACCATAAAATTCAATGCCAAATGAAGTCTGACTAAATCTGATTAGTTGTCCGACAAGCAATTAATCCTTAGTCAGTGACTTGATCGGCCAAGTACCGACTAACGACTTTTACAACCTTGGTGACCACGATGTTACTGAATCATTGTTGACAGATTGACCAAGTCAGCCCATTTCATACCTATCAGCATCACCTACACTCCATCTAGGTTGACCAGATTTAATATGTTGAACATTATCAGGCTTCATGGTATACCGTGTGCGATAATGTCTGATAGAGACTCGAGGTTTACATCTCACTATTAGCACCAGTTCATGTCAGCACTACAGACATAGCTGAAGATGAGTTTCGTATACCATCCACACACCGACGGATAGAGCGAGTATACTATTCAGACACTTGAGGATTTGCTACATGTGTGTACTCTAAAGTAGAAAGGGTCCCGGAAGGACCAGCTGTCATTGGTAGAATTTCCATATAACAACATTCATCATCCTAATATTGGTATGACACCATTCGAAGCCCACACGAGCGGAGATGCCTCACATCTCCCAGTTGGCGTGAGGTAGGTGAACACACTCTTTACTCTGTAGATCTCTTAAAGGATTGTTGACTTTGTGAGGTGAAGATTTTCGACAGCTCAAGAGTCGCCAGAAAAGTTATATAGGGTAGGAGATTGGGTGTTCCTATGAGTATCTCCTATGAAGACAGTATAGAGATTTAGTGTTTATGGCAAGTTGGTACCACGCTATGTCGGAACGTTTAAGACTATAGCTCGTATGGGGAAGGCGACCTATCGAGTAGCCCTTCCTCCACATCTATCGGCTATATACGATATATTTTATATATACAATCTAAGGAAGTACGTGCACGATCCTCGCTATGTCATCAGCTACGAGAACCTTGACGTGGAGCCAGACTTGACATTTAAGGAGAGGACAATACATATACTCAATAGTGCTGTGAAAAAGTTTCGCAACAAAGAGATTTCCTTAGTCAAGTGCTATGGCACCGACATGGTGTCGAAGAGGCAATATGGGAGACTAAAGCTGACATGCGGGTATGATACCTATATTTCTTTCCAGGTATTTGCCAAAACAAGCCATTTAATTATACATGTTGAAAAAACATTGTTTGTTTTCCCTTTGAGGTTTTTAAGGCAAGATGAAATCCTGACAAAAAACATATAGTGGCCTTGACTTGAGTCTCGAGGACGAGACTTCCTTTGAGGTTTTTATATTTGTGACATCCGGATCCGAATAAACCGAACTTGACTCGATTAAGAGTTTGCAAGATCATTTAATATTCAATTAGCACTGAATAAACTCATATCGATCTATAAATCGCATATCAAAGCTTATTCAGTTGCAATTGACCAAACGTCAATCGCATCATAATGTGTGCCATCAGAAAAAACTACGACGCAAAATCCGAACCGCAAAACTAATAGACCACCATAAAATCTGACAGAATAAGACCAACAAATCGATCATTCATTGATCAGAGGTCGTTTGATAATTTAAAAACACAAAAATTGTAAACCAAGACTATATCTCGGAAATTTCAAGAATTCAACTTCGATCCGAAGTATATGAATACTATACTCATTTTGAGTGTCATTCAGAAACGGTCAAAACGAGCTATTGTACAACAGAAGCCGAAACTCGAGATGTGAATGTAGACAACTTTAATATTCCAAATAAAAGGGAGCTAAAAGAAATAAATAAATATAATAAATTCAATTTTAGCAGCCCAACACTTGGCTACTTTCTTTTCCTTCACTTAGCTTTGAATTTTTTTCAACTTGGCCCTATATCCTTTCCACTAGCAATTAACAAAACAACTTGCAATTAACAAAACCCTAGAATTTCTTGCACAAACTTGAACAGATCTTGAATATGATCTTTATATAAAATAATCTTCAATAACAACATATCAAAACTCGAATCCCGGATAAATAATCAACATAAAATCCTTGAGAATCGACCCGCTCTGATACCATGTTAGAAAATAGAAAGCGGAATCGGAAATAAAGAAGAATAAACATGGAAGAACAAAGATTTAACGTGGAACCCTACTCCGTGAGGAGCGGGATGAAACCACGGGAGAAGCCCTCAAAGGGCCGTGTTTTGTCTATTGACTTTCTCAATGGATACAGGAGGTCCGGGGCTCCTTATATAGCCTCTCTAGAGCCTCCAAAGTCCCACCACTGGACAATGTGGGACTAAACATATGGATGGGGTAAATGGATCTTCTCCAGGATCCATTTACCCTCCTACAACACAATAGGCGCACATAACAAATACTCTAACACTCCCCCTCAAGCTGGAGCATGCAATGCTCACCTTGGACAAACAGAAAGAAACTCAACTCAAGACTACAGGACACTAAGGACGATATCAACTCAACGCGCACAATTGCTGCAGTCGAGGACGTTTCTTCTCATATCGTGCAGGTGAGGAGGACGAACGGGCTGGAGTGTGAGTTTGCTGAAACTCCTCGTCGGAGAGTATGTGCTCTGAACTGCGCCTTTCAGAGTCACTACAATTGAAATGAGCCTCCTCATCGGAGTACTCTGGCCCGCCACAATAATGTGGACAACTGTTCCATCTCTGGAAAAGGGTCGAACTGAAAAGGGTCGTCGCTGTGCAATCCTCGTCAGAGTCCACGGTCGCTGGAGAATGGAGTCTGAAAAAAAAGTCTCCTCGTCGGAGAACTGGGTCTTTCCCATCTAGCACAGAGAATAGTACACTACTATGGTGTCCCTATGATACCACATGAAACCCTTGCCAACATGGCATATGGAATGGTCCTTTACTCTGAAGTCCCTATGGCTTACATGAAAACTCTGACCCAAAACACAAGAAAAGATGGGGACCACTACAAAAGATGGCATACATGTGCTCATCTGAAAAGAAGATCGCATACTTGTGCGAGTCTGAAAATAAGTCTCTCTCTGGAGAACTCTAAAATGGGCCACTCAAACATGGAGTCCCTCTTACTTGGACTCTGACCAACCTGAATGTCAAGTCTGAACAACTGTGTGTCGAGTCTGAAACTTGCGCATGGAGAATCTTCATCTGAAACTGTAGAGTCTGAAAATTCTGAACTGGTTTGACGAATCTGATATCTAAATCAGCAACAGGACTTGTGACTCTACATATACTCCCCCATTCTCCCATACTAATCGGAATACATGGCATCGACTATGTTGGGAGAAAACAATAAAATGGGGAAAACACAAAAAACAAATAAGCTGATTACATTTTTTGCTTCTCAAAACATGGATAACAATTGACCGTTTCATTTTTTTTCGGCCTCACCCTTTTTTTGCACTTTTTTAATAAGCCGTGAACATTTTCTTAGCGATTTTCATCCTCATCATTTTTTCAAACATTTTACATTCGGTAATTTTTTTGTACGCATTTTTTTCAGACATTTTCTCTCTATTTTTTTAAAGGCTGCCTTCACCTTTTTTATGGCCTGCTCTTAAAAAATTTAACGTGCACAGCCCACTAGGGCTGAAAAAAATAGCCACCCACGCCATTTTTTCTTTCGTCACGGCGGGCCCTCAAAATAAACTTTTTTTAAGGGACGGGAGATCAAGCCTTAAGGTTCTCTGATATGCCGCCAACCCATAAGGGGTTTCTATCCCTGTCGCCGCTGGAGGATGCGGCAGGAGTGCCGTGATGGCGGCAATGGCTCACTGCCTGGGCTCGAAAGGATGACGCTGCCGTATGGTATGGTTGTGCCTGATGGTTCGTGCTGCCAAGGGAGGTGCGCGCGGAGGGCGCCGCCATCGCCTGCGCAAGCGAGCGCGCATCTGCGCGAGCGGGCACCTGCATGTGATGAAATCTAGGGTTGTCGCGCCTGTGGAGGAGGGATCGGCTTCGGGAGGTGCGGGAGGTCGCTTGTGAAGCGATGGCGCGTGATGCGCCTGACAGCCTGGGTGCGCGCGCCGATGAGCGCCTGGAGGGAGCGACGCCTCTTGGAGATTTCGAAGATGGCATCAGATGGGAGAGAGGTGCGACGCCCTGCGCATGTACGCCTGAAGAATGAAATCTGCGCGTTGAGTTGATCGCCTACGCGGCCTGGATGCGCACGGAAGAGAGGAAGATGGGGGCTCCTCAGAGCACCATAGCGTGACAGGAGCCTCCGCCTGAGAGGATTGTGCTCAGGCTACAAGGGATGAGGGCCGCCGCGAGAACAGAGCACGGTTCGGTGGAGTCGCATCTAGGGCTTCATGCTGGAGATGATGTGTGCCGCCTAGAGATTTTGATTAGGGTTTCGTGTGAAACCCTAGAATTTCTAGCACAGACTTGAAAAGATCTTGAATATGATCTTTATGGAAAAATAATCTTCAATAACAACATATCAAAACTCGAATCCGGTATAAATAATCAACATAAAATCCTTGAGAATCGACCCGCTCTGATACCATGTTAGAAAATAGAAAGCAGAAGCAGAATCGGAAATAAAGAAGAATAAACATGGAAGAACAAAGATTTAACGTAGAACCCTAAACCGTGAGGAACAGGATGAAACCACGGGAGAAGCCCTCAAATGGTCGTGTTTTGTCTATTGACTTTCTCAATGGATACAGGAGGTCTGGGGCTCCTTATATAGCATCTCCAGAGCCTCCAAGTCCCACCATTGGACAATGTGGGACTAAACATATGGATGGGGTAAATGGATCTTCTCCAGAATCCATTTACCCTCCTACAACACAATAGGCGTACATAACAAATACTCCAACAGTTTATATATTTTAAATATAAAAGTTATGTCTTATAGATATATATATATACACATATATGGTCATCAATCAATAAAGATTCAAGATAAAAGTACAAATTAACATTTGTGGTGACACGGAGATAAATGGGATCCTCTAAAAATAAAAAATAAAAATACAGCAATTTATTGCAATAGTTGGCCGAATAACTGAATATTTTGGAATATTAGGGTCGGATAAAAAATTAACCGAATAACAATATTCTATTTCCCCACTCCCCCAATAAGAATATTCAGCCAAACATTCGATCCATCCGACCAACTATTACATCAGTAAGCCACTATATGTTTGTGGTTACATGATATGTCGAACTAGAAAATAATTCAAGTTTCATCTAAAGAGGGGACATATTATGTAGAAAAATTGTCCTAAATGACTATCACTAGGCCAAATATATCAATTGAGGTTGAATGGCTCATTCATTTCACAAATTTTCCTACAGAAGGAAAATATAAACAATTCAAGTTTATCTAAAGAGTGGATATATTATGCAGAAAAATTGCCATAAGTGAGTATCATTTCGCCAAATATCACAGTTACGACTGAATAGCTCTGACAGTAGACAAATTTTCATGTTCAATTTAACTTTGATGCATGCATGATGATGGTAAAAAAAGAGTAAGTCTTCTCGTGGAGTGGCGTTCACAAGGAGGCACTTTGGAAATTGTAGCTTACTCTGATGTTGATTATTTTTAGAAAATATAATGCGGAAGCGAATATAAGAGAAAAGAATAAAAGATTATGGACATCGGGATTTAACGTGGAACCCTACTCCCTAAGGAGTGAGATGAAATCATGGAAGGTCTCAAAGCACCATATGTTGCATTGTACGTTCTCATCTGATACAGGAGGTCTTGGGCTTCTAATATAACCTCCATAGACTCCAAGTCCCACCACTGGTAGATGTGGGACTAAACTCTGGATGTGTTAAATGGATCTTGGAAGGATCCATTTACCCATTCTTAAATATGGTGCATAAACTCCAACACTCCCTCAAACTGGAGCAAGCAATGCTTAGCTTGGACAACAGAAAGAAATCTTGACTCACAATACAAGACACTACAGACAATATCAACTCAACACGCACAACTGTCGACTGTTATCGAGGACGTTGCTTCTCATGCCGTGCAGGTGAGGAGCAACAGACGAGCTAGAGTGAGTTAAACTGAATCTCCTCGTCGGAGAGCATGTGCTTCGTATTGCAAATGTCAGAGTCATAGCAACTGAAAATGAATCTCCACTTGGAGAACTCTGTCCCAACACAACATGTGGACAACTGCTCCATCTCTGAAAGGGTCCAACTGAAAAGGTTGTGGAGACATCCTCGTCGGGTCTACGGGTGCTGGAGAATGGAGTCTGAAAAAACCTCCTCGTCGAAGAACTAGGTATCTTCCATATTGGCTTAGAGAATGAGATCTCTACTCTGTAATCCCTATGAAACCACATGAAAATCCTAACTCGTGTGGCATAGGAAATGTGATCTCCACTTTTGAGTCCCTGTGTATCACATGAAAACTCCGAACAAAAATTGTTTGGTTGTGCGCCACATGAGTTGCAGAGGGTAAATGGATCCTGGAGAAGATCCATATACCACATCCACATGTTTAGTCCCACATCGACCAGTGGTGGGACTTGGAGGCTCTGTGGAGACTATATAAGAAGCCCCAGACCTCATCTATCCATTGAAAGAAATAGCACTAAAGCATATGCCCCTTTGAGGGCTTCTCTTGTGGTTTCATACCGCTCCTTACGGATTAAGGTTTCACGTTAAATCCCGTTGTTCTTCGTAGTTCTTTATCCTTTTCCATGTTTGCTTCCGCATGTTTATTTTCTAACATGGTATCAGAGCGGGTTCGATTCTCGAGGTTTTTATGTTCTTTATTTTTCGAGATTTGGTGATGATTGAAGATGTGTTTGTAAAGACAATTGGTCTGTTCAAGTTCCTTGTTTGTATTATTTTTCGAGATTTGATTATCAAATTCATGTTCTAGAGTTTAGAAAAAACCCTAGAAATGATTCAGTTCGAGTTCCAGTTCTATGCATCTAGGGTTTTCTGAAACCCTTATTGTTCTTGATCATGACAGTCACTATCAACGCCAACATGCTGTTGCTCTGTGGATTCAGTCCTTCGCAAGCCCTCTTCTAGGGTTTTGCTCAGCATCCTCGTGATCACGTACTTGGGCTGGTGTTGCATCCTCCAATCGCAACATCCCGGCAGCACCGCGCATCATCTAGGAGACGCTAGATGCACCGCACCTCCGGGCGAATCATCTCTCCCAGCCAGCTAGATCCATGTTTGTGTGGCGATCGCGCTTCTCCCTCAGATAATCCAGGCGCACGAGTCCTTCTCTCCAACGCGCGCAGGCAATCTCATCCCGCATCGCCACTTCCCAGACGACCTCCAAGCACGCTGGCGACACGCTCTGGCTAGCCCAGTTGGCCTCCAGACAGTGGCGCGCATCTCGGCGGCGCCCCCCCTGTCTTCTTCGCGCAAACAGCCCTCCTCCGCGCCAAGCGAGCCCTAGGTGCAGGCGGCACCGCCCTCATCTCCGCTCCGCACAGCAACCCTAGATAGAGCATCTACACCCCCTGTCGCACGCACGTAGACAGCGTGCGAGAGAGATCCAATCGCAACCCCCAGCGCACCCCGTCACAATCCCCAGAGCGTGCAACCTCTGTCCCTTGTACGCAACGGCGCCCATCTTCTTCCAGGCTCCAGGCGGCTCTCTCCCGCCGTGAGCCCTCCAGCGATCCGATCGCGCCAACAACTTCGCTCTCTCCTCCTCCCGATGCCATCTCCAATCTGGGAGCCCCATCTCCATTCTCAGCGGCGAGATGCAGTGTGGCCTCCAGGCGCGAAGAGCCCAAAGGAGGCACGATTCCCAGATCTCCCTCCGCAGGATCTTATCTGTGGCGACAGATGAAGTGCCCTTCATCGGGGGAGGTATAAGAAAGGTTCCAACATTGGGAACCCTAGGAAAGCGGGCCTCAGAAAAAAATTCAAGACCGTTTTAAAAAAAATTATTGTTCTCTTGTGAGCTGAAAAAATGGGGGGAGTTCTGCTTGAGTTTATAAAAAGAGGAGGTATTTATTTAAAAAAAAGGCACGTACACCAAAAAAAGAGCCATGCGCATTTAAAATAATGTTCTAAAAAAATGATGACTATTAAGAAAAAAAGAGGGAAAAAACCGGAAAAAAAAAGAATTGTGAAAATGAAAAGTCGTAAAAAAATTGTGAACGACTTTAAAAAAATGCATGTTATTTCCCCCTTCCATCATGTCTTCACCAAACTTTGTCGATGCCATCATTTTCCGACAAGTATGGGAGAAAGGGGGAGTATATGTAGAGTCACAGGTCTTCTCCAGGTTCCAGATTCTCCAGCGCAGGCAGATGTTCAGAGTCTACAGCAGATTATTTAGACTCGACGATTGGTTCCGAGTCTTCTTCAGTTTCAGACACGTACGAGTATGCGGTCTTTTCAGATGAGCACGTGTATGCCATCTTTTGTAGCGGTCCCCATCTTTCCTCTTATTTTATCGGCCAGAGTTTTCATGTGAGCCATAAGGACTCCAGAGTAGAGGACCATTCCCTTTGCCATGTTGGCAAGGGTTTTCATGTGGTATCATAGGGACACCAGAGTAGTGTACCATTCTCTATCCCAGATGGGAGAGACGCAGTTCTCCGACGAGGAGACTATTCCAAATCTCATTCTCCAGCGACCACGGACTCCGACGAGGATTGTACTTCCACGGCCTTTTCAGTTCGGCCCTTTTCAGAGACGGAGCAGTTGTCCACATTGTTGTAGCAGGTCAGAGTACTCCGACGAGGAGACTCATTTTCAGTTGCAGTGACTCTGACAAACGTAGTTCAGAGCACATGCGCTCTGATGAGAAGATTCAACGACTCACACTCCAACCCGTTTGTCCTCCTCACCTGCACGGCATGAGAAGCAGCGTCCTCGACAACAGCAGTTGTGTGTGTTCAGTTGATATTGTCCGTAGTGTCCTGTAGCGTGAGTTGAGTTTCTTTGTGTGTGTCCAAGCTTAGCATTACATGCTCCAGCTTGAGGAGGAGTGTTGGAGTATTTGGTTGTGCGCCAAATGAGTTGTAGAGCGTAAATGGATCCTAGAGAAGATCCATTTACCACATCCACATGTTTAGTCCCACATCGACCAGTGGTGGGACTTGGAGGCTCTGTGGAGGCTATATAAGGAGCCCAGACCTCCTGTATCCATTGAGAGAAATAGCAATAAAGCATATACCCCTTTGAGGGCTTCTCCCGTGGTTTCATCCCGCTCCTCATGGAGTAGGATTCCACGTTAAATCACGCTGTTCTTCGTTGTGCTTTATCCTTTTCCATGTTCGCTTTCGCATGTTTATTTTCTAACAAAAATAAAAGATGAGGATCACACAAACTTGATGATGGCAAACATGTGCATAGATGCGGATCACACAAATCAAAGACTCAGAATATGATTGTCGAGTCTAAACATCTGTATAGTCTGGAAAATCTGGTCTGAAGATTCTGAACAAGAGAATCTGGAATATAACGATCTGACTTGTAGAACTCTACAAAATACTCCTCCTTTCTTTGATACTTGTCGGAACACAATGACGTCGACCAAGTTGGGAGAAGACAAATGAAGATAGGGAGAAACAAAACATCACATAAGCCAATTACACATTTTTTTGGCTTTTCTTCAAAATCATTTTTTTTCTTTGGCTATTTCCCCATCATTTTTTAATAGTCATCACATTTTTCTCAATAAGTTGTTCAACATTTTTTTATTCGATTTTTCCTCTCTTTTCGCGTAGATTTTTTGGTACACATCTCCTTTTTTATTATTATTTTTTTTAACAAAGCCTCTTGACCCAAATAGTGGGCTCTACTATAGCAGCACTCCTCCCTCGTTTTATATGTATATATGTTGCAGCCTAAATTGGGTTTACTTTCTCTCTCCCCTCCTCAGTTTCCTTTATTTTACATGTACAACCCAATTTTAGGGCTTTATTTAGATATCCCGAGGGAACCCTTTCTCATCATTTGTCGCCCTCAATGGGGGGTCTTCCATTGTCGCAACCTAGAGGCTCCTACGATAAGGAGCTGGAGAAATGCACAAGGAGATGCGACGCTGGGAATATCACCTTGGGGAGTTGCCGCTTGAAGGGGGAGTTGTGACAACGTGTGCTGCTCGTGGATCGCGTCGCCTCGATGAGGTCTTCTTGATGTTGGAGTGCCATCGTTGCAGCGCAAAGGCCAGGAAGGGATGAGTTGTGCTGGAGAAGGCGCGCGGCTAAAGCCTCCACCTTGGGAGGAGGGACGCGGCGGTCGTCGCCGCCAATGGGGCTCGGAGTTGCTATAGGGATTGAAGCCAATCGGAGGTGCAGCGATCAGAGCCTTAGGGCTTCACGCCAAGAGATGAGGGCTCCGCCACCACCATGAGAATGTGGCAAGACTCGAGGAGCAACTAGAAGATGGACGAATTACGATAATGAGTATGGGTGAAATGCGAGATGGAGGAACTTGTGCATGCCAAGATGCCTGGAACTGGAGATGATGCCGCATGAGATGATGCCTGGAATCGGAGATGGGTGGGGCTCGCATGAGGTGGCTCCGTTGGGAGGGACGTCACGTGGAACTCGGATATACGGATTCAGAGATAAAACCCCTTTTTATGAACTTTCCAGGTCTCGAAAAAAATCAGAACAAATCTTCATGGTGTTAGGGTTTTGTGAAACCCTAGATATTTTGAACAAAACACAAATCTCGAACAATAGATGAATAATCTTCAAGAACAATGAAGAATACTTCTTTAATTGAATCTCGAATATAAAAAATGAATGCAAAATCCTTGAGAATCGAACCTGCTCTGAGATCATGTTGAAGAATATAATATCGAAGAGGATATCAGAAAAAAGAAGAAAACATTATGGACACTGGGATTTAACGTGGAACCCTACTCACTAAGGAGCGAGATGAACCCACAGGAGAAGGCCTCAAAAGGCTGATGTATGTTGCATTGCTCTTTCTCATCTGATACAGGAGGTCTGGGCTTCTTGTATAGCCTCCACAAACTCTGACTAAGCTATGGATGTGGTAAATGGATCTTGGAAGGATCCATTTATCCATCTTACATATGACGCATATACTCCAACAATTATGAAGGAAGTTTACTAGACAATTTGCTAAAATTGAATTTAATGACTGTGAAGAAACAGGTAGTCTTCCATAAGAATAGCTTTTATAGTGAAAATGTAATTGCGCATGCTAAAACACTGGCTGAAATTGAGCATTGTAATTATATTTTTCTTTTTAGCCGTGTAGCTATTTTTTTTTGTGAATTAGTGGTGATGTTTTTGGGTGCGTACATATATGATGAATGCCATTTCCCCTTTATAAAGATAAAAATCCACAACTAGCAAATCTACCTACTTGGAAGAGAATTTAATCAGTTTGTGCGGAAAAAACATGTATTTTTTCCTGCTTTAGTGCAAAGAATGAGTACAAAGTAATGGCTCATACTACGGAAGATTTTGTAGGAGAAAGTCAATGCTTGTAGACTTGTATGTTGAGATATTTATATCTACTTATCTTATTTCTGTAGTTTTCTAATTCTTTCGTCTACTTTATATGATTTTCCCTCTGAGCTTTTTTCCTAAATAAGAAAGCTCTAAGGCTACGATGGAATACATATTTTCATTTCACGTCTTTGTTAGAAATTAGAGAATGCGGAAGCGTTTCAATATAAACGAAAAGAAATATAAACTGGACAGAATTTTACGTGGAATCCTACTCCCTAAGGAGCGGGATGAAATCACAGGAGAAGCCCTCAAAGGGTCGTATGCTTCATTACTTTTTCTCAATGGTTACAGAAAGTCTAGGACTTCTTATGGGGTAAATGGATCTCTCCAGGACCCATTTACTATCCTACAACTCATATGGCGCACAACCAATACACCAACACTCCACCTCAAGCTGGAGCATGCAATGCTCAGCTTGGACAAACAAAAAGACACAACCCATGCTACAAGACACTACAGACAATAACAATGCAACACGCACAACTGTCGGTTGCTGTCGAGGACGTTGCTTCTCATGCCTTGCAGGTGAGGCGGGCAAACGTGCTGGAGTGTGAGTCTGTTGAATTTCCTCGTCGGAGAGCATGTGGTCTGAACTGCTCCTGTCAGAGTCACTGCAACTGGAAATGAGTCTCCTCGTCGGAGTACTCTGGCCCACAACAACATGTGGACAACTGCTCCATCTCTGAAAAAGACCGAACTGAAAAGATCGTGGAAGTGCAATCCTCATCGGACTCCACGGTCGCTTAAGAATGGAGTCTGAAAGAAGTCTCGTCATCGGAGAACTGGGTCTCACCCACCTGGCACAGAGAATGGTACCCTACTCAGTAGTACCTATGATACCACATGAAAACCCTTGCCCACATGGCATAGAGAATGGTCATCTACTCTGGAGTCCCTATGGCTCACATGAAAATTATGGCCAACAAAAATAAGAAAAGATGGGGACCTCTACAAAAATGGCAAACATGTGCTCATCTGAAAAAAACGCATACTCGTGCATGTCTGAAACTGACTCAGAATCTGACGTCGAGTCTGACAAAATGTCTGTAGAGTGTGAAAATCGGCTGGTCTGGAGAATATATGAATCTAACCTCTGAATCTGGAACAAGACCTGTGACTCTACATAATACTCCCCATTTCTCCCATACTTGTCAGAAAATGGTCATCGACAAAGTTGGGAGAAGATAAGTGAAATGGGGAGAAACAAAACCAATAAGCCGAACTCACATAAATTTTTCGGCTAATTTCAAATTTCTTTGAATGCGTACGACTTTTGTATTTGTACGCCCCCTTTCGTTGTTCTTTTAAAAAAAATATTTTCCCCTTTTTCTTTTTTTTTCTTTTTTTACCCCTTACTCTCCCCCTAAAAAAATTTTTTTAATACTTCCGCCCACCTGCCTACGAGGGCCCTTCACCCCTACTGAGATGGAGAAGCGGGATGAGGAGCCGTAGATGAAGAGATGCGCATTGGGGCTGCGCCTGACGGTGAACAGCGCCAGGAGGCACTACCTGGCTGGAGCAGGGGCGCAGGGAGATATGCCTTGAGATGCGGTTGTTTCGTCGAAGGAGAAACCCTAGTAGGATTCGTTGTGGCTTGGAATAGATGGCATCTCCGAATGGAGAAGATATTAGATGAACGGTTCTCCAAGCAATATATGATCCTTGAATATGAATGATCTTTGAGGAATCATGAACCGCAAATCTTCTCAAATAAATCTTCAATGATAATCAAGAACCAATTCTTGAAATAAAAAACATAAAATCCCCGAGAATCGACCCGCTATCATACCTTGTTAGAAAATAGAGAATGCGGAAGCATATCAGAATAAAAGATAAAGAAATATAAATTGGACGGGATTTTACGTGGAGCCCTACTCCTTAAGAAGCATGATGAAACCACGGGAGAAACCCTCAAAGGAGCGTATGCTTCATTGCTTTTTCTCAATGGTTACAGGAGGTCTGGGGCTCCTTAGCCTCCAAGTTCCACCATTGGTAGATGTGGTACTAAACATATGGATGGGGTAAATGAATCCTGGAGAGGTCCATTTACACTCCTATAACTCATATGGCGCACAACCAATACTCCAACAGTCTTTCCACACGGTATCAGAGCGACGATCCTAGACTAGAGCATGTTCCTTAGAGACCCCACTCCACCTAAAACCCTAGCTTGGTCAGGCACCGCCACTGTCGTCGGCCCCTTCCTGCGTCGCGGTTGACCCCTTCCGTGCCTCCGTCGGTAGTAGGTTGCCCAGAATGGCAGTCACTGGCCTTTGTTGAACCCCTCCAGCACAGTGGGCTGCCTTTGTAGCACTGTACATGTTGTTTCCCTTTGCGGAACTGGTTGTCCAGGCCGTTGTACCATCCGCGACACCGTCGATGGGTTCTTGGCTGACATTTAGGTTGTCGCCTTCTCTGCTCCCACAGCCCAGGTTGCCCCAACGGGCACCGTCGGTTGTTAGTTGTGCGCTTTGATATCTAGGATGTGAATTGATCATCTAAAATCACCATAATTACCCAAAGAAGGCTCCAAAGGATGGGAGAGGTTATGGTATGAGTCTACACCCACAACTATCTCTTCATGCAGTGTAGACACAAGTAATACAGTGTGTGGACCCAGTCTTGGATAGTGTTGCCATCAGGTCAGACAACAAAGCAGATGTTTTATCACTAGGTTCCTTCAAAGGTCTAGAGCCCATCGTCAAGATGGATGGAACGGACTATGAACTGTGGTACATGCAGTTCATGAGCTTGATGCAGTGCAATGGCAAGAAAGATATCCTCACGAAAGACGAGCCAAGTGATAAGAATTGGGTAAATGCCTCATGGGAGGCATATAATGCATATGTGCAGGTGTGTCTATCTGGGACTGTCTCCATGGAGGTAGCCAATGAGATACTAAGTCAGCCTATTGCAAAGGCTACCTGGGACATTCTCGTCGTGACGTACTCTTCGACGAAGAATGAGTCCAAGATAAAGCAACTTCAGCGCGATATCTTTACGTCGATGCAAATTGGTCCTCTTGTCAATACCATTTGCACTTTTCTGAGGGGTACGTTTGAGAAGCTTCATGGTTTTATTCCCTTGACTGACATTCCAGAGCAGTTCAAGGCTTACATGGACTCGGTGATGACCGGAGTTTTTCTAGCATCGCTCGATTCTGATTATTGTTGCAACCATACCTCCAATTGAGGAGGCATACCGCAGGTTAAGCATGCTCTCTATATCTTCTGATGGTGCTCAACGGTCTCAGACCCCGTCAACTATAGTTGCCTCACATGGTAGGGGAGCCCTATGCTGTACTGTGGTCGGGGTAACCGTAGCAGAGGAGGGGGCAGTCGGCCCCGTCAGCCATGGTCCTTCTGCAATAGGTTAGGTCACTTTGAGGAAACATGCTATTCCAAGCATGGTTTTCCCACTTCAGCGCGAGTTGCATAGCAGACTCAGCAGGTTGGGAGTCCACTTGAATCTGATCAGAGATTTGATGAACTTGTAACGCGGCTTAGGGAGATTATGCCTGACCCTGGGTAAACGAGTTCTCCTACAAGATCCTCGGAGGTAGTTGCTTCAGCATCAACGTCCACATTAAGTTTATCTATGCTTTTACTAGTTGTTACAGAGCAAATTTGTCAGAATGGATTATGGATTCAAGAGCATCCCATCATTTCTGTGGTGATAAATCGATGTCAAATACGTGGAATGTGTTACTTGATTAATATTACTAAATGATCGTAATAAAAAGAATTTTCAAAGGTAATTTATCCCTTCAACTGTTGGATTAATTTACTTGTAGAGGTTTTTGGTGGATCTGATGCAGAGTTGGATTTTAAAATGTTTATATTATGTATGCATTAATCCCACGTCCACTCACAGGAGTTGTTTTTTTTTCTATTTATATCAAGGTCTATTAGGTCAAGCAAGGCATACCAAATAAAGGATTTTATTGTCTAAATTTAGTAAAGAGTATAATTATGGTAATATTTTATGCACGTAGAAACATGAATAGATGATTTCACTGGGGACAAGTTTGGCCGAATTATTGCAACCAGTACGTCAATATAATTGATGGTATACAATTTCTATGGATATGTTAAACAACTATGAATTGAGTTAATAAGTAACTATAATGATTAATAAGTTTTCGGCACCGACTCGAACTAAGGGGTCGTGAGGCAAAAGATAAGTCCTCTACAGTGATAGCTACACTGTCATGTTATGTATTGTTTATGAACCGCTTGTGCCGACGGTAAGCCATCAAAGCCACCTAAGAAGTAACAATCAAGACCACTCTAAACATGAAAAATGTCATGGGCATATGTGCAATATATGTTAATGTTATGTGCATATATGCAATTATGTTATTGTTATGGACTTATGTGTAAGTTCCATTAAAGTTAAGTGCACGTATGAAACTTATGTTAATGTTATGGACATATATGCAATTTATATCAATGGTATGTGCATATTTGTCATTTTTGATAATTTAAAGGGTACATGTGCAATTATGTTATTGTAAAGTGCATATGTGTAATTTTTATGAATATTATGGGCATACATGCAAATATGGTAAAACTTATGGGTATATGTGCAAATATATTATGTGATTCATGGTTATGAAGGAAAATTTTGCTATATGTGTAAAATATGTTGATTTATGATTCATATGATAATAGCTCATGTGACTTGTTCTCTACGCTAGCCGGCTTGACCTTAACTCGGCACATACTGAGCGTTATGCTCATAACATGTTTTGCCACCCTTTTCAGGAGAACGAGAGGATTAGATCATTAGCGGTTTACGGGAGCCGACACAGTCTTCAAGAAGTAGGATCGGTATGGATCTACTGCGGGTTTGCTTTGGAAGGACGTCTTTTATGCCCACTGGAATAAGGGAATCGTGGATACGATTTCATCTAGTTTATTTATCTTTTCTTTAATTAAGGAACTCTTGGAATTGTGACCTTATTATGTTATGGAAAAGTTTTTTTTAGAAGGTTCTTTACTGCTCTTTTATGCTATGATTGATGCTATGAGTAACGTTCCCGAGATGTCCGACGAATTTCTCGCTTCCGCAACATTCTCGGACAGTAGTGGTACCTTTGAAAATTCTTGATTATGGATTCAAGAGCATCCCATCATTTCTGTGGTGATAGAGGGCAGTTAAGCACTTACAGTCCAACTCAGCCGGGGAGATCAGTAGTGGTAGCTGATGGGACATACTCTCCCATTACTGGTCAGGGGAAGGTGCAGATGACCCTTGCAATGCGACTTCAAAATGTTCTTTATGCTCCTAAATTTTCTATGAATTTCTATCCATTAGTCAAATCACCAAAGATTTACATTGTCGTGTCATATTTGGTCCTTCTGCTATTGTGTTTCAGGACATTCTTACAAGCGGGGTGATTGGATCTGGCGATAAGCCCCCCTCCCTCTCTTCCCGCCTCGGGATCCCCGTCTCCGCCTAGTCCCTCGCCTCCGCCTAGGCCCCTGCCTTCGCCTAGGTCCCCGCGATCGCCGGGTCTCTGCCTAGGCCCCCGCCTCCTGCCCCGGGCCTTCCAGTCGTGCCCTAACCGGTACCTAGCCGAACCCGACACCCGCCCCTCCCTGCTGGCCTTGCCCTAGCCGGCCCCGCCTCTCGTCGGCTTTGATCTAGCTGGTACCGGTACACCCCTTGCCGGCTTGGTAGTAGCTGCCTCCTTCGCCATATCTATGGATTTGGGTGCGTAACATCTACATACGCACTCGAATCCTATGCAGATTGTGTAGACATCTGTCACTCTGTCTACAAACCCTAGTTCTTCTCCTGCGGTGATATGTCAGAATCCAAGGTTGATATGCCCTCCATAGGTGTGTTCAAAGGTCCCGCGCCAATAGTGAAGATGGACGGGTCGAACTATGAGCTCTGGGCGATGCAGTTCATGAGTCTGATGAAGTCAAACGGTAAGAAGCACATTCTTATCGAGGATGAGCCAGCAGAGAAGATAGGGATTTATGCCTCTTGGGAGGCTGGTGACTCATATGCCAAAGTCTGGTTGTTAGGCACATTGTCGATGGAGATTGCCAATAATGTCCTCCATCAGCCCACCGCTAAAGTGATGTGGGATATTCTTGCGGCGACATATTCCCAGGTCCGGAATGAAACCAAGATGCTTCAACTGCAGCACGACATATTCACCATGAAGCAGAATGGGCGACCGCTTCATTCCTTGTATACATCCCTTAGGGGGATGTTTGAGAAACTCTACAGCATTATCCCTCTGACGGCTACACCAGAGCAGCAGAAGACATTTCGTAATGCTACCATGATAGGAGTCCTTCTTGCGGCTCTTGATCCTGAATATGATGCGGCAAGATCACAGATACTCGCAGATGGCACCATTCCTCCAATGGAGGAGGTCTACAGGAGGCTGAGCCGTATCTATGTTCCATCCAGCATATCTACACCACCACCCTCGGCGATGGTTGCTCCCAGAGGGAGAGGTGGTTCATCTTCTTCATTTCGTGACCGTGGTCGTGGAACTGGAGGCCGTGGTGGTCGATCTCGTCCACCTTGCAGTTTTTGTCACCGTCCCGGTCACTCAGAGGATACATGCTATTCGAAGCATGGCTTTCTAGCATCAGCCCGGGTGGCAGAACATGTTGCATCTCCATCAACTTCTACTTCGGATCAGAGGTTTGAAGAACTTGTCGCTCAGTTACAGGATATTATGCCACCTGCTTCTATAGATTTTTCCGGAGGCCCTTCCGATATAGTCGCGCCTGCTTCTGCCAGTACTTCTGCCACGGCCAAGGCCCTAAATGTCGGTTTCGATCACCATTTCGGTATCGACTAAAACTGAATTTCAAAGGAATTTCGATGGGATTTCGACCGGAATTTCGGTCATTTCGATCATTTTTTGTACTAGGACCCCCATATTTCGGTCATTTCGGTCAAATTTCGATTGCGACATGATATCGATATTCGACAGAAATTCGACCGAATTTCGTTGAAATTTGAGGCCATGGCCACGGCTAGTACCTCAGGTAGTGCATGTGCCTTTACCACATGTTCTAGTTCAGATATCTCCGATTGGATCATGGACTCTGGTGCCACGCACCATCTATGTCGAGACAGAGATAGACTTATCTCATACAAAGAGATTCCTTCAGGGAGGTCGGTGATCATTGCCAGTGGGACTCATTCCTCCATTGTTGGACACGGGGAGATCTTGATATCCTCTTCCATGCGTCTCAAGAATGTCTTACATGCCCCTGAATTTTCGATGAATTTACTCTCTATTAGTCAGATTACAAAAGATTTGCATTGTCGCGCTATAATTGACCCATCTTCTCTTATATTTCAGGACATTCTAACGGGCAGGGTGATTGGTTGTGGTTCTGAGCAGGATGGTCTTTATTATCTGAACAGGAGTTCATATGCTGGAGTCTCTTCTCATGTTGTTGGGTCTATCTCTCCATATACATGGCATCTACGCTTTGGTCACCTCCCTCTACAGAAAATGCGTCACCTTTTGCCTCAGACATCTCCTAGTACATCCTTCCGGTGTGAAGCTTGTCAGTTTGAGAAGCATCGTAGAGCTAGCCTCCTGCGTCGTCAGAGTCGGAGCAGTGGCTCCCCTTTTGAGTTCCTCCATATTGATATTTGGGGTCCTAGTCGTATCCCTGATCACCAGGGGCACAGGTTTTATCTTGTCGTGGTTGATGATTTCTCTCGTCTGTCGTGGGTTTTCCTATTAAAGAATAAATCTGAAGCTGGTGATGTTATTGAAAATCTTATCAATGAAGTGAACAATGTCATTTCATCCAATGTGAAATATGTTCGTACTGATAACGCGTTGGAATTTTGTACTCGGTCTCTCTCACAATATCTTTGGTCAAAAGGCATTGTACACCAAACTACATGTGCCTACACCTCCCAACAGAATGGAATTGCTGAGAGAAAGCATCGTCACCTTCTTGACATCACTCGAACTCTACGTATCCAGAGTTGTGCTCCTATCTCTTTTTGGGGAGATGCCGTTCTTACAGCCGGCTACTTGGTAAATCGTATGCTGTCCACGGTACTTGATGAAAAAATTCCTCTGTCTGTTGTTTTTCCAGATAAGGAATTATTCTCACTCACTCCTCTTGTTTTTGGAGTTGTTGCATTTATTCATCAGCTATCCCCAGGTCGTGACAAGCTCTTACCTAGAGCTGTCAAATATGTCTTTGTAGCTATTCTCGGATGCAGAAACGATAACGTTGCTATGATCTGATTTATAGGAAATACTTTGTCAGTGCTGATGTCACTTTCTTCGAGTCTTTATGTATTTTTCACCTGCAGATGACAGATTGGTCTCTAACACATCTACTGATGAAGTCTATGTCCCTCCTCCTACGATGAGTCCTCCATTGTCCAATCCGATTCCTAACATTGTGTTAGCTCCTCCACAACCACTACCTCCACCAAAACCGCTTGTCTCGCCATTACCAAAATTTTATACATGTCGATCCGGTCCTGTTCATGCTCCACGCCAATCATCCAGCACGCCCCAGGTATGTTCAGATGTTACTATTAATGATGGATCGAATAGTGTGCCTATGCAGGGAGCATCATTGCAGGAGGAATCTGCTCCAGCGAGTTCAGTGGTTGATGATCTGGATGTTAATATTGCGATGAAAAAGCAAAAACGCAGCTGTGTTTCATATCCTCCTGCCTCACAGGTCTCCTTTCATCGCATCACAGGGGACTTTTAGAGATTTGCAGTACTTTTTTCTTCAGTGGATATCCCAAAGAACTATCAGGATGCATTGAAATCTGATTGCTGGCAGACTGCAATGGAGGAGGAGATGGTTACCCTACAGCCGTGAGGCACATGGAGTTTGGTTCCCGCTCCTTCAGAAGCTTCTGTTGTTAGCTGCAAATGGGTATTCGCTGTCAAGTATCATGCAGATGGTAGCCTTGATCGATACAAGGCACGGCTAGTGGCACGAGGTTTCACTCAGACTTATGGAGTGGACTATATGGATACCTTCTCTCCAGTCGCCCGGCACTCCACTCTTCGTATTCTTCTGTCTGTAGTTGCGGTACGTGATTGACCCTTGTTCTAATTAGACGTTAAAAATGCATTCTTGTATGGAGATCTACAGGAGGAAGTCTACATGCAGTAGCCTCCGGGGTTTGCTGCTGAGGGGGAGACTCATATGGTGTGCAGACTTCATAAGGCAATATATGGCCTTAAACAGAGCCCAAGGGCATGGTTTCATAAGCTGTCCCAACTGATTGAAGAGCATGGATTCAAGAGATCCAATGCAGATCACGCATTGTTCATCCAGAGGACTACTCGAGGTACAGGTGTCATCATGGTGTATGTTGATGACATTTTGGTTACAGGAGATGATGCTCAGGGGATAGAGATGATCGAAGCAGTGTTGGGCTGCCAATTTGTTACAAAGGACCTTGGTACACTACGATACTTTCTGGGGCGTCGAGAGGTCCAGGAGGGATGAACAGTTCAAAGAATTCATGTTTGAGAAGGAGTTCAATGTCCTTTCAGATTCTGACGACGACGACTTTGTATATCCTGATGACATTCAGACCGCAGCGGAGAGAAAGGCATACAGGAGGGCGACAAAAGAGTCCATGAGGAGCGAGTTTGAGAGGAGAGAACTTGGTGGTGCACGTGGCGGCTTCCCTGGTGCCGGTGGCAGTGGGAGTGGTTCTGGAGGTGCACCAGTACCACCACCCTCCAAAAAGCTCAAGGGGAAGGGACTGGAACCGTTCTTGACAAGGAGCGGGTCCATGCAGTACAAGCCAAGTAAGGATCCGAGGCAAAAGACGGTGAAGGGGATGTTCACCAATGCCCGAGAGAGAGTGGGCAGAGCCATCGGCAAGCTCTTCTTTGGGGAGAGCATCCCGGCCCACGTTGCTAGTGGACCTTTTCTGTAGCACGCCATTGATGAGATCGCTGCAGCGGGAACGGGAGTGAAGGCTCCCACTGCCAAGGAGTTAATGAACAAGTACCTTGCACAGGAGAAGGAGGAGATCAATGAGTACATCTCTGAGCTGAGGATGAGATGGCCAGAGTATGGCGTGACGCTGATGTGTGATGGTTGAACGAGCTATACGAGGAAGCAGATCATCAACTTCCTCGTTTACTGCGACGGTAAGACCATCTTTCTTAAATCCGTCGATGCATCTGAACACGTGAAGGACTACAAGTACCTGCTGAAGTTGATGAAGGACGTCATTAAGGACGTTTGGAAAGAGAAAATTGTACAGATTGTGACGGACAATGGTAGCAACTTCAAGAAAGCAGGTGAAACGCTAATGAAGTCTAGCAGCTACGGTATTTTTTGGACACCGTGTGCTGCGCATTGCATAGATCTAATTTTAAAGGATTTCGGCAAGAAGAAGCTCGTCACAAAGGTGGTGGAACAAGCACGGAC
Organism: Ottelia alismoides; assembly: GCA_037367405.1. Taxonomy (NCBI): domain Eukaryota; kingdom Viridiplantae; phylum Streptophyta; class Magnoliopsida; order Alismatales; family Hydrocharitaceae; genus Ottelia; species Ottelia alismoides. The sequence continues at coordinate 828,471 of JAZKJV010004716.1, forward strand.
GATCACCACATTCATTTACAACCATTCCAAAGTGTTGGCTTTGATGAGACGGACGTGCAATGGTGAGCTGGTGAGGCCTGGTATCACACGCTTTGCAACCAATTTTATTGCGTTGCAAAGCCTCCGACAACACAAGACAGGGTTGAAAACCATGTGTTGTCAAGGTGAATGGTTCGAGAACCCAGAAGCTCGGACCGAAGGAGGACGGAGGGTGGAGACAATCATCAATGATCTCCACTTTTGGGATGACGTGACAAGGGTCACAAAGATAATGGAACCGGTTGTCTCCGCATTGCGTATCGTATGGGGACAAGAAGCCAACTATGGGAGTGATCTACGAGGCAATACGCTGCATGAGGGAGAAGGTTAGAGAAGCAGTTGGAAGAGGATTCAAAGCATGGTTGGACATTATAGACGAACGATGGTCAAAGATGCTTTCACATCCTCTTCACAAGGCTGGTATGTATCTATTATCTAATAAATAATTTTTCCCATTTTCACTTTAGAAAGATTAATATTAGAGAATTTCTCATCTCCAGCATATTACTTGAATCCAAAGTACCAATACAAGAACAATCTTGGTACAAATGCTGACCCTCTAGCCGTTGTACAAGTTGTGGTGGAGAAGCTCGTCAAAGACGAGAAGGCACAGACTGCGTGCATGAATGAGGTAATTTTGATTTACAATGTACAATGTATACTTTATAGTTGCCAAGACTGAGTAACAAAATATTTACTACGAACATTATGTGCAGATCAAATACTTTAGGGATGCCTTGGGTTCTTTCGGTAGAGTTATAGCAGTTAATGGACGAGGCACTACTCTTCCCGGTAAGGACTAAAATGAAAAAGTCTATTGGATGTGATGTATAACAATTCTACTATTATTAATTTATCTCTCTTTGGATTTTCCGCAGCCGAGTGGTGGTTACTGTATGGGATGGATGCTCCCAACCTACGGAAAGTGGCGGTGAAAGTTTTGTCTCAAACTGCATCTGCCGGTGGCTGTGAGAGAAACTGGAGCACATTCAACTTGATCCATTCGAAGAGACGGAACAAGTTGGGAGAACAGAGGCTACATGATCTTGTTTTTGTGCACTACAACTTGAGGTTGAAGATGAAATATGCAAGGGAGGGGCATGATAAAGAGGACTACACAGACCCCATCGATCTTACATATATTTTCAAGATGCACGACGACGATGCAGATGAAGATGTTCTGCAGAGGTGGTTGGATTCCAACGGTACTCCATTGCTCGATCAACCGGGAGGAAGGCCGAATGAGAATATAAGCCAACAAATGGGAGCAGATGTTGGCGACTACATGGCCAGATCTGGGCGAATCACGAACCCTCTTGGAGGGGTGGAAGAACTTGATGCGATTGTCGACGACATCCTCTCTACTGGATCGAAATCCAAATCCAAATCAAAAGATGACAGTGGGAGTGATGATGATGACGATGACGCTGTTGCTGGCCGTGGTGGATCAGGTGACGGGGAGACATATTCAGGGGGGTCAGGTGGTAGTGGACCACGTGATGATAGAAGATTTCAGTCAGAGCAGGAATACAGGGAACGACATGGAAACATACATGGACAGTTTATCCCAAGTCCGAGTCCAGGACCTATGGATTACGATGCATATGGACGACGTGGCCATCATCCTACAGATAGCTACATGTCGGATTTGATATCATCTGTAGGTTTCATGGACATTGACAGCCCATACCGTGGATATGGATCCTCCCATTCCCAAGATGAGAGATCATTTGGGGTCTTCCCTGAATATTTTCCTGCTCCTCCGCCTGGACCTCCTCCTCCTCCTCAGGCGTATACTCCTCCATCTTATGGATATAGCAGCTACAATAGTGGGTATGGAGGATATAGCAGCTACAGCGGTGAGGAGAACTACCAAGGTAGCCAACTCGAGCAGAGCCAGCTCAGCCAGGACAGCTTCTTTGGTGATGACAGTTTCGGTTTCTTCCCAGAATATTTCGCTCCTCCTCCAGGTCCTCCTCCTCCGCAAACATCTTCTCCTACTCCGTCGTCGTCGTCCCGAGGATCTCAAGCTAGTAGTTCGCGGCCTCCTCGTGCCACTCGTGATACTGGATCTAGTGCTGCTTATCCTCGTCTCGGGATACTCATAGGCATCGATGACCACCAATACAGGCAGTATGTGATGGATTACAAGGCCATGTACTCGTACATGACATGGGAGAACTACTGCGAGTTCATTGAATCTGCGATGCATTATGAGAGACAACAAGGAAGGGGGGGCAATGCAATCCACCGCGAAACTCTTGGTTTTAGGCTACCCTAGGTCATCTCTTTTTACATTGTCAACTTGATTTGGATATTTGTCATTTGTTGTTGCACTTGTAGCTTTTACATAGATAAATCATAAATCTTTTTGCCAATTGCTAAACAATGATTGTCTCGTAAATTCCCATCGATATGACCGATATGTGCAGTTTAAGGACCATAGTCCTCATAAATTACCTATGTGTTATGAGGTGTATATTTGTAGTATTTCATGTTACAAACTTATAATAACTTGAATGGAATCCATTTCCAACATTCATAAGTCAAGAGTCAACATTAAGTGATTAACATCGACACGACCGATATGTGTGATACCAGCGATACCGATATGTGCGATATATGGTGTATAAATGACCGATATGTGTGATATAAGTGTGTATTTGTAGGTTATTTGTTGTTCTAATATCTTGGATGATCTTAATTTCTGAAAAAATGGCGAAAAATTGGCTTTTTTGAGCCATTTTCGACATTTCCACCGATATCGTCGATATATCGTCGATATATCTCGATATATCCATTTTCAGGCGGACCGATACGATATCGATATCGATACGGCCTTCCTTGCTTGGCATCGCTCTTATTCGTGATAGCAACAGATGCGATGGTGGTGATGATGAGATTGACGGCTAAAGGTGAGCTTTGTACGAGTAACTTTAGAGATGATTCATCTATTCTTATCCTTCGTTAAGCAGATGACTTCATGATCTTCCTTAATGGTGCCATTGAGCAGGCGCGGTGGGCATCCGATATTATGGATATGTTCGGAGAAACCTATGGCCTTCAGCTTAACAGAGGAAAATATGTAACTTGTTCCATTTGGATTATCAGGAGGGAGATCTAGGGGATTGATTCCGTACTGAGGTGCCCACATGGCACCCTTCTCATCACCTACATGGGTCTCCATTAGTTACAGGAGATTCGTTCCTCGGATCGGAAGCCAGTGTTAGACAAGATAGAGCATAAGATGGCCGGCTAGAAGATGAGCGCGTTGTCTAGGGGTGGAAAATGGTGCTCCTCAAGCACGCTTTGTCAGCTATCTCCATTTTCTTTCGCGTCGTGAGACTACTTCCGATAGGTGTAAGGTCAAAAGATTGAAGAGTTGATGAGGAGATTTTCTGGGCCGATGGGAGGCAGGACAAAGGCATCATTCGTCTCACTAATCGAGAAACAATAGTGACAAGGTCAAAAAAAGATGGAGGTTTGGAAATTGAGACAAGAATGCATGAATAAGGCATTCCTAAATAAGTGGGTGTTGAGATAATGGGGCGAGTTAAAGGACATAAACTGTCAGTTGATGCAGAGCATTTCTCACATTCGGGTTGTAAGGTTGCAGAAGTTGGCAGTCGGTACTTGGTCGACCGAGTCACTGACTAAGGATTAGTCGACAGTCAGGTGACCAATAGGATTTAATCAAGGCATTAATCGGTTTTGATTTTTATTATTATTATTTTAAATATATAAATTATTTGTATACATATACTCTCATAAATTTGCTTAAATTTAGTAATTTTCAATTTTTTACGAGCTAAACAAAGAAGCAATTGAAAGATATTATGAGACCATGGAGGGATTACTTCTGTTTCACGTTAAAAAAAATCAAATGGAGGGATTAGCTAAGAATATTTGAATAGATGAAGTATTGGAACGAAACTCTTAAAGTATTGATCTTCTAATTTACGAAATGGATATAAGTTGAGTGAAGCATAAATTTACGAAATGGATAGAAACTAAAATATTTGAATCCATAAATATCAAACATCGCATGATCTCCAATTCAAAAGCTGAATAAAGATATTTTAATTTATGAAATGGACAGAAGCTAAATGAAGCATGGATAGAAGTTGAATAAAGAGATTACGAGATTTTGATCCTGCGAAATTTGATTTTAATATCGTGGAGTGGAGGGATACTACAGTTCAGAAGCATGTAGTGATTTAAAAGAAATCATGTCTATCAAGATATCCTCCACGATATTTTAAAAACTTGAAAAAATGGAAACATTGAACCTTTAGGTTGGCAGCGCTGGCTGGAACGATAGGAGAGGAACGTCGAGTTGGTTGGAGCGGGAGGAGAGGATCGTGATGTTGGTTGGAGCGATCGGAGGAGGTGCGGTGACCGGAGGAGGTGGCGATCAAAGCAGAAGCGGCGATCGCCTGCTGCCTGGAGAGGGTTTCGAAGTGAGTATTGGGTTTCTGAGAGAAAGTGTGTGTGAGGGTTTCGAAGAGTCGAACATTAACATTAATCTTGAACAATCGGGTATCCGGATCCTCTTGCAAAATCGACCGCATAATCGGTCGACTAAGACGACTAGTCGGCCCGACTAGTCGCTCTACCCGACTAAGGGATGATTATCCTTTGTCGATTCGACCATGCCACCGAGTCGATCAATCGGGCTAACTAGTCGGCTTAGTTGGTCGATTTTTACAAGCTTATCATGGTATTTTGAGGGGTAATAATATACAGTTTCTCCTGTCATCTTGGAACGAAATTATTCGGATTCTCCCTAAGTTGGATGATGTACTTCGGCCCATGGTGGGCAGTGGGGAGATTTTACGATTCTGGTTGGACAATTGGACAGGTTTGGGCACAATGAGGGAGTGATATCCATCTCTACGCACTTGCAAAGAATCAAAAAATCCTAGTTAGTAAGGCTTGGGCGGTTGGCACTTGGAGTCCATCGTTCTTGGTAGCCTTTTCGGAGCAGAGAGTACGACTTTTTAGCACTGCTTGGAGATCTGGCGACCACGGAGGGCATCACACATGGGAGACACAATTTTGATTGGGCTTACGGTGTCTCACGGTAAAAAGGCATATTGGATATTTGTTCAGAATCATAATATGAATCAGATGCTATTCAACTATGAGTGCGAAATTATTTGGAAAAGTAGAGTTCCATAGAAGATCAAGGTTTTCATTTGGCTAGTGAGACATGGTCGGTTTCTTACCAAAGTGTGACGAGACAAACTCCCGCATATAAGGGACCTAGTTTGTGGCATGTGCGGAGAAGACCACGAAGATATGGAACATCTATATTTCAAATGCAGGTTCTCAAATGAGGTTTGGTTGGGAGCAGGTGCCACAAGGATGAAGACCGGTGATGGCACATCATTCGAGAACTCCATTTAAACGATTTGTGGTGACCCTCATGAGGACAACTCTCTTGTTTTCGTCCTTCTTTGGGCCATTTGGTGAGCGAGAAATGAGTCAATCTTTTATGGCCAGTATTTTTACCCAAATAATGTCTTAAATCATGATAGAGCCCTTATTTCAGCCCGGTCATACATATGATGTAATGCTTTTTACTGTAATAATATACTAATATAATCTTCCAGCAGGGAAATCCACCCTCCGTATTTAAAAAATACTATACTCCACTACGCATCCATTTGAAGGAGTGCACCTCCTTTCAACAAAACTATAACATGATCATTCTGACACAAGAATCCATTTTCTTCATATTGCAATAGAGTTTCTAACTGTTAGAAAGTAGAATGTGGAAGCGTATCAGAAATAAAGAATAGAAAATATTGAAGAACACGGGATTTAGCGTGGAACCCTACTCTCTAAGGAGCAAGATGAAATCACGGGAGAATGCCTCAAAGGGCCGGTTGTTCTATTAAACTTTCTCCTTGTATACAGAGGATGAGTGGCTTCTTATATAGCCCTCACTGAGTCTCCACATCCCACATTTGGCAGATGTAGGACTAAACAACTGGATATGGTAATTGCATCTTGGAGGGATCCATTTATCCATCTCCTACATAGATGACGCATATAACAAATACTCCAATACTCCCCCTCAAGATGAAGCATGCAATGCCCAGCAACAATACAGACGATATCAATTCAAAACGCACAATCGCGGTTGTTGTCGAGGACATTGCTTCACATGTCATGCAAGTAAGGAGGACGAAACGAGCCGGAGTGTGATTAAATTGAATCTCGTCGTTGAAGAGCGTATGCTCCGTACTGCAACTGTCAGATTCATTGCAACTGAAATGAGTCTCCACGTCAGAGTACTCTGGCCCGCCATAAAATGTGGAAATCGGTTCCATCTCTGAAAAAGGGTCGAACAAAGAACGTCGCTAATTATCCATACGTAGATCTCAAAAGATGGGTCTCTCTCAAAGGGACCTCAAAGTGGGTTCTCTCTTATAGGAACCTCGAAAGGATCTCGTACTGGAGTTAACGCGAACACTAGAGAATGGAGTCTGAAAGTCTCCTCATCGGAGAACTTGGCCTCTCCCATACTGGCATAGAGAATGGGATCTCTACTCTGGAGTGCCTATGATACCACATGAAAACCCTAACCCATACTGCGTAAGGAATGAGATCTCTACTATGGAGTCCCTATGGATCACATGAAAACCCTAACCGACAAAACAAGAATGATGGGGTTCATTGAAAAAAGTGATGGCAAACATCTGCTCATCAAACTGGAGACCGCATACATGTATGTGTCTGAAAACTCGTAACCAATATGATGTCGAGTATGAATATCTGAACATCTGTAGAGTCTGGAAAATCAGACTGGTCCAGAGAATCTAAAAGACGTGTAACTCTACACAATACTCCCCCTTTCTCCTAGATTGGTCAGAAAATAATGACATCGACCATGTTGGGAGAAGACAAGACAATGTGGAAAACAAAACCAAATAAGCCGTCACATTTTTTCGGCTTTTCTAAATCAATTTTTTTCTGACTTTTCATTACTTTTCTTAAATAGTCGTCGCCTCTTTCTTTTTTTCAATAAGCCATTCATCTTTTTTCCGGCTGTTGGAAAAGAAAAGAGCCCACCCATGTGTTTAGTACCACATGGGGGAGCGGTCACTATTGGGTCTGTCCGTGGGGCTATATAAGGAGCCCCACACCCCCTGTACTCATTGAGAACATCAATAGAAGAAATGCCCAATTCAGGAGCTTCTCCCGTGGTTTCATCCCGCTCCTTCTGATGTAGGGTTCCACGTTAAATCCCGATGTCCCCTAATGTTTTCTTTATCTTTATTTTCTGATACGCTTTTGCATTCTGTTTTTCTACATGGTATCAGAAAATAAAGATAAAGAAAACATTAGGGGACATCGGGATTTAACGTGGAACCCTACACCAGAAGGAGCGGGATGAAACCACAGGAGAAGCCCCTGAATTGGGCATTTCTTCTATTGAAGTTCTCAATGAGTACAGGGGGTGTGGGGCTCCTTATATAGCCCCACGGACAGACCCAATAGTGACCGCTCCCCCATGTGGTACTAAACACATGGGTGGGCTCTTTTCTTTTCCAACACTCCCCCTCAAGTTGGTAGCTGGGACAGCTGCAACTTGCAACAATAAAGAAAAATATACACCATTGCATCTTCACTTGAAATCACCACAATAAACGTATGTATCCGCAACTGGTAGACAAACTCGTTCGCTGACGAGTATATCAGGTCACCGGAACGTATCTCTGTCGTGCCTGGAAGGTCACCGGACTGTCTCTGTCGTGCCTGCATGGTCACCGGATCTCTGTCTCAGTCGTGCCTGCGAGTCACCGGACTTTGTTTCCGTCGTGCCTTGAAGAAAACAAATTCAGTGCGGAGTCGATGTCGAGGATAGAGACACCACGACGAAGATCGATGCACAGTGAAGATGGCTTGATATTTTGTGAAATCCGAAGTGTTTGGTCTGTCAGTCAATGATGTAGGATGCATATGGCTTTTACTCCCCCTTTCTCCCAAACTTGTGAGAATAATGAAAATAATAGACCAGTTGGGAGAAGCAAACATGAATCACATTTTTTATGCGTACGACTTTTTTCTTGTACGCGACTTTTTTTCCTTTTTTTCGATTTTTTTAGCATATGCATACGGCTTTTTCCTTGTACGCGCCTCTTTTCTCTTTTTTCTCTTTTTTTTGTAACTAACAAGCTCTCTTTTTTTTCGTTGGGCCTCCAAAAATATGCAACAACTCAACATGGTTTTCTTTCTCTCTTCCTTTCTTTTCTTTTCTTTTTTTTTCCAACCTCTTTTCTACTTTTTTTTTAATAACAGCCATCATCAGGGTTCACAGCAAATATCATCCCCCTTACTTTTTTTCACTCACGTTGGGCTTTATTTCATTTTTTTTCCGTCTCCAGCAGCCACCTTTTTTTTCCAGTCATGCCCATCAAGGGCCAAAGCATAACTATGCCACCTCCCTTTTAAAAAAAATAATAATAACCGGCCATTGAGCCCCTCACGATGAGACAGAGAAGAAATAGGGTTCACTCCTTTCTCTCGATCGATGCCGCCGCCGACAATAGGAGAGGAAGAGGGGCGCCCTGCACAGGGAAGGAGGCGCAGGAGCTCGTGCAGGGGATCGCGCGCAGAGTTTAAGATGCTTGCACAGGAGGCACACGTCAGCAGAGGGCGCAGGGGCTCGCGCACAGGGAAGGAAGAACAGGGGCTCACGGAAAGAGACGCAGGGGCTCGCGCACAGGGAAGGGGAGCGCACGCCTGGTGGGTTGCGCACAGGGAGCGCACACGCAGGAGGGTGCAATCAGGGTGTCGCACAGGAGGACGCAGGCAGGGAACGCGCGTCGAGGAAGAGGGAGGTCGTTCATGCAGGCAGTCCGTCAAGGGAGGGGATCAATCGTACGTCGCATGAAGGTGCCGAGGAGGATGCGCTAGATGTTTGAAGATGCGCCCCTCGAGATGATCGGACCGCTGCTTGCAACAATTTTTTTTCTATCGAGCCTCTTCATCTTCCCTCTTCATCTTCGCGCGAGGAGATCTCTTCGCGCAACAACTTCTGGAGAGGGAGACAACCCAACCGAGATCTTCTGCTACAATCGGGCTCGCATGAACTTGCGAAATCACATACAACTCAGGAATGAAAAACTCAAAGAACTTGTGAAATTCAGGTCTCATTGAAAAACCCCTAGAATGATGATCTTTGAACTTCAACAACGATTCTTCAAGAATGAACAACAAATAATTTTTTCAAGAACAATGAAGAATTGAATCTCGAATCTCAACAAAAAAAATATAAACTTGAAAATCTCGAGAATCGACCTGCTCTGATACCATGTAGAAAACATAATGCAGAAGCGTATCAGAAAATAAAGATAAAGAAAACATTAGGGGACATCGGGATTTTTTTTTTGAAACCAAAGCATTTCGGGGGAGACACGTCGTGGTGTTCGCCCCAAACTTTATTAAAAACCAACGAAGTAGAGGAGGAGGAAGAGAAGAAATACAAACATCAGGGATCGAGTGGATCCCGGCCGAGGCCCCAGCTCAAAACGAAATTATAACAACACACGGCCACAGCACTACAAGAGCAGCCAGTCACTCAAAAGCATATCAACGAGTGCTAAAACATTCTCCTTGTAGAACCTTTGACCTCTGAAAATCTTCGCGTTCCTGGCGAGCCAAAGCGCCCAAATGCAAGCGAAGGGGCGAAGCAACTCCCTCCTTGGCCGATCAACACTTGAGCGCATAGAGTCCCAAAACGAGTCGGCCGAAGATGCGTTGACCCAAGCCACACTGATGTCCTCCCAGATTGTGGCAGAGCTCGGACAACAGAAGAAAAGGTGTTGCAAAGTCTCCCCATCGCCTCCACACAACACACAGTCCAGGGAGTCAGCCCCCGAGAGAAACTTTGCACATCTATCTCGTGTCAGGACCCTCCCACGCCTCAAGAGCCAGAGGAAGAAGATCACCTTCTCCGGTAAATTTATGCGCCACAGCCAGCCAAGATCCTTGCAAAGGATGTTTCAGACAGGGGTATGCTGATGCGAGAGCACCTTGAACGCCCGCCTCGAAGAGAAGTCGCCGTCGCGCCAAACCCAGTGATCCCTGCCAGTGGAGGGCTTCGGCGCATCCCTAAGCCGCTGCAGGAGGTTTAGAAAATCCTCAAAACGCTCGTCGGAGAGGTTGCCAGCAAAGGAAGGGAACCAGTCGTCCCCGCCCCAAGCGGAAGCCACCGACGCGCTAGATTCAGAAGCCAGAGCACAGAGACGTGGAAAAGAGTTACCGAGAGGGGTGTCCCCCGCCCAGGCGTCGCGCCAAAACAGAAAAGCGCTGCCATCCCCCAAGGCCGGCTTGAACAGATGAGAGAATCGCCTAACCGCCGAGGCGATCCCCTTCCAGAAAGGGGTTCCAGAGCGCAAAGAGACAGCGTCCCGCAGCATGTCCACCCCGATCGAAAGAACATCCCGTAGCATAGAGGGAAAGAACCCGACGGCGCTACCCCACAGTTTGTTGACCCATTTAAGCATGAGTGCGTCGTGAAACATATTTAACGTGGAACCCTACACCAGAAGGAGCGGGATGAAACCACGGGAGAAGGCCCTGAATTGGGCATTTCTTCTATTGAAGTTCCAATGAGTACAGGGGGTGTGGGGCTCCTTATATAGCCACACGGACAGACCCAATAGTGATCGCTCCCCCATGTGGTACTAAACACATGGGTGGGCTCTTTTCTTTTCCAACACCGGCTTTTCTCTTTTTTTACATATCGACCCACTTGGGCGTTCCTCTATTTAGGTTTCCCACGATTGGGAACCCTTTCTCACAAGAACCACCGCGATAGGGCATCTTTGGCGCCGCCTGAGCTGAAATAAGGGAGGTGTTGCTTCGACGCGACAAACGGGTCGCATGGATAGCAAACTAGGGTTCCCAGAAGGGAACTCGTATCTATCCTGGAGTACATCTGACCCATTGGGATATGTTTATTTTTCCCTACCTTTACTAATGTTAAATGCCAGCTAAACGAGGTTTCCCTTATTTTCGAAGATCCCTTTTAAATCTCATTAATACTCAGTGAAAGTCTACAGTAGTAACAGTACAATTGTTGTACTGTAAGTTTGTATTAAAATGTTGTAATGAGTGTTTGAATTGCTTAAGGTACATTTTTGAGTGATTGTTTTGATTTGATATAAGTGATTTTAGACCAACATTTTGTACTGTTCCTATTACTAAAGGTACAATTGAGTGATTTTGTACTGTTCTTGTTAAGTTTTGTTCTCTTCCCTTTTTTTATATGTTCTCATTTCTCTACACCCTCTTTGATCGTTGGGATTCCTCTCTAAGTTGTATAATGACATTGTTTTAAGAGCTATGAATAAACCACCTGAAATGTATCATGAGCTCATGATAGTTTGGTTCTTGTTGTAACATGTCACTAGTATTGAGATTACGGTTGAAAATCTTCACATTTTAATACCTATATTTTTTTAAAATATAAAATATCTAGTATTTGAATTTATTATTATATTGCTAATTATTTTTAATTAAAATAATAGAAACCGCATACTCCGCATATACTTCCGCATACACTTCCGCCTGCCCGCTTACTCGCTTCAGACGGCCTGACCGAATGAATACCGCATACCGACTTTCTGAACCTTGGAGAAAGTGACAGCTATGTTGTCGTCGGGACAACATACGCCACCTGGAGGTTGTGCGGCTTGAGGAGCGGTGCCGACACCAATGCTGCAGTTGGAGGAAAGCGATGGACCTCGTGTCGCCTGCACGAGAATCGAGAGGAGATGGGCGCTTGGAGAATTGACTGGAGGAGGAAGATGTCGCCCGCGCATGCTGGAGGACTCCACTTGGGCGATATGGCGTCGAGGAATGGAGCAGGAGAGGAGAGGCATAACTGGAGGGAGGAGCTCCTGCGCAGATGGAGCTTGGTCTCTTGTCGCCTGGGAGCACGATCGGAGGGACGCTTGGGGTTTACCGATAGGGATCATTGCCTGGAAGAGTAGTGGCTAGTCTGGAGGAGAGAGTGGCCCCGCCGCTTGGAGGAGAGAGGCATGGAGTTGTGCGAGGATCCGCACCGGTCTGGAGCTCCTAACGGTGGGTGATTCCGCCTGTTGGATCCACGAAACAGCAAGGGCGCTTGGATCTAAGGCGCGTGCATGAAGGTTGTGCATGGAGGCGAGAGGAGAGGCACCTAGGGATAGGTGTTGCGAACAAGGGCTTGGAGCGGCTTCTCAAGATGCGCCTAGAGATTTTCGAGTAGAGGAGTTGTCGCATGTGATTCTCCGCCTGGAGGGATGCCGCCTGCTTAGGGGAAGCCTGAAGGAGTACAACGACCTAGACTCGGCATGTGAGGATTCCCGCCGCATGTGCGGCTCGGAGGGCTGGGAGGGTTGTTGAGCCTCTGAGAGTCTCGCGAAGAAGCCACCTTGAATTAGGGTTTCAGACATGATCTTGAACTTGAACTAATCCTCATAAAAAATTGATCTTTCTAAGAACGAACAATAATCGAATCTCGAACAGAATATGAACATGAATTTTTCAACAATAAATCCGCGGGACTCGACCCACTCTGATACCATGTTAGAAAATATAATGCGGAAGCGTATCAGAGCAACAAAGAAATAAACTTAGAAGAACTTGAGATTTTCCAGAAATTGAACATTTTAATGAAAACTTCTTCCATTTTATGATTCCATGTTACTCTTTAGCTTACTATACGTTGTGGTGTGAAAAGCTCCTTGAATGGTATAGGTAGCATTTTAGGTTGCCTCTCAGATAATCGACAAGCAAGGAAGAGCCTTCCCCATCTCAGATGTCACAAATACCTCTCTGACCTTCAATGGCTAGCCAAAGATAGCAACAAACAATCTCTCTTATCTATTTCACGTAAAAGACAAGCATACCTACACAAAACCACCACCCTTTTGTCTGGAATGGACACTAGCACGGTACAGGACTTCAATTATACCAATTGCATAGCAATAGTTCTATTTATTTGTGAAATTTCAAATAGGACTTTTCCAATTTATGGCAGTTCACAAAACTGTCATATAATCCAAAATATATGGCACAACTCAAAAGCCAGATCCAAGATCTAACATTAAAAATCTGATTGGATATTACGGAAGGAGTTTGGTAAGGTCATACTCCCGTGGATTTAAGAACAACCTTGCCTAATATAATTAAGCAACCAAGCAGGCATGGCCCAAGACCCTACACCAAGTGCCGATTTATCGTTCTACACACTTTGTAAAAAAAACAGAACCAAGTAAAATTATTCTACTCGACAAATATCCATGCTCACATTGATATATGAACTCACAAAAACTGTCAGATATTGGTTTTTATCAAATAAGACAAACACAATTCACTAAAAAATAATACCTAGATGTTGATGCAAGTTTAAAGCCATAATACTGTAACTTGATTTTCCTGCAGCCCTCTGTGACTGACTAGCACCGCCCACATTGTAACCACGGTGAAAACTCCCAGCAAGGCAAGAAGATAAGGCACCATGCTCACACTACTTCCTATAGAACGCAGATGGCATTCATATAAATATGGCAATTAATAAAGAATCGATCATCAGAGTTAATAGCACAAGCATGTATGTGATTGTGTACATGTAAAATAGCCAATATCTCAAAACTAGAAGTTACATTAACTGTTCTTTACAAAACATTAATATTATTAAATTGTAATTTGTAAGGTGCCGCAACTCGCAGGTCATAACGTGTAACTTCCTTCCTTTATTCTATAAGTTTAATGTGGAGTTCAAACCAATATTGGGTCTAATGCTTATGTTCATCTATCTTTTAATTTTATTTGAATTTATTTCTTGTGGAATAATGTAATAACTTATGTAATAGGTACTTTTGATATATGTAATTCTATTAAATGTGCTAATGTAGGAGAGTGTCAATCCTATAAGCAGCCAAGTGTGCAGCTGCATATGCGGTTTAGTCGGTGGCATACTCGCCAAAACCGCATATGTGCCGAATAATGTATGTGGTTCAAAAGGATCACTGACTACGCATGTGTGGACGCATATGACCTGCCTTTCTGAACATTGTTATTAAAAAGGGTTGCTATATCTCAAAGGAAGCATACCATTGTTCTTCAATGGAATGGCATGCTCGAGGTGAAAATAGCATTTGAACCATCAACCAAAGATTCCCTACATGATATGAATGCTAAGTAGATTGACAAGGTTCAGAAAGTCGGTATGCGTCGTTCGGTCAGGCGGTCTGGAGCGAGGAAGCGGGTAGGCGGAAGTATAGGCAGATTATGGAGTTTCTATTATTTTAATAAAAAAATAATTAAAATATAATAATAATTTCAAACATTAGATGTTTACGTTTAAAAAAATATAACATGAAAAATATGAAATGAAGACTTTTTTGTACAATGGGATATCAACCAAAGTATTTCCAAAAGTCATCCATTTTCAAAAGATAATAATGTTAATGTAACGGTAGAGAGAATAAAAATGTTAGATATCATTATCCAAATTGGAAGGTAACCTTTTTTTGGAAGTGCAACATGGTTAGTAAACACAACCAAGAACCTTCGTACTTTAGTAAATGGTGTATTTATCTACTCAAAGTTAAATATTAAAAAATCGACCATTTAAATTATATATATATCATGCAAATCCAACATATGTATTCATTTTATTCCATAAAAGATCATAGACAAACACATGTAATTTTTTCTATATTCATGCAGTTATGAGATAATGTAAAAAACAGAGTTGTTGCTACGAATCTAAAAAAATAGAGAGTCGTTGCTGTTGAATCTAAAAATAGAGAGATTAAGAGCTAAATAGAGCAATCAGCAAACCTTAGTAGAGGAGAAAAAGATGGTGGAGGAGCAACCCATGTGGAAGTCAAGAAGATGGCGGAGGAGCAGAGAGTTACCACTATTACATATGCGGCCGCAGATGAAGATTACTTGGCCCAGCATACCCCATAACCCGCATATTGAGCGAGTATAGCATACTCGATGCAGTAGGGGGACCTCCTCCGCATATGGAGCCGTCTGGGCCGACTTTCCGAACATTGTCGGTTGATGCTACACAATATAGATCTCTACTCGATAAGTTGCTATATACTATGGTCACAAAACCAAATGTTTCCTAAACAGAAAGACCTCTACGAACTCTTTAGCAGGAAGCCCTAATGATGTTTATCTTAAGTCATACCAAGAAAGTATTAGCTGCGTTCAACCCGACATATTTAAATGAGGGAGATGGGACGTCTGGTCATCTTTTGTCTTGCCATCGAAGGACTCCATCCGCATCCATCTAGATCCTTTGAGGGAGAAATGTACGTACTTGTATGGGTTCTCGATGTGGCCTGGAGATTGCCCAAAGATGGCGGTTTCTCGATAAGACCAATCAGGCTTTGATGAGTTTGTGTAGATAAATTCGCAGGAATGGAGATGTCTTCATAAATGGAGAACTAGGCTTTCGGTTGAACCCTTTGATGAACATAGCATCGCGTTTGTCATGCTCGTGGAGAATATCACGACAAAAAACACAATACAAAACTTCGAGATAATATCAATAATCGAGATGAAAATTGATCTCAAAATTAAATCCCAAAAATTGAAATGCTCTGAAGCGAATATAAAAATTCAAGAATAAACCCTATAATCAACTGCTTTGATACCATGTTGGAATTAATAATGAAGAAGCAAATCGATAACCAAGCTCAAAAACATAAAAAAAAGAAAAGTAGAAATCTTAGATTTTAGGAACCATACTCCCAGAGGAGAAGGATGAAACCGCAAGAGAAGGCCTCAAAGGGTTGGATCTTCTATTGTGAATCTCTCGATGAATACTGAGGGTGTGAGGCTTCCTCTTTAGATAGATCGAAGTCCTAGTTAAATATGGTGTGGGACTAAACAAGAGAGGGTAAGTGGATCCTAGAGAGATCCAATTATGGTTTTTATCACTTCTGTCCTTAACTTGTGCAAAATCAGTTATACCCCTCCCGTTTTTGTAATATAAATTGTGTCCCTTGCTTCTCATAAAATTCACAGTTTTGCCCTTCCGTTAAGGTAACATAGGAGCATAGCTAACATACAAATGGGTAAAATTGTGAACTTCATGAAAAGTCGGGGGCACAACTGATATTATAAAAAGGGAAGGGGCATAACTGATATTGCACAAGTTAAGAAGGGCACCAATGATACTCATCTATTACATACTCTAACATGGGACAAAGTCCTCGCTTTCAGAAACCATCAATATCTTGATCTTCATGCTTGCCGTTAAAATTATGCAAAAACTTTCAAGAATTTAATATGGGACAACACGACTCAATAGAAGTAACCAACCAACATAGAAAAGCAACAAAAAGGGCAAGATAGATCTAGTGATTGATCAAAATATAAAACGATCACATGTATGGCCCTTCCGAAAAGATGACCCCTAGTATGGTTTTATTCATGAGATCCCTTTTATATGACCAAGGTTACTACCACTACTCCTATGGCCATATTGTGAAAACAGAGCTTTAAAATATCTCATAATTTATTTTCCCGTGAAAATACTTTACAGTAAAAGCTGAAAGGCATTTTATATGAAATATTATGATTTTAGGAAAATTGTTACTACATGCATCTTCTTCCAAGTGTCTGATTGCAAATAAATTTAATACTTTTGGGATTCATACATGAGAAGAGCACACTATGCCTTTTCGAGTTGTATGTGGATGGGAGGGTGTGTCAAGCTTGCAAACTCGGTTAAACACACGGAATTCCCCATCAATTCCTCCTCCGCTCGGCTAGGTTAAAAGTTAGCCTAGGAGAGGCGGACGGTAGAGAGGTTGAATGCCTTGTCCTGTAAGGGAATGCAAAGAAGAACGTGCACCAAAGAACGAGTAATATGCCGATTTTTATTCAATGATGTCTATGATTCTTTTTTCCTGATTTTTGAAAGTAAACTAAAAGATGCTCAATATTCAGTTGGAATTCAATTGTTACATTTGTTACAATATGTTAGTATATATATTATCCAAATTAATATATGGGAATAAACGTATAAATATATATATATTACTAATACAAAACCAAATAAACCTGATTAGCCACCCAACTAGAGTTTCTTTTATCCAGTAAACCCTTTGACCCCGATCTTGCAACTTCAAACCACAATAAAGTTTACAAGGTATATTCTCTAGGGTAAATTACTTTAATGGTCCCCAAGTGAAGGGTCTATATCAAAAAGGAGACTAACAAAAATTGTGTTACCTTGATGCCTCAAATTAGGATCGTGTTAATGACATTATATGGTTACTATAGAATAGCCAAATTACCCTTATAGAAATGACAAGTCACCTCCAAGTGTTTGCGTTGTAGCATGTTATTAGTTCTTATCCATCATATTTTTTGTTATGTCTCAACTCCTCCATTTCCATCATGACAAATGTTTCATGAAAGGACAGACTTCTCTCGTGACACACAGGGATTACATATGAAAGCTTGCAGATAAAAGGTTAACGGAATGACATAAATGTCTAATTCTCCTAAATCGAGTGTCAAGTAGCATCAAAATTCCTATTAGAAAAGATTGCAGCAAGAATTTTTCTTACAAGCTCCAGAATGACACTGTAAAGAAATCATAATTCTGATTACAAGCAACATTACCTGATAGTTGAGAGAAAATTTTGTGCAAAGTATCCGTGTAGCCAGTTAAAATGCTGGCACATATGATTAATGAGGATCCATGTCCTGAAAAAGTCATACAATAAAGGAACCAATATAGAAGACAAAACTGAGAGATGGCATCATATAAGTTAAACAGTTGTGGAAAATTAAATAGTGAAAGGCAATTTTAATGAATATAAAAGAAATTCCAAAATCCCAACGTCCGTGGACATGTAAGAATGAAAAATGAATAATGCCTTACAGATTCACATATTCTACAGTAATACTTAAACGGATCACAAACCATAAGAAGTGATAACTATAGAATGCTAATTACCCTAAAAAATAGTGAAGGAATAGAACAATTCATGCAAGCGAACTCTTAATCTCATATATGCCAGGAATAGAGAATAATGGTCCCTCATTCTATTGATTCTTACTTCTTACGGAAACAACTAGACATAATAAATGGGTCTTCAAAGAGCTCTTTTTTAGTTAAAAGAAGGGGAAACACTCTGTCGGTGCCCTGCCACAAGATTATTATAAATCAACAAAAAGTAAAATACTACAGAAGCAAATTCTCGATGAAAGTCCAACCATGGTGGGCCACAATATTAGCATAAAACTTGGAAGATCTAAAATAACATAATTACGAGAAAGCCAAATGGCCCAAAATGTAGCTACAGATGTAGCAACTCCGCCATGGGTCTAAACTGGCCAACCACTAGGGAGCTCCAGAAACTGAGGTGGGAGGAAAGGCCCAGTCATCGAATGTCTGCAGCCTGTAAGATCTCATGCACGTGTGTACAAGTGTAGAAAAAATGGTCCAGATCTCCATTGCCATGGTCACAAAAAGAGCATGAAATGCCATCCCATGGGACAAAGATGGATCTTGTGACCTTGGTAAGCAAATTCAAGGTTGTGCAGCCAAAGGAACATCCTTTTTTTACTAAGGAAAAGAGATTATGCTAATCGTGAGTGCTTTCTACGTCTTCTTCACAGAAAAGAAGACACCATGCCAAATCCATGGTCACGGCCCTCAGTGGGGCATGTGTAGCCAGTAATCACCTCTGACATATGCACAAACTTTCCAAACCGATCCTCAGACAGGGGGAGAAGAAACAAGGCATCCACTGATCATCAATCCAGGTCTTCCTAATCGATATATCATGATACTCAAAGAGCGCAAAAGGGCATGGGAAACACTCCTGAAGAGGGTCATTACCATACCAGGTGTTCGTCAAAAACTTAAATGATTCTCAACCATTGCCTAAACCAGGCACATATGTATTGGTAACTCGTGAATGACCTAGTAGATCCCTATCAAAAATGCAAAGGAAACGTGTTGCGCTAATTCAACAACGGTAGGCTTGACGTGAATGTTGTATATGCCCCTAAGAAGATGGCAGAGTAGGCCATCACCCTCACCCCATAAATGGGCCACCCACTTGAGGAGGGTCTTATTCAATCTCTCCAGGTGGAGAGCCCCGACTCTACATGATCGTTGGGGAATTGATCGTCTCCCAATTAACCAGATGTTAACTATCGGACTACACGTTAGAAGAGCTATAAAAAACATGTGCTTACAATCTTTCTGCGACGTTGAATCCCGATAGGAAGAATCTTGGTGGAGATGAAGAAAATGGGAACAGTTATCAATGCTTCCTTCAAAAGAACAAGCCTTGGAAAGACAGGAGGCCTTCCAGCCTGCCAACTTCCATTCAAATATCTCAATCACCAGGAGCCAAACTGATTGTTTCAGTCTGTTGCAAGTCAGTGAAAGGCCAATGCAACATATTGGGAGAGAGCTACACGTGGTGTTGATGATCTAAAACACTCCTCAACATCAACGTCGGAAAAACCAAAAGGCACGAAGATGGAGCTAGATCTACTCATAGAACTCGAGAAGCCGAGAGTTTCGCAAAAACGCCCAACATAATACACATGGACTTGACCTCCATGCCCCCCCCCCATAACATAGAAAATGGTATCATCAACGTATAGCATTACAGGGATTGAGACGTCTCATATCGTAAAACAATATTTTCTCACCCTCTGTATCACCCGATCGATCATAACAGCAAGCACATCTGCAACAATAACGAAGAGTAACGGCACCAAAGGGAAAACCTTGGTGAATCCCTCTATGGGGTTGGAAAAAGCCCCTTTTAAGGCGTCCATTTTTCATAATCGAAAAAAAGTAGCAGCATTTCTTCATATGAAACACCATACGAAACACCAGTCAATACAGCCACACACCTTGGAAAAATGGACCTTCCACAAGATACCCTTTACCCCTATATTCTTCCTGTCACCCACCATCTTCAAGCCCATGACAAAGCTATCCATCACAAGATGAACGAGAATGAACTGAGTCTGAACCGGGGCAATCAAACCTCTAGAACCATGTGCACGCAGTATGCGAACATTTTAACAGTGATCATATAGACCTCACTAGATAAGGCAATGTGTAACATCCGATTTCCAATCGAACTCGAACCCAATCCGATTAGGACCCGATTAACCTAATAAAGTTGTTGGTCAAAACTAAACAACTTAAAATGATCAGTTGATCATGAATCAAGTCATTCGGGAAAAATCGACTAAAAATCAGTTGCATTGTAGTGCGTGCCGTGGAAAAGCCGTGACGCAAATTCAAAAACCTTGAAATGAACCAAGACTGTCATAAAATCTGATTCGACGAAATAAGATCGACGGAATCGATCGTTCATCAATTGGAGGTCGTTTGATATTTTTAAATCACAAAAATTAAATCCAAACCAAAATCGTATCTCAAAAATTTCGGAGGTTCAAACCGATCGGAAGTATATCAATAGCATACTCAATTTGATCGTCATTCCGAGACAATCAAAACGAGATATTGCAAGTCCAAATCTGACGCTCGGGGCACAAATACGGACAACTTTAAGTATGTTAAATAAATAGAGTTTTTGGTTTTAAAATATACATATTTATTTATTTATTTTTCTACTGTATAAACTGTACAGACAGCCACCTAATTCCCTCTATTTGTCCACTTGTCTCCCTAATTTCTTGCCATGGTCAAACATCTACCATCACTTGTCAAACAACCAAACCCTCTTCATTGGCAAATAACACCACCTCCCTCTTCTTAATTCTTTCCCAAATCCTATCTATTCTTCTCCAACGAAGGATCCCCATCCCCCTTTTCTCGTATTGCCCAAAATAGCAGGGATTTCTGCTTCTATCAGAAGCCATTTTTCTGCTTCTGCTTCCGCTGGAACAGCTGGTGCTCTTGCCACCACTGAAATTCCAACAGCCACTGCAGCTCCTTGCCATTTCAAATTCAAAGAAGATGCTGCTCCAAAGTGCCATCAGTGCATGCTTATGATCCCCATCTTGAAGATCTAAATTGAGGTACAATCCTAGCCTTTTTCCCCGCTGCCATCCATGTTTTTGCACTAGTCCAAATCACCTTTGCTGCTATCTATATCATACAAATCTAAATTCTATTTCAAACAGTGAGCTTAGGATTTTTTAAAGATAAATCTCCAGGATCTTGAAAAGAGAACATTTATAGGATCCTTTTTATTATTAGATCTCCTGTTAAATTCTATTTCAAACAGTGACCTTAGGATTTTATTAAGAACAAATCTCCTGGATCTTGAAAAGAGAACATTTATAGGACCCTTTTTATTATTAGATCTCCTGTACTGGATCTGCATGTGTATATGAGAGAAATATTTTAAATGAAGCTCTTGCTCTGAAATTAAAAAATAATATATATTCAAAAGTAATGAATTATATTACAGACTGTCAGCGGTCTGTTTTCTATTCTTATAAAAAAAAATATGTCAATTTTTTTTGAAAAGTTAATAAGTTAGATTATAGATTGCTGACAGGTTGCTTTCCTGTAAAATTTAATAATAAAATTTTTATTTGAGAGATAAATTGTTAACTGTTCTCTGTTCAATAAAATTTTAGGATTTGAAATTTTTTCATTAAATTATAATTTAATAGATACGCAATTACATTGATGTCTTCTTCATGTATTCAAAAGGTACTAAATATGTATTAAGATTGTTAATAGTTTTAGTGCCACTGAAAATTTCCTAATTTATTTCATAAGAAATGGGCATACATTTTTTTAGTTGCCTTTTGAGTTAATTCCGGTATAAGTATTGTGTATAATTGTGCATATGTATAAGGTAGGATATCCCACGTAGCATTGGTTGTGGGTTGAATGACGATGTCGCTGGAAATCTCCATGGAGAGCCTCCCGGAGAGCCAAATTCGTGAATAAGCACAATCTTGATTTGTAGAGATATATGTTATTCTCTTTTGTACCTTTTCGTATTTTCTTTTTCCTTTTGAACTCTTTATATATTTTACTCATAGGCTACTCTCCTATATAAAAGAGCCTAGGGTGTGCGGAAAAAACAAGTCTCTCATTTTTCCCAACATGGTATCAGAGCGACGGTCCTAGACCGGAGTTCTCGAAACAAACCCTAACCCTAGCCTCCACCTTCGAGCCCTCCGCCTTCGGCCCCACTTGGTCTCGCGCCGCGCTCCTGTGCGCCTATGCGTGCTCCTGTGCGCCAGTCCACGTGTTGTGTGCGTGCTCCTGTGTGTGCATCTGTGTGCGTTCATGTGCGTACATCTGTGCGTGTCAAGCTCCTGATTTACGTGCGCGTGCAGCCCTAGGTCAGTGCACCTGCGGCTCCAGCACTCGTTCCGTGCGCGCGTTTCCAAATTAATGGGTTTGGTTGCTTGAGTCTACACATGCAACTAAGCCCGTTAATGTCCGTGTAGACGATCATATCTTCAGTCTACTACCCTAGTCTTCCATTATCATAATGTCAGAAAGCGAGGCAGACATCCCATCTACAAGCGCCTTCAGAGGTCCAGCGCCTATTGTGAAGATGGATGGTTCAAATTACGAAATGTGGGCAATGCAGTTCATGAGTATGATGAAGTCAACCAGTAAGAAGCACATTCTTACCGAAGAAGAACCTGCTGAGAAGACTTGGGTCAATGCCTCATGGGAGGCAAATGATGCATATGCCTAGGTTTGCCTATAAGGAACCCTGGCAATTGAGATTGCCAATGATATTCTCCATTAGCCCACTGCAAAAGCAATGTAGGATATTCTAGCTGCTACATATTCCCAGGCAAAGAATGAGATGAAGATTCTGCAACTCTAGCATGACATCTTTACTATCGAGCAGAATGGACGACCTCTACACTCATTGTACACATCTTTACGAGGAATGTTTGAGAAGCTTTACAGCTTCATGCATCTCACGGCCACCCCCGAGCAACAGAAGACCTACCGGAATGCCACTATGGTTGGTGTATTTCTGGCGGCTCTAGATCCAGAGTATGAGGCTGCACGCTCACATATCTTGGCGGACTCCACCATTCCTCCGATGGAGGAAGCATTTCACAGACTGAGCCGTATTATTGTTCCTTCATCCACTACAAATCAGACCGCCTCAGCCATGGCAGCGAATCGAGGTCGTGGAGGACATCATCAGTCCTGTGGCCGTAGACCTCGGGGTTGAGGAGGTCGTGTTCGGCCATCATGCACTTTTTGCCACCGTTCTGGGCATACTGAAGACATGTGCTACTCCAAACATGGATTTCCTGCTTCCGCATGAGTAGCTGAACGATTGAGCCTCCATCTGCTTCATCTCTAGATCAGTGTTTGATGACCTTGTAGCCCGTCTGAGGGGCATTATTCCTCCATCTGGCCCAGTTGCATCAGTACCTGCTTCTGATAGTCACCCCGATGTTGGTGCTTCTGCATCCACCAGTACCTCAGGTAGCACTTATGCATTTACTAGCAGTAGTGGATCAGATAAGTTAGAGTGGATTATGGACTCTGGTGCCACACACCATCTGTGTGGTGATCAAGGCCTACTTACAGCCTACCGACAGGTCCCTCCAAACCGTACTGTGGTTATTGCCAATGGAACGCATTCTCCAATCACTGGTTAGGGGGAGATTAGCCTGACACCTTCTATGCACCTCAAGAACGTGCTGCATGCACCTGATTTCTCTATGAATTTATTGTCCATTAGCCAACTTACAAAGGATTTACATTATCGAGCAATTTTTGATCCATATTCTCCCATTTTTTAAGACATCCTTACGGGTAACGTGATAGGGCGTGGCTATGAGCAAGGCGGCCTATATCGTCTCAGTCGGACCCCTTATGTTGGAGCCTCCTCTCTACATGTTGGATCTATCTCCCCATTACTGTAGCACTTACGCTTTGGACATCTACCGCTTCAGAAACTGTGATGTGTGTTACCTCAGGTTTCACCTCACATGTCCATCCAATGTGAGGCTTGTCAGTTGGGAAAGCACCATCGATCTACCTTTCCCAGTCGTCAGTGTCGGAGTAGTACCTCCAAGTTTGAGTTGTTTCATGTCGATATCTGTGATCTCAGTCGTGTTTCTAACCATCAGGGACACAGGTTTTATATGATTATTGTGGATGATTTCTCTCGTGTATCTTGAGTCTTTTTGTTAAAGAATAAATCTGAAGCGGGGAATATTATCATAACTTTCATCAATGAAGTTCGTAATGTTTTTTCTGCATCTGCAAAGATTGTGAGAAGTGATAATGCCTTGGAATTTTGAACTCATACTCTTTCCAATTATTTTTCAACTCAATGGATTATCCACTAAATATCTTGTGCCTATACTTCCCAATAAAATGGGGTTGCAGAAAGGAAACATCATCATTTACTTGATGTCACCAGGTCGCTTCTCATACAAAGTCATGTCCCTCATTCTTTTTGGGGCGATGTTGTTCTAATGGCATGTTATGTCATTAATCGTATGTTGTCGCCTGTCTTAGGTGAGAAGATTCCTTTCTCCCTTATTTTTCCAGACAAAGAATTGTTCTCTCACTCCTCGTGTGTTTGGCTCGGTTACCAGTTGTCTCCAGGGATTGACAAGCTCTCTCCTAGGGCTGTCAAGTGTGTTTTCGTCAGGTACTCCAGAACACAAAAGGAGTACAGGTGTTATGATACATTACGCGAGAGATATCTCGTTAGAGTTGATGTTACCTTTTTCGAGTATGTTATGTACTTCTCTTCTACAAGTGATCATTTGGTATCCTCTGGCACGACTGAAGCTATATATATGCCACCACCATCACCACCTCCACCTTCACCACCTACACCACTACCATTACCATCTCCACCACTACCATCCGCTACACCTCCTGTTACCGTTCATGTTTCCCCATTGCCATTCCACTATACCCGTAAGCATGCTTCTGCTCATGGTCACCGCTCATCATCTAGCTCACCTGAGGTATGTTCTGAGAATATTACCAATATTGATGGATCTGATGATTTCCCTGAGCAGGATGTGTTATAGAGGCCAAATGAGGAGGCAAGTGATTTGGATCTACCTATTGCATTTTGGAAGCAGAAGCGCAGCTGTGCGTCATATCCAGTAGCATCTACTGTGTCTTTTGATCGCTTAACTGGAGATTTCAGGAGCTTTGTCATTGCACTATGGGGGTGGACATTCCACGAAATTACCAAGATGCGTTGAAGGGTAACCGATGGCGTTTAGCCATGGAAGAAGAAATGGTTGCTCTTCAGTCCAGAGGTACCTAGAGCCTTGTTACTGCACCTACTGATGTGTCAACAGTGAGCTGCAAGTGGATCTTTACAGTTAAGCAGAATGCATATGGCAGCATTGATAGATACAAGGCACGCTTGGTTGCTCGTGGATTTACACAGACATATGGGGTGGATTATCTTGATACATTCTCGTCGATTGCTCGCCATTCCACCCTACGGATCCTCCTCTCTGTTGCGGTTACTCGTGATTGGCCACTATACCAATTAGATGTCAAGAGTGCATTCTTATATGATGACTTGCAGGAGGAAGTCTACATGCAACAGCCCCTAGTTTTACTGTTGAGGGGGAGTGTTCTAAGGTGTGTAGACTTCATAAGTCTATCTATAGCCTTAAGCAGAGCACCAGAGCTTGATTCCAGAAGCTCTCAGACATGGTTGAAAAAAGGGGCACAGACATTCCAATGCAGATCATTCCTTGTTCGTACAGAAGACACCCAGAGGTATTATTGCAATTATGGTTTATGTAGATGATATCTTGATTACAGGTGATGATGAACAGAGAATTCAGAGGGCAAAAGAAATACTGGGTCGTGAATTTGTCACCAAGGACCTTAAAGTTCCTAGATATTTTCTGGGACTGGAATTCGCCAAAAATCCTCATGGGCTGGTAATATGACCCAGAGGAAATATGTCACTGACCTGTTGAGTGAAACAAGAATGCTTGGTTGCCGACCTGCTACTACACCCACGGATCCCAGTATGAAATTATATGATGACGACACTGATGAGGTGGATAGGAGAAGATACAGAGAAATGGTGGGCAAGCTTCTCTATGTTACTATTACCAGACCTGATATCTCCTTTGTTGTGAGTCGGGTGAGCCAGTTCATGGAGCAACCACGTCAGGTACATTTGGATGTTATACATATGATACTCAGGTACCTTAAGTCTTCTCCAGGTGCAGGTATGTTGTTAAAAAAAGACAAGGAGATTACTATCTCAGCATGTGCAGATGTAGATTACGTAGGATGTCCTAAGGATAGGAAGTCCACCACTGGATTTGTTGTGTATGTCGGAGACTCTCTGGTCTCATGGAGAAGGAAGAAGCAAACGGTTGTAGCAAGATCCAGTGTTGAGTCTGAATATAGGGCTATGGCCCAGGTCAGTACAGAAATGATGTGGGTGAAGGTTGTGCTTACATATCGATATATAAAAGTCCCTCTTCCTATGGCTCTGGAATGTGACAATCAAGCTGCTCTAATCATTGCAAACAATCCAGCATTTCATGAACGAACCAAGCATATTAAAGTTGATTGTCACTTCATATGAGATATGATTCATAAGGGGTTTATTTCTACATCCCTGTTAGCTCAAGGGACCAAACTGCAGACATCTTTACCAAGGCGTTACTTCGAGGGCCGTTCCAGAAGTGTTCGTCCAAGATGAGCATGATCGACATCTATGCTCTACCTTGAGGGGGAGTGTAGAGATATATGTTATTCTCTTTTGTACCTTTTTGTATTTTCTTTTTCCCGTTGGACTCTTTATGTATTTTACCCATAGGCTACTCTCCTATATAAGAGAGCCTAGGGCGTATGGAATAGACAAGTCTCTCATTTTTCCCAACATACTTCCATGAAGCATTAGCCCCAGTTTTGTATGTCGGTTCTGAATCAGTCAAAATGTGCTCCTTATTATGGCACCGCATAAGGGTGCCAAAATGCATGGACCACAACTCGTAGTTAGTACCATCCATCTTCACGATAGAAGCATGGCCCTTGAAAGCACCGGACAATGAAAAAACGCCACCCTTGTTCTCTGACATGATGGAAAAATTGTCAAAAATTCGACTAAATTGAGGAGTAGACCTCTTTGAGCAAGTCTACACAATCATATGAAGGAATGGTTGTACGTGTAGACTCATACAACCATCATATTCAATCCTTGTTATAGTCTAGGGCTGGAAAACGTGATTTATATGTCTGAAATCACGTATTTCGATCAAAATCACATAGTATAGGCCTACAAAAGCGCCTGAATTGCATCCCGCAAGCAGCAGCGGGCGGTAAGGCTGCAAGTATGGGGCGGTCAGCAGCTGGGGTGGCAGGTAGATGCCCAGCCGACAGTGGGGGGGATGGCAGGTAGGGTTAGGTGGGATATGGGAACCCCGGTCCTAGATCGTTGCTCCAATACCATGTTGGAGGAAAAATAGAATTTTGATATATTTATTGAGACCCTAAGGTTCTCTTATATAGGAGAAAAGCCTTGTGTAAATTACAGGAAAGGTACATGAAAGAAAGAGAAATAAGAAATAAATATAAAGAGATATAAATATCTCAACAAGTTTCTACATAAACATCTGAATAAAGGCAGTAAAAAGTTAAGTTTATTTTTACGCAAGCAATATGACCGAGAGAAAACAAAAAGATGTAAGGCATAATAAGTTGATGATTGGTAATTTTCTTGGGAAGTGGATTTGCTTCTCAACCATGTTTGAGTATCTACTAACAAGGCTTTCTTGATTATAACTTTAGTCAATCAAATGATTGACTGGTTTCTAAATATGGTGGAAGGCGGACCTAAGTGGAGAACGGTTGTCCATGAAAAGCTTGACGAGTGGGTTGTCGTCGACGTGGTGGGTAAGGTTGGTGTTGACATTGTTGGCATCAGGGATGTGGGAGCTCACCATCGACAGAAAGGTTACGTGGAAGCCCCTAAATAGAGGAATCCTCAATCATTGAAGATCGTTGATTGGGATTGTCAACACATGCAGTCCCTTTGGTAACAAGTGCATAAAGTTCTTATTCATTTGAAGCATTATAGTGAACTGTTGATCTTAAAAATGTGTATACCCATTAGAGTTTCCTCAATAGTTGATCCTCATATATGAAGTCAAGCATTTAGTCCCGTTTCTCTTATTATTATGTTCTTCAATTTTGGGTTTTTCAGCTACTTTCCTGATTCCAGAGGTCGATGTTTATGCCACGTTGTATTTTTGTTTGTTTTTTTATTTAAGTTTGCATTTCTTCCATGATTTGTTATGAGAATTGCTTTTTTAGGTAGAATGAAGGTTATTGTTGGTAATTGTTGCTATTTTGTTTATTCTAATCTGTCTAGAAATGGATTTAGGTTAATTTTTAGTGCAGAAGAATGGTAATTTTATCTCAAAGAGGCACAACAGCATTGTGTGGCACTGCATTGTCGGTAGATTGAGCCCAAGGTTTGGGAACGACTTCTCGAAAATATTGGCTGCTTAATTACCAGAATACTTGCAAGAAAAACTACATTAAGATTTCTTTTCTCACATCAGTGGGGTGCACTGCCCCCTGATATAAAAATATTTGGGATAGTTTACCATGATTAGTTTAACTTTTCAAACATAATTTAACTATTACTTTGTAAATTTAAAACAGACTGGAATATTTATAAGAACTTTTAGGATCAAGTCATTCCCCTTACATATAGTCAAACGGAATATTTGATAAACAAAGAACTGTGGTATTAGCACATACATGCATACATACATACATTGAAATTACATGTCGGGAAGTTCAACTGTTCAAGTACATGCAGGGAAGGTCAAGATATGATTCGTGCTATTACTTCATAAGATCGTAATTTAAATGGTTCCTCTATTTTTCTTATCTATTGCTCTTTCTAGATTATCTTTCAAAAATAATTATTTTCAATTTTTTTAAATTTAAAACATATCTATTTTTATGTTACAATATTATAACACAATAGTAATTAACAAATAGTTTAAAACGAATTTAATTTCATGGATTCATATCTTAAAGTAAAACGATATAATAAAGATTTAGAAACTAATTTTGAATTAGCATATACATATTACATGATACAAATAAGTTAAAATTTAATAATATGAAAATGAATTCACTAACTATGAATATTTAAAATAATGAAAAGGATAAGTGATAAATCTTTTAATAATTAAATAATGTGTTTTAAAAATAACTTAAATAATACTATAATTAAAAAGTAATTAAAATGTAATATATGTACACATATTTCACTAATTTTTCATCATATTATGAAGTCAACAAGACATATGAACAATAGATTTCATTTTATTTATATCTAGCAATTGAATAAATCATATATCTTTTTCACATTATATATCACCTATTTTAAATTCGTACGGATTTCTAAAGTATATTTTGACAATCCATTATCATATATTGATATAAGTGTGGTACAAATAGCAACTTAGATGAAACTAATGTGAAATGTGTTTGACAATCCATCATCATATACTGATATAAGTGCAATACAAATAGCAACTTAGATAAAACTAATGTGGAATATGTAAAATAATATCAAAAAAAATTAATGAATATTTTTAACTTTTTAATTTAAACTCTATTTTAGGTTATGTTTTCCCGAAAAATATATAAAATGTTTAGGGTCCGATGTATGACATAATATTAGTTGTTCATTTAATTTATAATTGAAATAAATTGTGTATGTATAATGCAGTTGGATAATTTTAATTTGTTATCAAAATTCTTATTTACTAATGCTAGCATATACATATTGTTTTTAAAAAAAATACAGTTGCATGTTATGATAAATGTAAATTGGTTGGTTTTATAATCAACAATTAATAATTGTTCAATCGGAATTGATGCTTCACGATGTCAATAGCGTTGTTCCGAATATGTTCTTTTCACTTATCTATTTTGTAAAAAAGTTGTTATCTGATATCTTGTTTAATTTCCATAATTTTAAAAATATTACAAACGTATGTATTTTCTCCAACCTTCCGCAAAACGTGGACAAATACACTAGTATACTATATACTAAAACAAGGTCCTCATCCCCGCCTTCAGACACATGGTTCCCTATATTTCTTCTTCTCTTTCACCATGCTTCTTCCATCCTTCTTAAGTATTTAGACCTGACACATGCTTACTATGTAATTCTCCCTTCCATCTATCAAACGTCTATCCAAATCTCTCTGATATGTCCACCTTCTACATTCCTAAAGACACCTTCCGACTAAGAGCCATCACCTCCTCTTCCTCTTCACCTACAACCCACCTCTGCTCCAGACTCACTACATGATCTCCTTCGCCCACAGTTGCTGCTTGATCCACTTCGAAAGTGGTGCCCCCAATCAGCCTAACTCCAAGAACCAGAGACCAAGGTTTTAAATCTCGATTTCGATTTCATTTCGAGATGCTGAAAAAAACGAGACAATTTCGAAATTTCGTCGATTTCGGCCAAAAT
This sequence comes from Ottelia alismoides, assembly GCA_037367405.1. NCBI lineage: Eukaryota > Viridiplantae > Streptophyta > Magnoliopsida > Alismatales > Hydrocharitaceae > Ottelia > Ottelia alismoides. The sequence continues at coordinate 859,010 of JAZKJV010004716.1, forward strand.
CGGCCTAGATTTGTGAAGGAAAGGTATATATCGAGATTTCAATTTCAGTTTCGATAGGCTGTCGAAATCGAAATTGCGCCGAAATTTCGCGAAATTTGAAATAATGCCAGAGACTCCTCCGCTATGTGTGCGACGCGTTATCCTCAACCCGAGGATAGGGGCTCGCTCAATAGCGTCGGTGCTAATGTCGTCGGGAAAGCTCTATCGTGGTTTGAGGCAAAGGCACTGTGGAAGGGGGCTGCCAAGATACGCCTGTCGAGGAACTGGGCCTTGTCGTGGCTCGGTACGTTCGACACCACAGAGGAGGCAATGCTCGAGTACCACTGCGAGGCGTTCAAGTTTCGACACTTCGATATTGTCGAGGAGGAGGCACTCGTTTACAACCACGGAGCGTTCAAGCTCCGTAGAGAGAGTATGGCGCTCAGCTTCCCCAATTGTGGAGATAGAAGGAACTCCTCAAGTCGTCCGGATAAACACAAGTATGTCGTATATGATCCTGAGAGCTACTAATATTAGTGGTATTTCCATCAGTGAAATACGAGGCTCGGGTGGAGGATGGAACAGTAGTATAAAAATCTGATGAGGATGCGGAATTCACTGTGAAAGATGGTTGGTATTTTCTCATATTGAGTTCATTTTCTCTTTATAAATGAAGAATAACACTTTAGTCATGAAATAATTGTTAGGATATTTCTGTCACACGCTATCAAAGGCGATCAAGACAATGAAGAAGGGAGAGAAAGTGCTCCTTACATTCAATTCCAATGTATGTTTTATGGTTGTTTTCTCTAGGTGTGAAAATAGGAATTTTATCAAGGGCCAAGTATACGGCTCTCGTGTATGTTCAAAATGAAAATTTTATTATATTTTAACATGATATTTTTAAGTTAAGCTAATATTTTCAAATGACATTTTTCCAATGTTGATAAACTTATGATTTAAATCTTGTTTAAATTTATTAGTAAGGTTAGCTTTTCAAATAAATTATTATTTTCGAAGGTGACTTTTGAATTTTGGTAAATCTAATTATTTAACTTTTTTCTAAATTCGCTAAATTATCAACTGAAAATATTAAACAAAAAAATCCATGGTTAAAAGAAAACAACAAAGTTTATTTTATTTATGAGGAGTTCTAGAAATAATGGTAGAATAAGTGATCTTTAATACCATATAATATTGAATTATACACAAAATAAATTGTATTAATAAAATTAAACAATTGGTATGGGGATTCGAACCCTGCTCACAATTTAATAAAAACACCACTCAACCACCATAAGTGAGTTTGTTACTTTGTTTTTGCACAAACAAAATTTGTTTCACATTCAAGGAGGGGCCATATAAAAACTTTAATAAATTATACAACTGAAATATACGAACCATGACCCACGTCCCCCCCCCCATAGTATATACTGAGTTCGCCCCTGGTTTTTCCCTACTGTATTACTATTAGCTACATATTCTGTATTTTTTCCTAACAAATGTCCTTTGCCTGCTACTTAATGTGGGAAAAATCTTTGTTGCTGTTGTTGAAATGGCCTCTACATCTCTAGATGGTTTTGGGGAGACGGGTAGGTCTGCATCTAACAGTAAAAGTGATGTGTGAAGGTGATCTGCCACCTGTAGAGATATATGTTATTCTCTTTTGTACCTTTTCGTATTTTCTTTTTCCCGTTGGACTCTTTATGTATTTTACCCATAGGCTACTCTCCTATATAACAGAGCCTATGGCATATGGAATAAACAAGTCTCTCATTTTTCCCAACATGGTACCAGAGCGACAGTCTTAGATCGGAGTTCTCGTACCAAACCCTAACCCTAGCCTTCACCTTCGAGCCCTCCGTGTGCGTGCGTCCTCGCCTCGCGACGCCCCCGGCCCCGCCTTCGGCCCCACTCAGTCTCGCGCCGCGCTCCTGTGCGCCTGTACGCGCTCCTGTGCGCGCTCCTGTGCGCCTGTGCGCGCATCTGTGCGCCAACCCCCGTGTTGTTGTGTGCTCCCTTGTGCGTGCTCCTGTGCGTGCATCTATGCGCGCTCATGTGCGCGCATCTGTGCGTGTGAAGCCCCTGATTTCCGTGCGCGTGCAACCCTAGGTCAGCGCGTGTGCGGCTTCAGCACTCGTTCCGTGCGCGCATTTCTAAATTAATGGGTTTGGTTGCTTAAGTCTACACATGCAACTAAACCCGTTAATGTTCGTGTAGACGATCATATCTTCAGTCTACTACCCTAGTCTTCCATTATCATAATGTCAGAAAGCGAGGCAGACATCCCATCTACATGCGCCTTCAGAGATCCAACACCAATTGTGAAGATGGATGGTTAAAATTACGATTTGTGGGCAATGTAATTCATGAGTATGATGAAGTCAACCGGTAAGAAGCACATTCTTACCGAAGAAGAGCCTACTGAGAAGACTGGGGTCTGCCTCATGGGAGGCAGATGATGCATATGCCAAGGTTTGGCTATCAGGAACCCTGGCAATTGAGATTGCCAATAATATTCTCCATCAGCCCACTGCAAAAGCAATGTGGGATATTCAGGCTGCAACATATTCCCAAGCAAAGAATGAGACGAAGATTCTGCAGCTCCAGCATGACATCTTTACTATCAAGCATAATGGATGGCCTCTACACTCATTGTACACATCTTTACGAGGAATGTTTTGAGAAGCTTTACAGCTTCATGCCTCTTACAGCCACCCCTGAGCAACAGAAGACCTACCAGAATGCCACTATGGTTGGTGTATTTCTGGCGGTTCTAGATCCAAAGTACGAGGCTGCATGCTCCCAGATCTTGGCGGACTCCAACATTCCTCCGACGGAGGAAGCATTTCACAGACTGAGCTGTATTATTGTTCCTTCATCCACTGCAAATCAGACCGTCTCAGCCATGGCAACGAATCGAGGTCGTCGAGGACATCATCAGTCATGTGGTCCTAGACCTCGGGGTAGATCCGAAATTTCTATCGAATAAAATTTCTGTTGCCAGGAGAACCGCCGTGGTCAACAATCCAAAAATTAAATCATTCAAGTAAGTTGATAATGAAAGATCATATACTACTATTTTTTGTTAACATTCCACGGCATCAAATTGTTCTATCATCATGAACTCAAATGGTTTTTGATTTGCAGGATCATAGGAAAACCTGCTGGAAAGGCACATCCACCACCTTCGAGTCCCAATAGCAACCAAACAACACCATCTAATGGAAACAGATGTAGATTCTTAAACTTGATTTTTATTAGCATCCTGCTGCTATTCTCATGTTCAACAGAATATTACTCCAATGCAAAGGTAGAATCAAGTTATATTGGATTGCATGCGTCAGTTTTTCCTTTTATAACAAAAAGATTTGGCAACGGAGTTTTTTTTAAGGGAAAGGGTGGCGTCCCAAATTAGGACCCACCTCAAGAAGTGTATATTAAAAAAAAGAAGTATAATGTGTTACAATGTATTACTTTCTCCACGATGAACATAGTGTTTTACAGTGTTCGGTGACATTCTCAGTGTAACAGCCCCCCCCCCCCAAATGATACAATTTCTAGCATACCAAATCATCTATAGGAGAGCAAAAGGGAAAGCACTATCCTCGTGTCCATAACCACAAACAGACCTAACTCCTCTCCAAAAACAAACATAGTCCCGACCACCCATCCATGAGATGATCACTCTGCTCCAAATTTGGGATGAGGATGGACATGAGAAGAACAAGTGGTCTGCATCCTCCACCGTCGCCACTCATATGACACAAAGATCAACCTCCACACCTAACACATACCTCCTGCAAACCTGCGTGAGGATTCTACCAAGCCAGAGAAGCCAGAGAAATATCTTGATACAGTTTGGCACCATGCTTCTCCAAATCAACCTATTCAAGGTTGCAAAAAACGATATGCGGTATACAGTCAGTAGAGTTACTAATTATTGATAAAATGGTGTACGGGAGTTTTTTTTTTTTGACGCTCAAAAGTGGGGGATGCACTCGGTGGTGCTCGCCCCACATTTATTAAAAAGGAAAAGAAAACTTACAGCGGGTATGCGAAACGAGAATAAAAACTAGTGAATAAAATCGAAGGTATCACAAGCCGATACCCCCATTACATCAAATAGCCTCTAAGCATCGGACCAGTCACGAATGAAGCGGGAAGCCGAAATGAGGACGTTGTCTGAGTAGAATCTCTGCCCGGTAAACAGGGCTTCATTTCTACCAAGCCAAATGCACCAGAGCCGGGCAATAGCAGTAAGAATGTCCATCCTAGCCCTGTCCCGAGATCTAACCAGGCTCTCACAGAAGGAGGAAGAATCCGATACGTCAAGCCAATCCAGATCCGCCCAGATATCATGAGTTCTGACACATCGGAAGAAAAGATGATCGATAGACTCGATCTCTAAATCGCAAAGACCACAAGTAGAAGGGGCATGAGGAATAATGACAGCACACCGGCTTCGAGTCATCAGACGGCCACGGCGGAAAAGCCACAAGAACACGCCAATTCGTTCGGGGACCCTCAAACCCCAAAAAAAGTGACAATCCCGGAACAAAGAAGCATCAGTCATCATCAGGGGAGGAAGAGTAGCCCGGTAAGCCGCACGGGCGGAGAAGGTACCATCCTTCCAAGACAGGTGGTCTCGACCCACCGAGGGCGAAGGCGCATCCGCGAGAACCGCAAGCAAAGCCATGAATTCCAGTTGTCGCTGATCAGAAAGATTGGCCACAAGTCTTGGACCCCATGAGACACCATCCCAATAAGAGGCCACCGTAGCGTCCTTATCATCCACCAGCGCGAAAAGGCGAGGAAAAGCATCCTTAAGAGGGCCCCTTCCAGTCCAATCATCACCCCAGAACCGGATGAGCGAACCATCCCCCAGCGTAATGCCAAAAAGAGAGCGGTTGCGAGACAAAGCATTGCCAATATCACGAGAAAATTGAGAGGAAGACCCCATCATGCGAGCATCCAAACCCAAAAGCCGGTCGACCCCCACGGCCAGCCTCAAAAAATTAATCATAAGATTATCCTCCCTGCCCCACAGACGAGCGACCCATTTGAGAAGAAGTGCCTCGTTGACGACCTCCAACCTTCTCACCGCCAGACCCCCCTCCTCCTTTGGCCGCGTGACCTCATCCCAGGCGACCAAATGTATTCCTCTCCTCCCATCTCCCTTTTTCCCCCAAAGAAATCTCCTCAAGCATGATTCCAGACGGCGCCGCACCCCTTTAGGCATACCTTTCACAGAGAAGAAATAAATTGGTATAGAAGATAATACCGATTTTAGAAGTATCAAGCGACCGCCACGGGAGAGAATGGCGGCACGCCAGCCAGCCAAGCGAGCTTCCATACGATCCACCACAGCCTGCCAGTCACTTAGGCGCGCACGCCCAACCGCCAAGGGGAGCCCTAAGTATTCCAAGGGAAGAGAACCAGTCCGGCAGCGCAAAATCCGCATACACTCCTCAACCTCCGCCGGAGGGGTGGAGAAAGGAACCATAGAGGATTTGTTGTAATTGATAAGAAGACCCGACGCCTCACTGAAGAGCTCCAACGTGGACGCCATACCTGCCACATTCGAAGCATCACCCTCAATAAAACAAATGGTATCATCTGCAAACTGGATAATCGGGATATGGTAGGGCCCAAGAGAGCAGCCACGGGTATATCCAACCGCAGCCACATTATGAATCATGCAAGACAAGACATCGGCGGCCAGGACGAAAAGCAGAGGAGCAAGGGGGCACCCTTGCCGAATCCCCCGGTGAGGCTGGATGGAGCCCCCCACCAAACGGCCATTGAGAATTACCGAGAGAGAGGCCGTCGACAAGGTTGCAGAAAGCGGTAGTCGGTATTCAGTCGGCGGGGTCACCTACTAAGGATTAGTCGGCAGTCGGGCGACTAGTCGGAATTAGTCGGTCATTAGTCGGTTTTGAATTTTTAATTATTTTAAATATATAAATCAGTTTTTATACATATATTCATATGTATATACATATATTTGTACATTTTATATGACATCATGATGAAACAAAAGAAGTAATTGACTTTAAATATAACATTAAGCATACTAGGATATGTTTGCTTTAAATAAAAGTGAAAAACAAAAAAAATAAAAAGGGTTGTTGTAAAAGTCGGCCGATTAGTCGGCCGACTAGTCGGCCCTACTAGTCGGGTGGACCGACTAAGGGCCGACTAGGCCTAGTCGAGTCGGCTACCCCCCCGACTCGACTAGTCGGACCGACTAGTCGGCCGACTTTTGCAAGCTTGGCCGTCGAGATGCATCGACGCACCCACGAAATCCATAAAGATGGAAAACCCCGCCGCTTGAGAACAGACCAAAGAAAACGCCAATCCAAAGAGTCATATGCCTTTGCAAAATCAATCTTCCAAAGAATCCCCCTTACGTCGTTCCGACGCCAAGCATGAATAATTTCCGAGGCCACCGCGAAGCAATCACTTATTTGCCTTCCCCGAATAAAGGCCGTCTGGGTAGGCGATATGAGAGAATCAAGAAGCGGAGCCAGCCTTCTAGCAAAAACCTTGGCAATAATAAGATAGATGGTGTTTGAAATGGATATCGGCCGGAAGTCCTCAATACGGTTAGCAGGCGAAGACTTTGGGATGAGAGCAATAAGCGACCTGTTTAGTTTATCAAACCCGTAGTTGCCATCACAAAATTCACGGGCGACGTCCAAAACATCCTGAGAAATCACGTCCCAAAACTCTCGATAGAAATATATAGGGAAGCCATCGGGGCCCGGCGCCGCGTCGATATTAAGGGCCCAAACGGCCTCTTTCAGTTCCTCCAAAGATATCGGGCAGATTAGGCGCATAGCATCCGCCTGAGGGAGCACAGAAGCCCCACTACCCGACCAACGCCACCGACGAGGGGTCCTGCGCCCATACCATTCCTTAAAGTAGCCCATGACGGCCCTTCCCAGATCCCGCTCCCCCTGCACCTGAGAGCCATTTACAAGCAGAGAGGATATGGAGTTGGATCGCCTACGACCAGAAGCGATCCGGTGAAAAAAAGCAATGTTGGCGTCGCCCTCTTTTAGCCATCGCATCCGAGAGCGTTGGCGCCACTCAACCAAACGCTTCCTATCCTCAGTCTTCACCTTATCCATAGCATCCGCACGCACGAGTAACTCGTCTTGATTCAGGTCCCTGACGTTCTCAATTTGATCAAACCGCATAATAACTTCATCAGCCGCCAAACGAGTGGCAATGCGGGCAGACCGATTAGCCTTTTTAAAAGACGCAAGCATCTTTCTGAGCGACACAATCTTAAGATCAAAACGGCGAGCGGCACTGCCCGAAGGGGATAGCTGAGACCAATGGTGCCGAACCAAGTCACGAAAACCAGGCTCCATAAGCCAAGCACGCTCAAAACGAAATATGCCACGCGGACGATTATCATCCCCATACGACCAAATAATGGGATTGTAGTCCGAAAAAGATCGCGGTCTCGAAGTAACGTCACATAGAGGGAAGGATTCCATCATACAATTATTTGCCAAAAATCGATCGATCCGCGACCGCGATGAGTTATTTCGCCACGTGAATGAAATATCATTTGGAACAAGCGATTCAAGAGCCAAGTCATTTATAAATTCCAAAAAATCCGAGGACCCTGGATCGAGGCCACCGCGTTCCCGTGGACGATCCTGCGACTGCAACGTAACATTGAAGTCGCCACCAATCAACCATGGCACGTCACCAAAAGCATTAGCATCCTCCCTTAAGTCCTCCCAAAGTTCGCGACGGGAACCATGACAAGTTGGGGCGTAAACACAGGAAAACGCCATACAAGTGTTTGATATGATGCAAATCAACATCACCGAAATAGAATGACGGCCCAACCTCATAGACGAGAAGGAAAAGCGCGAAGATCGCCAAAACAATATAGCCCCTCCCCTGGCACCAGTTGCATCCAGAGTGCGGAAGGCATTGAGCTGCCCAGCTCCAAAAGATCGCCAGACATCATCATCCATCACCGAAAGCTTAGATTCCTGAATAAACGCAATATCGCATTCCCATTCGAGCATGCGCGAACCCAAGATCCGTCTGCGATCAATGTCACCCAGACCTCTTACGTTCCAAGACAAAATCTTCATTAAGAAACAAAAGGATAAGCCCAAAAAACCGCAACAAGACCACCTAGGGGCATCAAAGACCAGCGCGGGACTGGTCAGCAAGGCGATCTAGACCTGCCGCCTCCGCCACCGCGTCCCGCAAGGTTTGGCATGAAGAAATAACATAAGGTTGAGAGCAAAAGTGCCGCCTCCGAGAATAACTTCGATCATAACGGACCGAAGGTGAGAGTCCCACCTCCACAGGAGCATCAGCCAAAGGGGTCGTTTCCATCCCATCATCAGAGAATAAAGGATCAGCGTATACCGGAATAGGGGATCTCCCGCCAAGGACTGATGGAGGACCACAGTGTCCCCCACAACGGGCGAGGAAAAAACATCTTCAGAAGAAGATACCAGCGGCCGAGACAACCACACAGGAGGAGAATGCGGGCTTTCCATGTGGATATCAACAGAGAAGGGCACCGCGCTGAGAGGACGAGGGCACAACACCTCGGTACCCCAATTAGAAAGCTGCTGATAAGATGGTTGAGACGAGCCCGAGAAAGGATCCGAGAACAGCTGGTCCAAATAATCTAGCCGGGGCGCCCATATAGAATGAGCAAGAGGATCTGAAGGAATAAAAGCCAGGTGCGTGGAGGGGTCCCCGTGCAGTAAATCCTCTGACAGAAGGGATATATCTGAAGATGGCGAATCGTTGTCCAGAGTAACTGCACCCGAAGGCGAAGCGTTATCGGGAAAAGGAACCGCCACCAAATCAAAGATTGCCTCGCGCAGGCGCGACACACGAGGTGGCTCTTCGCTGCTACGTAAGAAAAGGGACATGCAAGGCGATGCTTCGGCAGAATCCCCAGACGGCGCCACGTGGCGCACCGAAGATGAACCGTTGCCCAGTCGCGCAGGATCCCCGACGACCGGAGAAGCCGAGGAAGACCCCTGCCAACCCGCCGCCGGGGAGGGGGGAATCGGCGTCGCCGTCGACGGCGGGAAACAAAGCTCAAGAGTGAAGGTCCAGCGACCCAGCGACAACTGCTCAGAGCGTACCTTACCAGCCATGTCAGCAAGGAACGCAGAAGGAGCCTCTATCAGAACACGGCAGCATTGCCAATCAGCACCCGGAGCAAGACCATCATCAAGGATCTGGATGACTTGCCCCCACCTGGAGAAAGCCTTCGAAAGAGCATGAGCAGATCTGGAGAGGAATGGCACCCCCCTGACTTCAACAGCACAGATTTTCGACGAGAAGACGCCGCCATCAGAGACCCGCAATCTACGCCACAGCACACCTGCAACGCCACGGAAGCTTAGAAGTCTCTCCCGTTGCTCCGGGGAGAGACCTCTAACACAGCATCGAACGGCATCCAAAATGACGAAGTCGCCCAAAAAGCTCTCGCCCAAGAAGTCCATCGCAGCAGAACGAATACACTCCCAATCACCAGCAAGCTTCTGACGAACCCCCACCACGATGGAAAGCGACGATGCCGACCCCGCGCGGAAGCGCGAGCCCCCCAACCCCACATGAACCGGCGACAGACCCTCCTGAACAGGCCCCCTCCCCTCCTCCGCCCGCTCCACTTCACCCCCTTCAATCAACGAGACGGGAGAAAGAACGGGAGTTTAAACGGAAATTAAACGGTTTATGTGGTTTTACATTTTAAATTAATAAAAAATATTACATATATAATTACTAAAAAGTATAAATGAACTATAAAAATATAATCACATAATCACAACATTGATCAGATATTGTCAATATCAATGACTTCTTCATCCAAATGTGACATATCAAAGTACATACATAATAAGTAGAATCCACAACCAAATGCCAAAACATGCAATATAAACATTTACAAACTAACAGTACACAGAAAGGCATCGCATTCCTTCATCAAAAACTAAATGAAACCAATGTCATTCTTCATCAGAGTCGACATCAAACAACATGAATTGGATTTGGGCGTGCGATGGGGGGTTTGGAATTTTTGGGTTTTAAATGAATCGGGTCAAAGGGGGCTTGCGTATACCCTAATGCAAAGCCCGACCGCTTAAATGGCGTGTAAACGGCCGATTACACTCGTTTAAGCGGTATGACCGTTGACATAGTCGAATAAAGGTAATCGATGCGATCGAGGGCCGAATGAGTTTAAACAGTTGTTTAAACGACCGTCTGAACCGATTTTTGCATCCTTGAACCTATTTTAAATAGCAACCTCCTCATCCACCTCTTGATCCCTGCTAGTCATCGGTCCCTTCATCCGCACCAAATCCGCCTGCAATGCTAAGAAATCCTCAACCCTCTGATCCGACAAACTCGAAGAGTAAGCCGGAGACCATGACACACGCACTCAGACCTGTCGCACCACCTCCACCCTGCGCTGGGCTAGTTGCATGAGGCGTGGGAAGCGCTCGCCCAATGCTCCATCCCTCGTCCAATCATCACGCCAAAAATGAATTCCAGACCCATCTCCAACAACATGGTTCAGCTTCATTCTCAGCTCCGGGATCACCTCGGTGATCCCCTCCCACAAGGAAGACGGTAACCGACCCGTAATAACTGCCAGTGACAAGGACATCCCATAAATCTTCCTCAGCAGCCTACACACAAGGTCCTCGGATTTTTCCCATACTTGAACCACACATTTAGCCATGAATGCCTTATTCATCTCACCCACTGTAGAATTCAGATTTGATAACAAACTTTTAATTATGATTTTTTATCATTCACGATCGCGTTTCAAGATTTTGTTTACTAAATGGCAGCAACTCCGATATGACTTGTATATCCCTTCTCAATTGCAATTGTAATATTATGCAATGGGATGGGAACCAAGTTGATCCATGAATAAAATATGTATAAGTTGTCTTTTACATTGCATATCAACAATATGTCGTTTGCCTGACCCAAATTCCAAGCAACATGGAAGCATGTATAAGACAGTGCAAACATTATGGTCCATCAGCAGCAGCCTCTACAACTTTTCATCACAGTAAGAAGCTATTACTTCGTAGATATCAAGTAAGAAGCTATTACCTCGCAGATATCAAGCAGATTCTCTATCATTACAACAAATATAACAAATTTAACCAAAGAGATCAAGATCTTTAGATTAGACAAGAATCCAAAAAAGTTCATATGTACATCTTCACATTAAGGATTTGATAATTCGTTGTAATTCGTGTCTTCTGTTCAGGATGGGATCTTCTCGATCCCATCTCTCTCCCTTCTCTATCTGTCCCTGTACTTCTTAACTTCTTGTTTTCCGCTTTTTATTAATAAAACTTTTGGGGCGAACACCATGCCGTGTCTCCCCCGAACCGTTAGACTTCGAAAAAAAGGATTTGATAATGGGAAGCGAGAGGACGAAGGAATACTGAAATGTGAAATAAGCAGTAGCCATACTGGCAAATTCAAAAGAACTATATTCAAGACTTAGTATTCAAGAAAACTATATGACTATACGAACGGTATAAACGACAAACACCATATAGTATGGCTCTTTTTAACTGACACTATGAAATGATTTGCCCCTTAATCATAAACCCAACACTTGGACAAATTACTTTTTTTTGAAGCCCAAAAAAAGGGGGAGACACTCAACGGTGTTCACCCCCAATATACACTTGGACAAATTACTGTCAACGAACCGAAATCTTATCATCACAAAAACATCTATATATCTATATACTATAACTAAATCTGAGTTTGACTCAGCTTATTGGCATGGCTAGCCTCATTGCCTGCTGTGAGCAGCAAGCTCTCTTTCCTCATTTTTTAATAGGAGTAGTTTTAAATTCTTGCAATAATAACATTGTGAGAAATTAAAAGGGTTTCAATTTAGTATCTTGCTTAATTTCCATAATTTTAAAAATATTATAAATGGGTGTATTTTCTCCAACCCGCCGCGAAGCGCGGGCTTATATACTAGTTTTTTTTAAATTGGGATGCAGTTCTGCAGAATGGATGAATTGATGGAGATGGCACCCATATAACGAATGCATGTTGGTTAGAATAGATACTTATTCAAGAGTTCTTTGCAGTAAGAAGACATTTCTAAAGATAAAAGATAAATCTTTTATACTTGCAGCGTGTTTTAAATGTTGTATGATAGTGACTGTATAAGAGTAAATATAAGGCAAAGAATGTTTTTAGTTGAGATGAATGTGCTCCTAGGGGTGTGTACAAGCAAAGAATGATCAATTCGGTTATGATTGTATGCGTCAAATGTTAGTGTATCAGTAACACCAATAGACGATAAAATCATGGTATTAAAAGGCGCGCCTCGAGGCGGTCGAGGCGTACGCCTCGAGGCGAGGCGGGCCTTTTTAGTCTCGAGGCGTGCGCCTCGGCCTTGTCCAGTGAGGCATGCGCCTCGACTGGCTGAGGCGTAGCCTCGAGGCGTTCAGCCTCGAGGCGGTCGAGGCATTTTCCGAGGCGTTTTTGTTTTTTTTGAAGATTTCTTGTATGATTTTGATAGTTACATGGTGGTTTGAGAAGCTTATAAATATATACTTGTTTAGGATAATGATTATACAAGTTAAATGCCTAAATATGATGTTTCTTTCGTACCCATACTCCACATTTACTATTAATTATGTGTAACTATTTCAGCAAACTACTTCATATTTACTATTCGTTATATCTAACTATTAATTTATGCAAAATGTATGCTTAAATTTGACCTCTTTCATATTCATATGCTTGAATTTGACCTATTTCATATTCATATTTACCATTAACATGCCAAATTATTTTAGTGAACGCTTACTATTACATCCTTAAACATATAAAAATGCGTATACGAATTCGAATCCTCATAAAAGAAAAAAAATTTGGGTATGGTGCAACAGGGGGGATGCATACAACCGTTCTTCACCTGAGTATAGTAGAACATATAGTTAGGATTCAAATCATATGATTCATGTCAACACCTTGGATATTTATAATGACAACTATAGCCAATCCCTTTTAGATAAGTTTTTAGTGATAGTTATAAGTTATAACCAATGATTTTCTTTTGATTAGGTAGAAATTTAGAAAGGTTTATGGCATTGAGTCATTGATATATCCTTTTTTCATGTTCTTATCTTCATAATATCATCATATATTACATTGTTATATACTATATGTTTGTCAGATTATATTATTTCATCAATAAATATATGTATTATATATTTTATATTTATTTTCTATACAAAACTGAGGCTTACGCCTCGACCGCCTCGAGGCTACGCCTCGCCTCGCTTCCAGGGAAAACGCCTCGTTCCGCCTTTCGTTTTTTCAAACCTTGGATAAAATAGCTGACACTTGTTGAAGATGATTTAAATATATGTAAAGTAGGCTATTTGGTACTCTAGTTTAAAAGTACGAGAAGGTAGAAGAAGAGCAGTGCAAATAAAAAGGCCCAAAGAATTATTGGAAGAAAACTATTAATAAAAATATGGCTTCTATCGATCGAAGATAGTATAGGACCCAAAGAGGTTAGACAGTTGTCAATGATGTTGTTCCTCCATGTGTGATCAATGAATTTTTGGTATGAGCTTGACCTAGGTACAATTGTAAATTTGTAATTAATGGGCAATAATAGAAAAAGAAAAATGTGGTAGAGTAACACAAATGGTGTCATATGTGATCGCCAGGATATCTTAGACAGCAATCAAGCAATGAACTATTCTCATCATTTTGAATATCAATACAAGTAATAGATGAAAAATGGAAGGGCCAAAGCCATAAGCCAATGAATTATACATCTTGACAAAATTGTTACAAAAACAAACTATAGGAAAATATGGTAACAAGTACAAAGGCTATATACCAAATCCAGATTCAGATATGGTGTCGCAGATCCAAGACATCGTCATCGCTCCAAGAACCAAGTAGAAACTTGTGACAATCACATGACTGACTCTGTTAAAGACAAGATGCAAGATCAACAAAACCATTACATGACTGACTCTGTTAAAGACAGATGCAAGATCATAAAACCTGGGGGTAATTAATTTGACCATCCCATAAAAAACAACAGTAAGAATGAATGGCATCACACGATCCCAATGAAAGTACCCCGAGTCTGACCCACATAAAAATAGAACAGAAAATAATGAAAAGAAAGATGAGAATAATGATATGCAAACACTTCAGTTTCTAACTATGTGGGTCACTCACAAGGATATGGATTCCAGTATCCGATATTGCCGTCTAGATTTAATAGACTGGGACAGTTTAAACATTGAAAAAAAAATACTGCATTTAAGGTACCCGAGTTTGCCATGTCTTCGGAGGACTGGCATTTTAAATTGATGATGATCCATGTTTTATCATATTATTTTGCGTAAACCAAACAAAATCCAGTGTCTTTTCTACGCAAATCTACATTCATTAGAACATAATTGCATAATCTCATTTTTGGACACTTTGCAATCAAAATCCTCTAAAAATATCTTAAAACACATAATCTCAAAAGTCATTTGCACACCAATTGTATATATACACGTCATTCCGTAAATAAATAATTTTTTTAACATATGTACACACACTATAAAGATGGTTGTCACAAAACAATAGTATAAAGCATAACCTCTTTTCTATACTGTTGGAGTATAAGTTGTATGCGCCTATTGAGTTGTAGCAGGGTAAATGGATCCTGGAGAAGATCCATTTACCCCCATCCAGTGTTTAGTCCCACATGGACCAGCGTTGGGACTTGAAGGCTCTGGGAAGGCTATATAAGGAGCCCCAGACCTCCTGTACTCATTGAGAAAGTTCAATGAAAGACACGCCCCTTTGAGGGCTTCTCCCGTGGTTTCATCCCGCTCCTCACGGAGTAGGGTTCCACGTTAAAATCCCGTGTTCTTCATTGTTGTTTATCTTTTCCATGTTCGCTTCCGCATTCTTCATATTTATAACATGGTATCAGAGCGGGTTCGATTCTCGAGGATGTTCTTTATGTTTTTACGAGAATTGATTTTAGTTTTTGTTCTTGAAGATTCAATATTCTAAGGATTTACGATCTGTTTGAAGTTTGAGATCTAAAGTTTTAGCCCTAAACATGTTCTTTGGCACAAGATGATCTCTGGTGGCTGCCATCCAACATCTCTGGTTCATTTCCAAAACCCTAGATCAGGGATCAATGCTTTCTGATTTCAACCACTGACGACGCATATTCAGCGCAGAGTCTCGCTCTTCCTCTACGACAAATCTTCCTGATATGCTTCTCCTAGGCGCGAGTGGACCTCCTTTTTCCAGGCTAATCCATCGTTCAGAAGCACAAGCAGCCCTCGCTGCACTAGCGCCTGGCGGCGCTCCTCCTCCCTGTTTCGCGGGCTGCGCGTCGCAAGCAACCCCCCACGCGCAACGCCCTATTCCTAGGCGGTACTTTCTCGCAGAACTCCTCCGCCTACTCCAGCAGCGGAGACGACCTCCAGCAACTCTTGTCGAAGCCCATCGCAGGTAGAGCTCCAGGAGGAGCCCCCATCGCATCAGCGCCTCCAGCCGCGACGGCTCCTGCAGGCCGTGTTCTCTTCCAGGCCGCGCATCCTGGGCGGCGAGATCCCCCCACTCGACGAGTCCCCATCCCTTCCCAGCAGATGGCAAAGGACCGTGCCGCCCAGCAGACCTCCCATGTGCAGTGCGCCGACGATCCTCTGGCGATACCCCCATCCAAAGGCGGCGCAGACTTCAACAGACGAAGCCCGTAAGGGCTGCGGTTCATTTGAGGGAAAAGGAAAACCTAAATAGGGTTACGGCTATTTTTTGGCCAACTTTATAAAAAAAAGGGGAGAAAAGTGTAGAGAGAGGATAGAAGCTAAGGCCCAGAGTTGTTCAAAAAAAAAGTATGGGCCCCAAAGGGCCACCGTCAATTAAAAAAAATGAAATGGCGGTCTTGATTAAAAAAAAAGAGAGAAAGAAATATTGTTGAAAGGAAAAAAGGCGCGTACAAAGTCAAAAGCCGTACGCAAATTTAAAAAAAAAGGAAGAAGAAGAAGAAAATGTTGATGAAAAGCCGAAAAAAAACACAACAGCGGCTTAAAAATAATGTTTCGAGAAAAAAAAGGATTGAATGTTTTTGAAAGCCGACAAAGTTGTGATCGGCTAAGTGGTTTGTTTTTTGTCCCCATCATTGTTGTCTTCTCCCAACTTGGTCGACATCCATGTTTTCCGACAAGTATGGGAGAAAGGGTGAGTATATATGTAGAGTCACAGGTCTTGTATTCCAGATCCAGATTCAGGTACCAATCTCCAGACCAGCCAGATGATCAGACTCTACAGTTCGGTTTCAGACTCGACGATTGTCTTCCGAGTCCAGTTTCAGACACGCACGAGTGTGCGGTCATTTTCAGATGAGCATAAGTTGCCATCGTTTGTTTCGAGGTCCCCATCATTCTCGTTGTTGTTCGGCCAGAGTTTTCATGTGAGCCATAGGGACTCCAGAGCAGAGGATCATTCCCTTGAGGGCAAGGGTTTTCATGTGGTATCATAGGTACACCAGAGCAGTGTACCATTCTCTGAGCCAGATGGGAGAGACCCCGTTCTCCGACGAGGAAACTATTTTCAAACTCCATTCTCCAGCGACCGTGGACTCCGACGAGGATTGCACAGCCACGGCCTTTTCAGTTCGGCCCCTTTCAGAGATGGAGCAGTTGTCCATATGTTGTGGCGGGCCAGAGTATTCCGACGAGGAGACTCACTTCAGTTGCAGTGACTCTGACAGGCGCAGTTCAGAGCACATGCTCTCCGACGAGGAGATTAAGTTGACTCACACTCCAGCCCGTTCGTCCTCCTCACCTGCACGACATGAAAAGCAACGTCCTCGACTGCAGCAATGTGCGCGTTGGGTTGATATTGTCCGTAGTGTCTTGTAGCGTTGAGTTGAGTTTCTGTCTGTTTGTCCAAGCTGAGCATTGCATGCTCCAGCTTGAGGGGGAGTGTTGGAGTATAAGTTGTATGCGCCTATTGAGTTGTAGCAGGGTAAATGGATCCTGGAGAAGATCCATTTACCCCCATCCAGTGTTTAGTCCCACATGGACCAGCGTTGGAACTTGGAGGCTCTGGGAAGGCTATATAAGGAGCCCCAGACCTCCTGTACTCATTGAGAAAGTTCAATGAAAGACACGCCCCTTTGAGGGCTTCTCCCGTGGTTTCATCCCGCTCCTCACGGAGTAGGGTTCCACGTTAAAATCCCGTGTTCTTCATTGTTGTTTATCTTTTCCATGTTCGCTTCCGCATTCTTCATATTTTATAACATATACTTATTTCTAATAGAGGTTGAGGAGCTCGCACCAAGGTGCATACTTTACATGCACTGGTGCGGCGGTGCCACAATGATCATTTTTTAGAAATAAAACCTTGAAGGATTTACTTAGATTTATTAGTGGAATATGTATTTCGAAATTCATATAAAACATGAATCCCAAAATGTCCATTGCGCCTATTGTGAAGATGGGAAAATATCCCAAAATATTAGACTGCTCAATTTCAGTGATTCTAATAACATTAAAGTTTGGCAATCTTGATGGATGGGTTAGAAGTAGGGATGCAAAGGGGCGGATACAGATACAGATATAGGTATTACCATATCATTATCCTTTTAAAATCTCGATTGAGAACGGGATATCTTGCGGTCAGATATGGATTGTCCGACAATAAAAAATTCCTAAGACATAAATTCAATATCAAAATTACACAAACTATAAATACAAATTACTAAAAAAATAAAGTAATATTTTAAACTATATTTGTATAACAAATAGTTAAACAATATAAGATATATATATTTGGTAACTTACCAAGAAAAAATGCCCCAACTATGCCTCACTTTCTTTTAGGAACTTCATTTTCGAAACGATATAAAAAATGTACTAAAATTTTAACTTTATGCTTTAATATTGACATAAAAGAATTGTGGAAGCTTATGGAGGCATGTATTTAAGACAAAAAAATAAGATCAATCCCCTAATTGTTATGTTCCCAAAATAAGTCCTTACTAGAGAATTGAGGTATAGTTGGGGCCATTTTGTAATTTACTCTATTTATTTTTCCTCCTACATTTGAAATGACTAAAAACACATTATATTACACAACTCTATAATATATTTGGGGATTTGTTTATACATACATTGATAAATATATATAATACACAAATTTTTAGTAATACGAATATATGCATCAGTATCCATCAGAAAACTTTGTAACCATATCCGTATCCTGAAAGAAATTGAAAATAGTACATGTATCCATATTTGTATCCGCAAGAAAATAAAAACACATATCCATATATGTATATGTATCCATCAAAATCAAAAATACATATCCATATCCTCTCAAAAACGGATACGATGGCGGTCAGATACGGAAATATATGTATCCAGTTATATCGTTACATGTCGCACACCCCTTTACGGCTGGTAGAACCCATTGTCTGGACGCCTGTTGATGAGCACCGAGTAAGACGCAGTGGCGACGCAACGCTTCATCTGAGAGGTCCAAGAATCCGGGAACCCCTTTTTTGCCATTGGCACCCAAAGGAAACAATAGTCGACCGTGTCATAAGCCTTGGAAAAAACCACTTTCCATAAAATGCCCTTAACTCGACGCCTCTTCCAATATGTTATGATCTCAATGATCATTGCTAAGTCATCACCTATTTGTCTTCCTGGAATCAACGCTGACTAGAGAGGCGACGTAATGTACTCTATATGTTCATTCCATTTGCAAGTACCTTTTCTATTATCAAGTATAATGCATTTGATAGTGCAATCAGGCGGAAGACCTCTATGTACTCAGTTGCCTCCGTTTTAGGGAGGAAGATGAGGGTGATGTTGATCATCTCCAATCCAGCATTACCTCTTGCAAACTCTTCTACAACATCTACAACCTCATTTCCTATCAACGATTAGAATTCCCAAAAGAAGAAAGCGAGGAACACATCAGGTCCATGTGCACCATCCGCATTCAAGCTCCACATTATGGCTTTTACCTCCTCCTCCATAAAATTGAGCACCATGTCATTAGCATGTTGTTTAACACCCAAGCCAGTCCGTCTCCACAGTCTCATAGTTGAACGCCCCGAGAACTCTAAGAAGTAATCTGCGATAGCCCGCCCCATTTCATGATCACCCTTTACCCTTGTTCCATTTACCACAACATACAAAAAAGATCGTGGCAGGTATTAGCGTCCTCTTCTTTAAGCCAAGTATGATGTGATCATTGTTTCCTTTCGGTAACCCGTTTTTTATCGCCTGTCGCGATTATATTTTGTATTGTTGCTCTCTCTCTCTCTTTAAGATCCTCCACTACTAGATCTCTGATGTCTTCCAGCTCATCTAGTTTACATATCTATGTTTATGCCTCTGCCCAATGTGCTCTTCTAGCCTCTCTAACTTCTTTCGTGAATAGACACATCTTGACATGTAGAGCGGTAAGTTTTTGCGCCATAAGCACGACCGCAGAGATCGAACACTCCGTGAAGGGCTAGTGAGCAGAGATCATGTCTCTGAAATTCTCTTTACGGAGCTAAGCACACTCGAACCTGATGAAGCCCCGAGGAAGCACATCATCACCAAAGTCCTGGACTAGGGGAGTGAGGTTAGGCCTAGTACGAGGTCTAAACGAAGAGGTCGAAAAAGGGAACAGCTCAAGAAGCTCTGTTGACGCCAAGAAACGATCAATATGAGATTGAGAGCGTGACTTCCTCCATGTGTATCTAGTATATGATGCATCAATCACCTCAAGCTCTAGATCGACAATCAATTCTGTAAAATCAAAAGAACCAGGGTCTTGACCACCATGCAGATGAGGGCAATCAGAAGAAAGCAAGGGTACATAAAAGTCTCTGCCGACTAGCCAAACCATGCCCAGATAACTACTTCTAGATTTCCGAATGCAAGCCCACAAATCCGCTCTTTGTGCCCATAAACAAGGGCCATAAACAAATGAGACCGCCATGGTATACCCGAGTTAAGGTTCTCCAGAAGAACTCGTCAAGACATGTCTACCATTAACCTCAAAGATAAGGGAAAAAAGAGAATATTTCCAAGCAATAACCAATCCTCCTACACAGCCAATAGCGTCAATCGTCATGCACTCTGACAATGAGTCAACACCAGATAGTTCAACATGATTCTTGAACAAAAGGAGAGTTGTGCTTCTTGCAACCATACAATATCGCAACACCAATCTCTCAGAAGTACGTCAATTGATCCTCGCTTCTCGAGGCCACCTAGACCTCTTACATTTCGAGTTAGAATTTTCATTAAGAAAATTGATTTGTTCCCAAAGTTGAGACCACGCTTGCTGTTGACGTGGATAAGCCTTATGCTTGGAAAGATTTACAGGTTCTTTACGAACCGCAGCCTAGCACTTTCTATTCCGGTATCGCTTCATTTTCCCACTATTGCCCATTTCCGAAACAGAGGAGGAGGATGTTCATAAGTCACTTCCAACGACAATCTCAAGCACGGTGACTGGTTCTTCGAGGGGAATAATCCATTGTGGAAAAGAAGACAGTACCACGCTTCCATCCACAGAGTCGTCATCATGGACGCTACATCTTCTACTGACATCTCCTCGTGCTCGGAAACTACTAGCATCTCCACTTGCACCAGCAGACAAAAGCAAGATCGCACCACCAACTACGTGAAAGTAGTATCCACACCATGCACTCTAATACACTCCAAAACAACGATAGTGGTCAGTGGGTCAGAACCCGGTAGTCTGCCATCCGCAAGGATGCTCAACACCAACCCAAGCTCTTTTAAAGCTGGTTTCAGTGCTTTACAAGAGGAATGGTACATTGATGATTCGAACCACTCTCAACGATGGGTCAAACCTTCTCCATCTATGAATCTAAGAAGATGCCAAACAACACCTTCCATCGGCCCGGAGCTTAAGAGCCAAGCAACCTCAAAGGATGACAATCCCCTTGCACAACAAAACTTCTTATCAAGAAGCACCGCATCTCCATCAAGCGAAGGCCCCAGGGATCGACATAACAGCCCAAGTAAGCGAGGTGATATCCGGAGGAAAATCACCACACGATCCAACGAACAACTTGTCCTTCAAAGATAATAATTTCCCCTGAACTTTGAGGCGTATGAATACGTAGAATGTGGCCACATCTCAATATTGGTTCTGGGCTTTTCAACGATGGGCAACGTAGTGTCCTGATGCAACTTCAAAACCCTTGGGCAAGCAGCACTTCTATGACCCTCTGCATTACAAGCAAAGCAATGAGGAGGAGACATGGATATGGCAGACCTATGGCTGTTTCACCACACCTAAAGCATCATTGGTCGTGATGGCGATGAGAAAAAAAATTTCAACCCACCTCTTCCCTCTCAACTTCATGTTTGGTGGATCTCCTACTCTTCACCTCTCCGTTGATGGTAGCTCTCTCAAAGCCTCCTTACCACCTCACACCACCCAATGCAAGCGCTCTTTCTCCTAGAAAACTCTCCGTCCTGCCTGATCTTGGATATGATCCAAACCCAAGGAAGATAAGGTTTTCGTACAATGCATTTCATAAACTCTTGTTATTCAATAAAATATTTCATTGCTATGGAACACAATGTGTAAGACCCCAAATATAGTCCTACGTGAAAACTCAAGAGGTGAAGTAGGTTATAAAGTGTATGATTAATACTTGACAACTTATGATGTCGAATGGTTGTCATTCGATCATATTGATCTCAAATCCAACAAATTAACTGGATCAGATTTCTTCAATAATGGCTCTGGAAGATTATGCGGAAGATTTACAAGGTTACCTCATAATGATTGGATCAATTGGGGGGGAGTCGGATTGCCATCTACTTTTTGGGAGGAAATATACCATGTTCTACCAAAGATTTTTCGCTTCTCAGACTTGGTGTTGGGTAACGGAAGGACTTGCCATTTTTGGCAGAATTATTGGACAAAGGAGACTGTGTCCGTCAACCGTTTCATGTGCCTACTTACCATGGCTAACAATTAGGGTCTGCGGGTTTCTTATGCTTGGTTGAATGCTTTTTAAACACCATTGTTCCATTCTTATCTTCCATATCAAAGAGTGACAAAGCTCTTGGATATGTCTTAGTTTTTACAATTGTTGGTAGGCTGACAGAGGGGTTAGATTACTGAACCAGGTTTAACAGTAGGTTCTCAATAGATGACTTATAAAGACCTTTCAGTGTCGATCATCTTAAATCATGGGATCTACGCAGAGGACTGCAAGAAGATATGGACCTGGGGAATACTGGTACTTGTGCAAGACTCTTGCAGCAGAGACATGTAATAATAAATGCTCGAAGAGCCAGACTCTTCAGGGAATGGACGGTTCGTACATGCATTGCTCGGGTAATATGATAGATATAGAACATCTTTTTTTCCATTGTGATGGCTCAAGAGAAGTTTAGGATGAAGTTACAAACACCATGGTAGATATCTCAAGCTCACAACTTTTGGACCTCAATTGGTTCTAGCAGCGTTGTGAATGTCAATCAAGCTCTCATGTGGGCATTATGATGGGTTAGGAATTAGGTGGTAGTCTATCAAGAAAGAATTTATGTTGAAAATGTCAGATGACAAGCTAAACTCTATTCGAAGGTCTACGTAATTACTTTATGTTTTTGTTACTAAATTGTTAGTATACAAAGTAGAATGTGCACCTCTATGGATGCCGACGCATTTAAAATAAAAAAAATAGCTTTGGTCTAGGCGTAGGACACTACACATTAAACAGTGATTTGATGATTATATACTTCTTTAGTTTAGAGATTACATTAAGCTCTTGACATTTCAAGAGTGGTGTGCAAAAAAGAAAGGAAAATTGGAAAAGATGACATTGTAAAAAGGAAAACATACAAAAAGATGAGTTTTAGAAAAGAATATGTGAATGCTACGAGATTTGAAGGTCAAAAATATAGGTGCAACAGATCTCAACATGTCTTTGTCGGAAAGATTGTCATGCATTAACTAGTTAATATAAAACTGAATGAATTGTAGACTCGCATAGTTCTTGTATAGGTTGCCTACTCCAATTGATGTTAGAGACGTAGAGTTTTTTTTTTTGAAAGCTCAAAAAAGGGGGAGACACGTTAGAGACGTAGAGTTGCTAATGGTTTTTACCATATATTCGCTACTGGTGAATAGACGTCTCCCTTTGAAGATAACCAATGCTCTTCGAGTTTTTAAATTTGCCTCCTTATGTTGTTGCTAAGTTACTAATTCTGAATTGTCATGTTCTCTTTTATGCATCTTGCTTGACTTCCAAAACTTTTTGCAGATGAAACCCATTATTAAAGGTTTTTTGAACACCTACCAAAGTATTAGATTGTTCATCTCCAATTTCTTCAGCACTTATCTTGGTGCATTAACTATCCTTGAGTAGTTTCTAAAGATTATGTTATGGAGTATTTTAATAGTTGAAGCTTACCACCTTGGTATGCATCACTAGTATAGATTAAGTTGTGGAGACCACATTCCATTTCTAGTTGGGAAGGTTTTGAGACATTGTTTAACGTGTGCCCGAGCATCTTGGCTGCATGATATATAACCGATGTTCTAGTTGGGGACAAATAAAACTGGTCAAACAATGTGGTTGAACTGCAGCTACTCTAACTTCTAATAGCCTGGCAGTGGGAAAGTCCCCGCAAGTATGAAACAACCGGTACCAAGGTGTGATGCTACAAGAAGCTTGATACCAAAATGCATGATCAAGGAAAACACTGCACCAAACAGTCCAATAGCAGGAGACTATCAGGAGGTTAACCCTTATAAGGCTATAATCATGGTGGTAAGCAACCAGCAACAGCCATGTGAACCAAAAATTGCAAGTTACACGTCGACTAGATAAGTTCCAGATTTGCGCCACTGGGTAAATTATAAAACTATTCCAAATTTCATTCCAATCAGGCATTTCCACCTATTTCACTAAAAAGTATTTTGAATTTTTATCAACTTCAAATTGAAATGCTATTCCGCAAACAGGACCATATTTCATAAAGAAAATAAATGGTCTCTCTCCCATACCTATGGCTAGCAGCATATATTGAGTATTGAAGTGAATAGCAAGAAACAATAACTGCCTCGACGACAGCAAATCCAAGAGAAGCCCACCATCTGAAAATAAATGTGGTAATGAGATTAGAGATATATTTGCTCTGACTAGATACATTATACAGTAAAACTAAAAGTCCACCCAACAGAAGGAGATTTGCGTTTAGACAGACATATAACCCTTTATCTTCTCATGGCCATCTAAACCTTCTTTTCGCAACCTTACAAGGGATGGAACAATGTGGCAGAGTACCTGCAATAAGATCCATGGGCACAAAAGATCAGATACAATAACTCACCAAGAAAGGTAGGAACGAAAGAGACAAGGACAACCACATCTTAAGAGTGCATTATCAAATCTTCAGGTAGAAATACAATAAGTCTATGTGAGAAATTAAAAAAGGGCCCCAACTAAGCATCGATCCCAATTAGAGACCTCATTCTTCAAAAGTAACAAACAGGGGACTGAAGTTTCAACTTTAAAAGTTAACATCAACATAAAAGGCTTGCATACGGCTTGTATTTCAAAGAAAAAATAAGAACAGGACGCTCTTAGTTACATTTGAAAAATGAGGCCTCTACTTGGCAATCAGACATAATTGTGGACCTTTTTGTAATTTACCTAATTTATTTCAGCTTGAATCAGTTGTAAATGATTTTAACGGACCCAAGTTGCGCTTGCGAAGAAACTGTACTTAAAAAACAAGTTAAACGACTTTGTTAGAGAGCTCTACAAAAATAAAACAATTAACCCTCTCTACAAAAGTGAGGCCTCTACTTGGCAATCAGACATAATTGTGGACCTTTTTGTAATTTACCTAATTTATTTCAGCTTGAATCAGTTGTAAATGATTTTAACGGACCCAAGTTGCGCTTGCGAAGAAACTGTACTTAAAAAACAAGTTAAACGACTTTGTTAGAGAGCTCTACAAAAATAAAACAATTAACCCTCTCGGGCTGGTGCATGAATACCAAGAAAGCGATATACTTGGTTTGCAACAGTGAAGAATCATCATAGACAACCTAAATGAGCAAATGGATCTTGAAATGCTAGATATATAATTCTCAAACTGCCCTAAATTTTGTTTGCATAAAAAACCACCTTATCCCTTGCTCGAACACATTTTCAGGCCCATGACGGCAAACAACTGTCTTACTCCACTATTTAATGGTAAAAGGCAGAACAGGCCTTCTCATTCAGCCAAACACAACATCGAGTGCTAGATGAATCTTGAGATGCTAGATATATAGTGATAAAACAACCCTCAAGTTTGTATACATAAAACACTCGAACACAACTTTAGGTGATAAAAGCAGACAAACTGGGTGGAAATGGGTATGAAAGCGCATAAACAGTCACGCAAATGTGAAAGAAATCAAAGCAGCAAAAGATGACCCCACATCGAAAGGTCATCCGTAACATCAGGTGCACAAGACTATCTCAAGAAGCATTACAAAGTGGCCGATATAGCAAAGAAATCCACACGCAACAAATTTATAAGAGACAATCATGAACACCACGTAAACAGATAAGAGGCATTCCATTGCAACATGTAAAAAACCAATTCCAATAGAAGGTGTTGGGATAACTCCAGCAAGGAACATATTTGCACATTGGTGATCCATTTTATCGCTCATACTGATTTACAAACTCGCTAAACTCAGTGAGAGATTTGACCAAAAAATGAGGAATATACAAGAGCTTCTGTAGCCGGTATGGAGATAGGTCGTTTCAGACCTGTACAGAACCAAAATGGGCCAGGCCACAGCCTGGACAAACTGAGGTCCTGATGAGCCATAACTCAGCATATGCCCAGACCTAACTCAGGCCTGCCGAGCCAACACATAAGTGCAGTTGATAGAGGAGAGGCAGTGGATCTAAGCAAGTACTTCCCAAACACATTAAGAAAACAGCACAATGAAAAAGTGCTTAAACACGATGTATGTGCTGGTCGTTGCCAAGTGCATGAAGGGGACATGAGGAACAATGACCCCTGCAATGGGGTAGTCCGACAAGAATTGAGGTTGTGATAGAGGAGAGAGTGAAAGGAGACTGCAGTAAGGAAGAGGCGGAGGGAGTTTTCAAGATTTAAACAAGGGGTTGGAGAGGAGTAGATGAAGAATGGATTGGAAATTGAAAATGGGGAAACCGAAGTTGAGAGCATAGGATTGTCTAGAGGATTTTCCACTTGTGCCTGTGTAATCTTTGCTAATAGTAATAACATGTGTGTCCCCGTTTATTTTATATTTAGATAATGACCCTGAAAAACAGCTATATTTACGCTTCTCTGTAAAGCTAACATCCAATTAAAAGGATTATAATAAAATATAATTCATATCACCCCCTCTGCTTCTTATTATTCATCAATCGCCTACCTTTTCTCTTACTCCACCTCTATCTCTATCTCATTGGATCTCCACCCTTTGTCTCTCACTAGTCCTGTGTCTCCCACTGATAGCCTCGGCACCATCCTCCCTGACTTCCCTAACGCCCATAATGCTCCTCCCCGGCATCCCTGGCCTCCGTAGCATCCCAGCCAACCTCCCTGACATCTCTCCTCCTCTCTGACATTATGTTTCTCAGCAACCTCTTAATAAGATTTGAGTAGTTACGCCGAGGTTCTTAATTTTAGATGCATATTGGGCACTGATGATTACTAAGATGTGATAAAACCAATGAAATTTAGTATTTTACATATGTGATTCTATATATTAACCTAAGAAACTAGCTCCAGTTGATGTGATCCATAAAGGTGTCTCCGCTTTCTTTGGCAGTGACTTTAGGAATGGCATACCCCCGTAAAGCTCCCACTTCCAATGCTTTTTTTGGCATCTCTCACATGCAATAAATAGAGAAGAGAAAAAGATGTGGCATCGCACGATGTTGTTAGGAGCCCCCCTGTTGCATTTAAAGTTTGTTCGTATCACTCCTGGAACTGTTATGAAATATGGTGATGCAAACCCCTTTGTTTGGCTAAGTCATATGGACTTTTGAAGCCATCACTTTTATCGGACCATACACCAATGTTGCGGTCCTTGACGAGGGCGAGATGCACGCAACTTCGAACTAGAACATTCTTGGTTGCACAAGACATGTTTTCATCAGCAAGTAGCGGAACATTAAAGATAGGTGAAGATCAAGGACACCGCCACCAGTATCCTTGCGACAAGACTTGGATCCATGAAATTCAACCTAATAGCTTTCATGAAGGTGTTGAGAATAATGAAAGATTGACTTAACTCTTATAGGAACCAGAACTTGTAGGAAAACAAATAGTGATGCATTTAATCCCATATCAATTAGACACGGGGCTTGGTTGTGTTGGTGGGGGTATATAAAGGGGCCCACCTCTTATATCAAAGATCTGACTCCACCGGGGTCTACCCCATGGAGTAGGACGATCCTTCAATACAGTCTGGAATCACGTAAATTCCATGTTTTAATAAAGGTTTAGAAAGTAGGTATGCGGTATTCGTTCGTTCAGGCGGTTCGAAGCGAGTAAGCGGCAGGCAGAAGTATATGCGGAAGTATACGCGTATTATGCAGTTTCTATTTTTTTAATATAAAAATAATTAAAAATATAATAACAAATTCAAACATTAGATATTTATGCTTAAAAAATATAACATGGAATAAATATGAACTGAAGACTTTTTTGTACAATGTGATTTCAACCAACTAAATAAGGACAAAAAGACAAATTAAAAGTGACCGTGAATAAATTATTGCGGATTTTTTGTGATTTGTTTAGACCCAATAAAACTGGAAACAAAGGACTATAACCACATGATGCAGCCCTAAATAGAGAACAAACTAACTGTCCTAGATGCTCTTACACTATAGCGTGTCATTAGTGTAGGTTTAAATTTCCTAAAGAGGTCAAACATAAGCATTAAAGTGGAGGGCGGGTAGAAGTTGAGGTGATGATCCCAGAAAATAAATAACAGTAGCACTAAATGAAATAAACTTAGTTGAAATCAGATCAATATAGTTGAAATCAGATCAATACTCGCACCAAAAAGTACTTGAATCGTATATTAAACTTAGTCCATCTTGGGTTCAGAAAGTACTTGAATTGTATTGAAATCATTAGATAATATCCATAGATTTTACCATGTAGCATTGTCTTTTTATAAAAAAAACTAATTGTTAGCGGAAGAGCACACCCAAGGCGGAGGCGGAGGCATAGGAGCTCTTGTTAGAGGAGCACACTAGAGGCGAAGGAAAACCAGTTGGCGGAGCACACCGGAGGTGGAGGAGCACCTGTTGGTGGCGCACACCAGAGGCGGAGGCAGAGAAGCACATGATAGAGCTTGGCTTTGTAGCGTAGATGGTGAGCTAAGGCCTCTGATGGGGCTTCGAAGCGTCGAGTGGGGGAGGGTGGATATGGTTGGAGTTATCGGGTGGGTAAATTAGAGTTATCGGGTCGAGTATGGTTGGATTAGAGACTACAACACCTTAGCAAGCCCTATTACATATGCGACCGCATATGCGGCCACATATGTGGTTTACTTGGACCGAGCATGCGCCAAGACCGCATAACCAACGCATGTCTCATGCGGCATGGAAGGCCGTTTCGATATCGATATCGTATCGATACGATATTTCGACGATATATCGACGATGTGTCGCTGAAATATCGCCCATATCGACGAGCCTTTGTGAAGAAAATGCCTAGAAATCGGGATATATCGCCATATTGATGCCCATATCAGTCTCGTGTTGATATCATGGAAGGACATATCGATATCGGTATCGATATCGGTACCATGTCGATACCGATATATCGCCGATATATCGACGCCATATCACCGACATCAGGATTCAGCTAGCCTTTTTTGCCTGTCGATACCCGATATCGGACATATCGGTGATATATCGGTGACCTGTCGATACCGATATATCGCCGATATATTGGGATACGACCTTCCATGGTTGATATCGATATATCGGCGATATATCGCCGATATTTCCTTCCATGTTATGCGGTGCACTACAGGATCCGTGGCCGCATATGCGGCCGCCTGGGCTGACTTTCTGAACACTGGTTTTAGTATCTCGTTTAGATGGATTTTTATTTTCTAAATTCATTTTTCCACATAGCAACAGAGCAGGATATCTAGGGGGTGATGTTATCGAGGTTGATTTGCTTTTAATTATATTACTTTCCATATTCCTCGAAGTTTGTTTTTCAGAGGTCATGTGATGATTTATGCATGAGAAAATCTATCCATGAGTTGATCAAGTGGCGCCGATCTAGCAAGGGCCTCCAATCCTAGGCATAACTAATTCATGGCGATAAAGGAAATTCAAAGATAGCACCAAGGAGTCAACAAGATGGCAATGCCAATATTGTTGATACAACCACAAGTGTGCAAAGCAACCTTAGACTTTTTGCTTATCACCATTCATTTGTTCCAACTTGCAACCTTATCCATAGAATGAAATTGGGTGAACTATTTTATCTAAGAATTAATGTTCAGGTGTACTACACCCATCTAAGAACTAAAAAACATTACTTTAATGCATTTCCTTTTTAATTTCATATGCAAATTTGGTTCATATTTTTCAAAAAAAAAGTTACATACTTTAATTATAAGTATAATATGTCATATAAATTCCATTTGAAGTTTATTTTAAATTAGAGAAGTTGAAGGTTATGAGACCTGGGAAAGGTATAGGATCCGATGACATTCCTATAGAAGTAAGGAGAGTTTTAGGTGAGCGCGGTTGATTTGGCTTACAAATTTATTCGATGTTATTTGGTGAAGCAAGAAAATGCATGAAGATTAGAGCAGAAGCATGGTGGTGCCTCTATATAAGAACAAAGGAGGCATTCAAAATTGTTCAAATTACAGAGGTATCAAGCCGATGAATCACACTATGAAAATTTGGGAACGTGTGATCGAAAAAAGGTTGAGGCAAGTTTCCAAAGTAAAGGAATACTAATTCGGATTCATGCCAGATCGCTCAACTATTGAAGCCATCCACTTGATGAGGAGAACGATGGAGATTTATAGAGCTAAAAAGGAAAAACCTCCTTATGATTTTTATTGATTTTGAGAAGGTTTATGATTCTGTCCCACGAAAGATATTGTGGAGAGTTTTAGAGAAAAAAACAAGTACATGTCCTATACATTAACCTCATAAAGGATATGTATGATAGGGTTTCATCTTGTGAAAGGATCTAGTATGAGAAGATTGATTATTTTGGCATCAACAATGGTCCACGTCAAAGTTCATATTTGAGTCCATTTTTTTTACTTTGATTATGGATGAGTTGACAAGTACACATTCAAGATGAGATACCTTGGTGTATATAATTCGTTGATGATATTGTGTTGATTGATGAGATTAGAGATGGAACAAATAAGAAGTTTGAGATCTGGAGACATGCATTGGAGACTAAAGGATTCAGTATAAGTAGGGCTAAGTCCGAATATATGGAGTGTATTTTTTATGGAAGTAATGGTAAAAAAACTGTGGTGAAGATTGGTGACGATAACATTCAAAAGAGAGATTCTTTTAGATACTTGGAATGTATTTTCAACATGATGGGGAAATTGATGAAGACGTTACTAATAAAATAAATGCAGGTTGGCTAAAGTGGAGAGGAGCCTATGTTGTTCTCTGTGACAAGAAAACTCCTTTGAAAATCAAAGGAACGTCTTACAAAGCAGCTGTGAGACCCGATATATCCTATGGATCTGGAGGTTGGCCTGTGAACCAGCGACATGTACAGAGAATAACAATAGCAAAAATGAAAATGCTAAGGAGGATGCGTGGACACACACATAAAGAACGGATTTGGAATGATATAATCAGAAGGAAAGTTGGTGTAGCTCCAATCAAAAATAAGATGCGAGAAAACCGCTTAAGATGGTTTGGTTATTTGCAAAAGAGGTCGATTGATGCACCACTTAAGAGATGCGAATTTTGGGATGTTGAGCCGGCCAAGAGAGGGCGAGGAAGGCCCAAGAAGTGTTGGAATGAGGATATACGAAAGGATCTCAATTTTTCGGATATAAGTCCGAGATGGACCCAAGATACATCTGAATGAAGGCAAAGAATCCATGTAGCCGGTCCTACTTAATTTTGGAAAAGGCTTTGTTGTTGTTGTTTGAATTAGAGGTGTTCTACCTAATTTGTGAGCTATATTTAAATTGTCTTTGCTTGGATACTCAATCAAGTAGAGGACTATTTTACGATCCTTGTTTGTTAATGATATATTATAGAACTTTGAAGGGTGTTATTGGGTGTAGTTTGATTTTGGCAAAGCTTAATAGTCTAAATTAGCCATGTACTTCATTAATATCCGACCACAATGATTGCATATTTTATTTATCTAACTTATCTTTGGATCTTTCTTTGGATCGAGACCAGAGCACATAATTTTTGTGCCCTTCAATTTCATAAAAGTGCCATGTACCATTATAGAAGAAGTCGAGTACATGGACTTGGTCTCAGTGGATGTCATCCTGGTCACGAAAGTCAAGAAAAAGTGAGGTAGAAGATCTTTTGCTTTAATTAAGCATATGGGTGATCTACATCAATGTTTCAACCCCTTTTCGGGCTTCCATAGCAATGAATTGTGGACCCCTTTTCGGGCTTCCATAGCAATGAATTGTGGATGGGATGCCACAACTCGGGCTTGGTACGGTCGTTGGAGAAGCTCGACGATATAAGGAGGCCCTAGCGACGTCGAAAGAAGGGGTGCAATGATCAGGGGAGCCCTGGACGAAGGCTGCAGCAGCTTGGAAGGCCTAACTGCGGGATTGTTGTGGCCAGGTGAAAGGCACGATGGCCTGGGGAGCCCGAAGCACCGTCAGTTGTGCGAAGTGGCAGCCTCAGAGCTCTGCATGGAGTCCTATGCTTAATAGAAGGGCACGTGCAGGCGCTGGTGGACACTGCGAAGAGAAGGGGGTCGGTGGTGGCCACGGGATCTAGGCCAGAATACCGGTCTAGGACCATTGCTCTAGTACCATGTGGAGAAAAGGTTGAGAGAGCGTAATGAATTGATTTATTCAAGAGGTCGAGGTTCTTATATACACCAAAACCTAAGAGCACTCATAAGTGGGAAATCACATAAAGGGTCCTGAGGGGTTACAACTAAATAAGATAAAACATAGAGCCGTCTTTAACACAAACACATATATGTTCAATTCTTCAACAAAAAATGAAGTTTTATCTCTTGAAGAATTCTACAATTATTACATGCAAATATTTTTTTTGAGAGAACATGGGATGGACTTCCATTAGAGGCCCGTGCAAAGAATATATTATTACATGCAAATATATATGGATTCTTCGAAAAAATGTAACTTCAAAAGCTGATTATAGTAGTTCAATTGGCTGCATCAAATTGTCTATGCAGCATATCATATGATTCATTTTGTGTGAGAAAAATATTTACAGTCAAAATTTGTAAGAAAGACAACCGGAATTCCCACTCAATACAATACTCATATTTATTAAAAATAAAAACTGTACAATGCAACCGGAAGAAAAAACTCACCTGCATAATTATTGATGCTGCAATTTGAGGGCTGATTCCTAGTTGGAAAAGGGACAATTTGAGCTCAGATGTAAAGTCGCCCAGTTCATCTGAAATGCAGAACGAGGTTACTATGATCAAACAAATGAAAGATAACATCTATAAGCTGAAACATTGTTATATCAGGTGCAGAGTGGAATTAAATGCAATTAAACATGTTAGTGATGTAGTACCAAAAAAAACAGAACAAAGAAGACAATAGAGTAGAATTGAGATCACTTATTTAGCGTTAAACCATATGCAATCTACCTCTCAAGCAAGATTCAGAAAGTCAGTATGCGGTATTCGTTTGGTCAAGCAGTCTAGAACGAGTAAGCGACTAGGCGAAAGTATATGCAAATTATGCGGTTTCTATTATTTTAATTAAAAAATAATTAAAATATAATAATAATTTTCAAACATTAGATATCTATGTTTAAAAAAATATGCCATGGAAGAAATATGAAGTGAAGATGTTTTTGTATAATGTGATATCAACCAAAATATTTCCAAAAGTCATCTATTTTTAAAAATGAAGATGTTAAATTAAAGGTGGAGAGAGCAAAAAATATTAAAACATTGTAAATTGATTGAAAATAGAAAAAATTGTAGATGTCCTTGTCCAAATGGGAAGGTAACCTTTTTTTTCGAAGTGTAGCCTAGTTAGTAAACACAGTCATGAACCTTTTTAATTTAGTAAATGTGTATTTGTCTACTCGATCAAATATTAAAAAATTCAACCATTTAAATTAAATATATGTCATGTGTTCTGTGCAGTTATAAAATTCCATGCAAATCTGACATCTATATTCATTTTATCCTTAAAAAGATCTAATATAAACGCATATAATTTATCCTATATTCATGCAGTTAAGAGATAATAGAAAAAATAGACTTGTTGCTGGAGAATCTAAAAAAATAGAGAGTCGTTGTTGTTGAATCTAAAAAATAGAAAGATTTAAGGCTAAATAGAGCAATCAGCAAACCTTGGCAAAGGAAGATGGCGGAGGAGCAACCCATGTGGAAGTCAAGAAGGTGGCGGAGGAGCAGAGAGTTACCTCTATTACATATGCAGCCGCATATGCGGATTACTCAGCCGAGTATAGCCCATAACCCGCATATTGAGCGAGTATAGCATACTCGGTGCGGTAGAGGGACGACTCCGCATATGCATACGCATATGTGGCCGCATGGGCTGACTCTGAACGTTGCTCTCAAGTGTAAATTACAGAGTTTGGTTTTTTTATTTTTTAGATGAATTACCACCATGTTGCTTTTTTAAACTAAAAAAGGTGAGCGACCCCGAAAGATGCACATCCAACCTTAAACATTTGTAAAAAAATAAAATTACAAGCACCACGACTCAAAAATCTTGGCATGATCCCTGACATTCTCAACATATAGAACCTCTCCCGATGGAACACCATATTTTTTCCAGCTAACCACAAAGCCCATACAAGAGCTACATATCGACCAATTTAATATAAGTGACTCAGAAAACTCCAAGGGCAGTCCCATGTAGGAAATGGCTCAAGAGGCCATTGGTGTACCAAGCACAGCTTCTCTTCAAGCTTCTCGATCAACAGCAACGAGTCTACGTACAACCTACCGCACACCAAGGGCAATCCTAGGTAGGAAATGGGCAAAGAGGCCCTTGGAGTTCCAAGCACAGCACCACACCCCTCAATCTCTACCAACCAAAGCCCGAAAAGAACAAAAGGTTATTTATTGTGATTGACACAAACACACGAGATGACTCAAAAAATATCCAGAACGATCAAGATGGCTCTCACCTTCTGGACACTGCCCTCCAGATAAAAATTGGTGTATAGAAATCTCCTCTCATCTGAACCCATGAAAGGGGTCACCATGAACAGCACTGTTCAGCATAACATAAAGATTACCAGCCACAATCACAAATAATGCCAGTACCAAAGGATGCCCCATCACACGCCCCTCTGGAGCTGCAAGACCCCTCCCCCTCATGGTGACCATTAATCAACACGAAATATGAAGCAGCATACGGAAAACCCCTTTGATAGAGAAGAGACCAAATAAATCTTCAATCGATGAAATCATAAGCTTTGGAAAACTGACCTTCCAAGCAACCGTTTAACCCCTATCCACTCCCAGTTGTTAATTATCTCAGTAGCTATCACCATGAAATCCATTACACGTCCGCATGGAATTAAAGCCAACTCCTGAGGCAAGATGATGTTGCCTATAACAACTTAGCCATATTAGATAAAGCACCATTCGACAATGCAGATTAGGTGAAAATTATCTGCCTCCAACACATCCTTCTTTGGAAAAGGAAGGATGAGGGCTTGATTGATATATTCCAAAGTCCAAACCACGAATTCCTTGTCTGAACTCGCCACCATTGATACAACATCACTTGCAATTACATCCCAAAACTCCCTGAAAAAGAAAATTATGAAGTCATCATGTCTTAAGGATCCATCTGCATTCAGATAAAAATAATTCCTCCGTGAACTTAGAGGATGCAAACTCACGAGTGAGACCATCTATCTGGTCAAAGGACAACCTAGAAACCCAACGTCCAAGCCATAGCCCTGTGTACGCACTCATCTACTCAAATCCTTGAAATTATACATCATCGATAAGCCGACTATCTGGTCACTATGAACCATTCGCCACCTACTTATAAAAGGAAGAATGAGATTCCTTCTGCACGTGCCACTCTTCACTGCATGAAAAAATTGATATTTGCATCACCCTCAAGCAACGAAATCTAATGTGATCTTTGCCTCTACTCCATCTCCCCATGTTGTCATCCTCAAAAATAATCACCTCATGCAACCAATGTTCAGAAATGCAGCCCATGGGCATGCGGAGGGGCAACTGCACCGCATATGACATATGTAGTAGTATGCGGCTTTGACGCACATGCGGGCCGCATAAACCGCTAACGCGACCGAATATGTGGTCCAATATGCGGTCCGACCCAATTACTAAGATCCGGTTAAGGGATCTTAACCCGACAAACCAAAAACCCAAATCATTCCCCTCTCGACAAGCACCTGTGCACCTGACCAAAACCTCACCCCACCTCGACAACCCCTAACCCTAACTAGTTGAAGCACCTCCGACGCCTCCTCCACCATAGAAGCTCTGCCAGCCTCTCGACTTTCTGCCTCTGCCACACCTCAGTTTTTGCGCCTCAGCCTTCCGCCTCCAACAGCTCGTGCAGCACCACATTCCACCTCCAACAGCTCCTACGGCACCGCCTTATGCCCTCGAGTTGTTCTTGCACCACCGCCTTTGTCGTACGGTAACCTTAATTCAACTCGGTTTGTTCCTGCTACTAGATGACATGTTACTGTTGCTTCTTTGGAGTTTGATTTGTTCATCAAGTTTCAACTTCGATTTGTTCAGCAATGGTGACATGTTTTAATGATTTTATTAGCTTCTTTTCTACTATTAGTAACACGTTTGTTGTGTTCTCATTTTGTGTTCAAGGGATTTTCTAGCGACTATTGTTGCTGAAATGGTAGAAAGTCAATATTTTTGCCAATAAATCAAGGGATTATTGGATATTAGGTTATATTTTGCAAATATTTTTTTCTTAGAAACTCAAGTGTGTATTGGAGATTAGGTTATATTTTGCCAGTAATTATACGTTTAACCATTCAATCTCCATTAAGATATTTTTTAGGAAATTTGTGTAGATGGAACCTATGGTTTTGTTTGTCTTGTAATCAAATTTTCACTTTGGATAATTGGATTACACTTTGTATTTCTAATTTTTAATGACATAATTTTTGCGTCATATTTAGGTGTTTTGATATGGATACCCCTTCCACTCCTACTACGGCAGAATCCACATTTTATGTTCCACCTAGCTCTACCGATACAGGGTGGAAATATGCATACCTCGTTGAGAGGACGGATTCAAACATAGTTGCATGTCGCTTGTGCGGCAAAGTCATAAAAGGAGGAGTCAATAGAATGAAACAACATCTCACGTACGTAAAGGGAAACACAAAGGCATGTCCAAAGGCTGATGGAGATGTGCAGAAAGAAATCAAAGATTATGTAGAGGCTATTAGAAATAAGAAGAATGAGAAATTTGTTAGTATGAGAACTGCATGAGGAAGTGGCAATCAAAGCATTTGATGGATCTTCTAACCATCCATGTGAAAAAGGAGCCTCAAGAAGACTTCATCATCTAAGTTCGATGAAGCCAACCTATCACCTGTAGGAGAGAAGTACATCACATACTCAAAAAATGTGACATCAGCACTTATATAATATTTTCTGCGCAGAGGGTCATAACACCAATATCCCTTATGAGTCCTGAAGTATCCGACAAAAACACATTTTACAGCTCTAGGAGCGAGCTTGTCAAGATCAGGAGTCAACTGGTGAACAAAAGCAACAGATCCGAACACACGAGGAGTGAGTGAGAATAACTCCTCAGAAAAAGCTATGGAAAAAGGAATTTTCTCACACAGGACAAATGAAGGCATACGATTCACTAAGTAGCATGCAGTGAGAACTGCATCACCCTAGAACGAATGCGGTGCGCGACTCTGAATGAGAAGAGTCTAAGTGACATCAAGAAGATGGCGATGCTTCCTTTCTGCAACACTATTTTGCTGAGAGGTGTAAGAGCAAGACGTTTGATGAATAATCCCTCTGAATGACAGGAAATGAGAGAGGTCATGAATACAAAATTCCAATGCATTATCAGTTCGCACAAACTTCACAAAGGTTGAGAAGACATTTTGCACTTAAGTAATAAAGGTTTTAATCGCATCCCCTACTTCATATTTATTTTTCAAAAGAAACACCCATGACAATCGTGAAAAATCGTCCACATCTACAAGATAAAATCTGTGTCCCTAGTGATCAGGCACATGACTCGGACCCTAGATGTCAACATAAAATAACTCAAAACAGAAGCTATTACTCCGACTCTGATGACTGGGAAAGGCAGACATATGATGCTTTCTGATGCAGCGTGGGCCCCGAATATAGGGCCAAATATTTATTTATTTTTAATTATCAATTTTATTTACGTTTTTAGGTTGTCGTAATTGTTTAATTAAATAATTGAGATCGCATGTGATCTCAACGTTTATTTCGTAGATTTTAATTTGAAATTGGGTCAATTAATTAGTTAGAGTCCAATTAGAGTAATTAGAGATCAATTAGAAGTTGTTAGAGTCCAATTAGGCAAGTCGGTTGTCAATTTAATTTAGTTTACTATTTTTGTAAACCCCTCTCTCCTATATAAAGAGAGGGTAGTCCATTGTTTTGCAAAAGTCAATTATGAAGTAAAAATTGAGATTGTTATCTCTATCCCCTCTCCTTCTCTCTCTCCCTCCACGCGATCTCCGCGGTTCTCCTCCTTCAACCTCTCGCATTCCCGGCGAGTTCTCTTCTCCAAACCCCTCGTTACCGACGAGTTCTTCTTCTAACCCTTCTATTTCTTCTACCAAAAATCCACCACAAAAAAAATATTATTATTTCGACGCCGCGAAAATCCGATCCGCATCAATTGGTATCAGAGCATGGAAACAGAATCGTTCTTACGATTCGACGATCCGGTTGCATATTGGCGACTTCAATACGATTTAAGTTGTCTATCTCATGATCTGCATTCACGACCGCATTCGAGGAAGTTCAAGTATCGCTTCCTATCAAGTCTCAAAGTCCAAGCATGGTTGGACACGCAAAACGAGGGAGAATCACCTGTCGACAACGAAAATCAGACCGCCGTAGATGCTGTTCAGCCCAATTTCAGCCAAGAAAATGAAGGTATTTTCAGTTCCGAAGAATATTTATTTGATACAACTATTGTGCAAGAAGAAAAGGAGGACCAAGGGCCCATCTTCGACGAAGATCCCGCGGACGAGGAATACGAAAACCTCGATTTTTTTGCAATCGATGTTGCTGACCAGGAAACAAAAAATGCAGAAAATAAAGATTTGGGACCCATATTTGATGAAGACCCTAAAGAAGAAGCTTGGGAAATCGTCGATCTGCTTGCTGTCCAGGAATATTCAGACCTACAATCGTTGGAAGAATCGATTCCAGTGCCACCCACGACTCCCTACTGGGTCCCTGTTGCAGGCCCCGCACCTCCGACACCCCCAATCTCCCAGTTGCAGCCCCCTGCTATCCTCCAAACTGCCACACTGCCTCTCCTGCAACCCATCTCTGTCACCTCAGCAACCCTCCCAGCCCCAATAATTTGTAAGAATTACAAGCAGGCTCCTCCTCACTATGGTCTTTATATAAAAGGCCAATTGAAGAAAAAAATATGTTATTGGTATATTTTAAGTGAAGGGGTAGAACATTTACAGCCATGCCCCTCGGTGGAAAGAAATTACAAACGTAATATGGAAAAGAAGCCAAACGAGGGAGGATCAATCAACCAATCCCTATCGAATTCTCCAATGGCAAATTGAAGATCAAACAATTCGTCGGGAGACGAATTTTTCAAGCGGAGGAGAATTGATGCAGCACAAAATTAACATATAGGGCTTCATATTTTTATCCATTAAATTTTATTCGATTGTCGCATTTTTATTTAAATAAAGAGATCACGTGTGATCTCAATTTAGTTAGTTAAAGTCAATTACAGATTTGAATTTATTTCAAATCAATTAGTTAGTCGGTTAGAGTCAAATTAGGATAAGTAGTTTTAATTTGAATTTGAATTTCTATTTTTGTAATCTCATCCCTCCTATATAAAGGGATGATAGACTATTGTTTTGGGACAGTCAAGTATTAAGAAAATTTGAGTTTATCTCTCTTATCTCTCTCCTTCTCCTTCTCCCACGTGGTCTTCACGGTTCTTCTCCTTCAACCCCTCGTTACCGACGAGTTTTCTCCTTCTCAACCCCTCCATCTTCTTCTCCACTGAAATTCCACCGTTCAAAAATTATTTTATCGACGCGCCAAATTTTATTTGCATCATACTTTGTGGAGTTTTTGTATCTTTTATTGATCTTACTAGCAATTGAGGCCCTTTCTGACATTGCATATCTCTGATCAAGGGCAGATGGGCACTTCACGGTGCGAAGGCATATAGGGCCTAATAGTTGGATATGATCTTTGATCCTCGAATTGCTTCAGATCATTTCAGGAATGTCTGGAGATGGAGAATCCCATTACGTGTTCAAATGTTCATTTGATTATTGAGAAGGATCGATCGATGATGTGTGAACGACGAGTCGGGTTTTACCCGAGCGTCGACGACATGTGTCAACATTGTATGTCATCAAAGGAGGACGTGGAGCACATCTTCTTTGGTAGCTCTATTTTAAAGTAGGTCTATGCCGTGGAGCATAAGACAAGGCATCAACCACATATTGGTTTGGTTTTTTAGAGTCCGTAGTGGGGTCGGGATATGGGAGTAGCTCCACTAAGATTTGGGTTTTGACTAGCCTATGGTCTATGTGGCTTGCTCAGAATGGGTCCATATTCCATGGTAAGATATAGTGCAATGGAGAATGTCTTAGAACATACCAAACGCCTTCGGGCCATTTGGTCCTTGTAACTATTTTTTGTTCAATGATGTTAATATGTAGACATTTCTAGATGGGTGTCTCCTTGACACCGTGCCCTTTTCCCTTCAAAAAAGAATTACTATGCTCATCGCCATATGGTGATTCTCGTTCGAAATTTGCAGCAAAGAAGGATGGATTTGCAGAACCAGAAAAGAAAAACAAAAGGTCAACAGGCTAAAACTATCATACTCTCACCCATTGAGCCAGAAGAGAAACTGAGGTAGTTCTCCGGTACCAATCTCCTATCAAATCCAGGTAAAGGGATGAAGTACCCCAAACGACTTATCACAATCAACACTGCAGTCACAAACAGCCTTCGCCTAATTTCACTTTTAAAAAACATTTCTGCAGCATCGCTGACCACTGATCCCATACGTTCAAAGTTCAGGTATCTATTCTTGTATCTTGTAGGCCTGTATTGTGACTTCTCAGCTTCATTGGCATAATCCGAATAAAACACTTTGCTTTTAGTAATCCTCTCCGGTTGAACAAACTCGGCATTGGATAGCTCAAATATAGAGGAATCTTTGCTTTTATGATCAAATCCAGCAGGCTTCTTCGAATGTATAGATAATCTACCAGGGAATCCTCGTGAAGCTTGTCTGCCAAAAGGCAAAGAAGTGTGCCCTTGGAAGGAAGGTGTCACACATGCCAACCTTAAGAGAGACACTTCACCAGACAATGCAGGAACTGCTTGGATTCTGAAGAGGCTCATTGTCCCTGAAAATGCAAAATATATAACATGGAAAAAGGAATATCAGTTGCTCTTCTTAGGCAAAAGTAATCTGAATACTTAACTCCACGGAGTCCCACTTTTGGTTTGCAATTCCAAAGGAAAAATCATCTAAAAAGAAACAAAGATTATGCACTGACGTCTCTGCAGTCACCCCTATCATGACATCTTGGTACCTTCCCATACTAGTGACTGAAACACAAAAAAGAGGGATCCGTGATAACTTACGGGTGGCGGTGTGGCGGACAGGAGTCGGATGGCGACAGGAGACCGGAGCAGATAAAGGCAACGGAGTGGAAGACGCCTGTGACTAGGGGGAAAAAAGAATTTGTGGAGTTGGAGGATGGCGATGACCCCTATGCAGTTGGGAATGGCGGCCTCATGCAGGTGGAGCGGAGTCGAGGCAAGGGCGGTCGACGACGACGGCGAGTGGGTGGTGCGAACAGGTGAAGCAGTGGCAGAGGTGGATGCAGTTGGGGGATGGGAAAGAGGAGAGTAGAAGGTGGCGGAGAGAAGATGGAGGATGAGGAGGTGGACGAGATGATGAAGGAAGAGAAGGGGACGGAAGGTGTTGGCGCCTATGCCGATGGGGCAAGGGGAGAAGGGGTTTAGGGTGCACGGGGGAAACGGGAATTTGATATTGGTGAACAATGGAAATCAGATTTGCTCGAGTTGCCTCGTTTGAATTACAAAGTCTAATTCTTCTAAACACTACATCCATAGACTTAGTGACATAGGACTCATTACATTATAGTTCATCACTTTTTGGATACTCTTTAAAAGCTTAATAGTTTTTGGTGTTAAGAAATCAAATGTGTCAAAATCAAAAGAGATGAAGGCATGTTGATTCTTCATGCAGGATTCTCGTGCTTCACCACTTTTGATAAAGAAACTTTAAGAGCAGCATGCTCTGCTGTGAAGATTCCGCTCTTCATCCCCACCAATGGTAAAACTCCTGTCAAATCTACACAAGCATGTCCTCCTCATATCCACCTAAAAATCGAAATATCAGCAGGTCTAAGTGTGGATCTTCTCTCCTATAGATCAGTAAAAAGTTCACTAGCGCCTCTTTCTTAGCAGCAATACATGCACGTTTGAGTACATCAAATAAAACAACTCTAACAAGATCGTGTCGGTACTTAAACCCCAGGAGCTCCCTGCAATAAATTGCATGATCACCAAAATCGAGGATACTAAGACGATATCTCATCAGTAAGAAATAAGGGAATCATGAGACGATATCTGAGGATACTGTGGTACTCCACCGGTGACATGTGAGGTCCAAGTCCGTTTATAAGAAAGGTAAGGAGAAATCTTGGGCATGATCAGCTTGAAGGCACCTAAAAACTGTTTTTTGTCTAACAGACATGTTAAATACCACCTCCATATCCTCAATTATTTTGCTAAATAGAACACTCGCCAAAACATTTTGGGTCTTTTGGGGGACGGTGTCCTTTTTAGAGAAACATTTGTTTAAATTTGACTAAATTATAAAAAAATCCTCCAATACAAGGTCCTTAAATATGGTATAGGTATCAATGAAGATCTCAAAAAAAGTTATATGTAGTGTATTAGTACATGATGACTCCATGGATGCTATCCTAACCGATGATGATAACTTTTCAATAGTATGACCAAAATAATATTTCTTCATGGTAAAGAGTAAAGTAAAGACTGTATCCTCAAAACTATCCCACGTCCAAATAGTTGATCTTATGCTCTTCGTTAACATCTATTGATTATGCCTACACAATCTCTTGCATTGTTGTTTCAATCAACATTTGTCATTCTATGTGTATTCGTTGTTATTAGTTCAGTAGTTGTTGCACCATTTTCATTCTCCTTTGTCCTTTTATAGTGCATCCTTATGGTATCCATTACATTGAAGCCTTGACTAACAAATTTTCCGATTTCATCATGCTTTCATTATCGTCTTGTTCTTATCACTACCTCAAAGAATTAATTGTCCTAACCCCCGCTAAATCCTCTGTCATTTATATACCATCCATTGCCACAAACATTTTGTTTAGAATAAATTGTGTATTGGCCCTCTCTTTTTGGTTATTTTGTATACTATTGTTATAGGATTACATACCGATTGTAAGTAGACCCTTTTATTATCAATCTTTCTTTGTCAAGCATGCATGTGAAGTATATTTTTCTTCATATATTATTTACATGTTTGTAATGATTGTGTTGTTTCAGAATACCGTTGTGAATTTAGATTTGATTCGATCTCGTGTGTCTAAGTTACATATTGTGAGGGTTTTGCATTTTGGTAATTAAGATTTGCCTTTTTCGTGATATTTGTGCATGTTATGATTTTTTATTTTATATTTTTATTCTCATTTTTATTCAACACATCTAATTGGAATCAAGTCAAATGGAGCTTGTATGAGCTTGTAGAACTGAAAGGCCCTCTATTTATTCAAGTATTTATTGTGTCAAGTGTGCATATATAATTGTGCATATTTTTATGTTTTTTATTTTCTATAAGAAATTTTATTTGTATGGCATTAATGTAAAACTAATAGATATTTATATGCAACATTCTCTTAAAAGTTTATCATTTTATGTCCTTTACAAGCATGTTTATCGAAGAATTTGGTCAAAAATTCGAGTACAGAGAAAATGAATCACAGATCCATCGACCCTTGTACCTAGAATCTGTTACTCCTTCAGAAAACACTTAAATGATGATAAATAGACAGAATTGGACAAACTCTTGATCTTTTGTTTGAAGTTATTTCGTGGACTTGTTGAAGAAGACTCTTGATGCATGAACTTGACAAAGTCGAGTTTCGATCAATACTTATTAAAAGGAATTCAAGAATCTCTATGAGTTCAAACTCTCTCTACTCTCTTTGTGTGCGCGCGCGCGTGCGTGTAACAAGTATAACTTTATGTGCAGATTGTCATGATCAAGTGCATTTACTATTTCACCCAATATCCAAGTACACCGATCTAATTTGAGAACCAATCCTCATCTCTAGTTCCAAAGTCTGTTGCACTTGTCATGCTCAAGATGATGTGAGCATGGAAGGCCATGAATGGCATGAGTAGGATTGTGTTATTTATTTCCTCTTCCTTACATTAGATAAGAAATCACTCGTGTGACATGAACACTGATTATAATAAAAACATTTTTTTAATGTGGATTCAATGTGTCCATCAAAGGTTTTGGATCACCATGCACTTGTTGTTATGGGTTAGAATGTGCCTTTTGTTAGCCACTTTGTAACCCTTCCACCCCCAGACCTTTTCATGCAAGTGCATGACCATTTGTGCTAGTGAAAAGTCACTTC
The DNA here is from genome assembly GCA_037367405.1 of Ottelia alismoides. Classification (NCBI taxonomy): domain Eukaryota; kingdom Viridiplantae; phylum Streptophyta; class Magnoliopsida; order Alismatales; family Hydrocharitaceae; genus Ottelia; species Ottelia alismoides. Next base: position 903,237 of record JAZKJV010004716.1, read on the forward strand.
CAACCGATTTTAATACTAAGTAATTAGTCGTAGTATTCAGTTTAAGCCACTGATCAAAACCTCTCATAAATTGATCAATTAATACAATGTATAGGGTATTTTTATTTATTTTACTTAGGAAAATCCTAGGCCGAACACAGTGAGGCAATAATACAGTTCCAGAATCAATTCCATACAACAAGCATATTATTGTTTTTAGAGAATATTTTTTTGGTGATTTTCTATGCAAATGATACGCACATTGTGATGAAATGCATTGCAATTTAAAAACTAAGGTTGAAATAGCTACGAGGGCATTTTTATACATCATTTTTTATGGATCAAATCACGATGCATAAAAAATTGGGAAAAATTGGAGTGTTAAAATATAAATAATAACATAATTTCAAGGGTTTTAGAATCAAATATTGGTGGAATAAAAATACAATACAAAAATTAGGGCTAGAAAATAAAAAGTATGATTTTAGCAAATGGGTATTTTTCCTATATATGGAATATTAAAAGCCACCTGTAATGCATTTTTGTTTTTTTATGAATTAACATGCATGCATGAAAAATGTTTCTTTTTCTGTCTTTGTCTTTTTTTTTGTTTTTTACAATTTTAATGCAAAAATTTATGTAAAATTGTACCAACTATTACTTCTTTGTAATTTCGATGAAAATTTTAGTTATTTTATTTTATTACATCCAATAGTCTATATCACAACAATCCAAAATTATAATAAGGAAAGGTTTGCAAGATCTATCTTGAAAAAATTGAGTTTTAAAAAATGTGACTTTCTGGAATAAACTAAAAATCAATTAATAAATTTACTCGATAATTTATTAAGTAAAATGGGAACATGCATTTGCTTTTATTTTTAGTGGCAAGTTAAAGCACAATTAAACCTACAAATGTTGATTTTTGGATTTTTTAGCTGAAATGATGGATTTTTTTTAGAAATTTAAGTCATAAAATGGGTAAAATATGGGTTATTTCACCCCATCAAATTTAGCAAATCAATATCAATCCATAAAGTACCAAGCATATATCATAATATGGAGCATTAGAAGTACTTCAATATGTCATTTTTGGACAATTTTTATAGGCGCCAATAGATCGTCCAAATTAGGGTTCAAACAGACGGGTATAGACATAAAAATGAAATTCATAATTTACTCAAAAACCATGCATAAAGCACTTTTGGAAATAGAAATACAAGCGAGGATGCTTAATTGGCCAATGTGGGACCATTTGGTCGTCTACTACCCTGTAGATCAGAATGAATCTTGCATGCATAAATGTGCCATGGGGGGAATCCTCCAACGATCAATGAAATTAGATCTAAGGTTGAAAACGGCTTCACTCAAGACTGAATCTAGTTGCACGATCACGATCATGATTCGTGAGGCTAGTGTTTTTTAGCTTGGACGGTCGAGATCAGGGCCAACCAAGGAATCTGACAATCCCAAATTCTCGAGTTGAATGAGGCGTTGATCGAATACTTGGTTGTTCAATGTTACCTGACAGAACGAAGGAGGCTACTACGATGGCTTACACCTTGAAGGTTAAGTCGTGGAGCTTGGTACTTTGAATGCATCATCCATTTCTCCATCTTTCGGGTTATTGGGAAGATGGTTGCTGAAGCATCGCGAGTCGAAGCTTGAAGTTCATGGTTGAGGTGGCTGGTGGTTGTTGTTCTCATGTTGAAACATGGAAAGTATGATGGGGGCTTTATTCTTCCTCGATCTCAGGTGGAGAAGGTATTGTAACAAGCTTCATTCAGTAGTTGTGATGGTGTGAGGTGCTCACTCAGACAAAGGTGGAGTGGTCGTGTTTAGCCAAAGCAGAGGAGACCTCCTCGGCCAAAGATGGAACTGTTGTGCCGATGAGGCCTAGTTGGTAGTTCTCAGCTGTCGATGAAGAAACTATATGTTCCCAACCCTTCACAATTTCTGGAGGTGGTATATGCAGAGTACAGAGCTCGAGTTCCCATGTCTCAACTAGGAAGCTCGAATTCGAAGAGCGTGTATGCTGCTCTGGTGAACATGATGTGTGACTACCCCAAGGATCTGGGTACTCGACAAATCGATCCTATGCATACACATTTCCACATTCGAAACACATAATAAACATAGGCAGACGAAAACATCACAAAAGACTAGAATTTAAATTTGTTTCCCATTCATTTTCATTCACATAATATCCATCATTGATTTCATAATCCATGTTCACAAATATACATGTATGTATCAAAAACTTGTCCATACATACATACCACATCCTATATCTCTCAAACTACAAGTAAATTGAAAGCGGTAAAAGATAGCTACAAGTAACTATACCATAAAAGTGTAGCTGCAACAAAAAGAAACCTCCAAAAAAGAGTCGATCACTATTGTGGTTGCTCTTGAGAACCTACGGATCCACAGAAAGTTACGCTATGAGCAAAATTTCCCAGTGCGGTGCTAAAACTACAATAAGCAAGGTGCTAAGAAAGTTTACAAAAGAAAACAACGGGGTAAACCATCCTCATAAAGAAGACTTTACTCGGATCATCATCAATTCCATTATCCTTAATTACATAAGAATCATAAGTAGTTTGTGGTATTGAAGTGGGACATTATACTATGACTTTAAGGCACCAAGTAACCTTAGAGTCGGGGTGTTGATGGGGCCGTTGAGATGAAGTGTCTAACGTCCGGTCTTCGAGGGCATGTACTGTATGACAAGTCGGATCTGACAGACATTGTATCGGTGCCCCTCTCAGCTCTCAACACTCAACTCAAGCATGTCAGTCAACAATTAACTAATGAATCCGCGATTCATAATCTCAATATCTCGCTCTTAGGAAAATCCCCTAAGCAAATTCTCAAATAAATATATATAAAATCAATAAATTAACAAAATGACTCTATTAAATAAAACACACCAATTATTGTATTGTACAAATAAAATTAACAATAAAAAGCAGCAAAATTAAAGGAGTTTTCACATATAAATAGCTCATAACTTCATGTATTTTTTATAATTTCATTTCGACTCTTTTTTGGCTAATTCTTTCTTTATCTTGTTCATAACAATGTATATAAAAATACAAAAATACAAAACAAATTTAACCTCAAATAAATGCTCCTAGATCCCAAAGAGAAAAAGCCGTAAAGTCCAACTTCCAAGCCTAATTCCCACTCCATATTAATCCAAATTCACCAAACTCACTTTTAAAATTCAAGTTAGAAAATTATGTATCCAATGGAAGTGGTTTCATTAAAATCGGGCTCATTTGCAAAAGTTGGATTTTTGGACCTAAATGTACATTGTATATTATGTATATATTCATTCTTTCTTCAATTTTTATTTTATCTTTCCTAAATACAAAAAATACAAAAAAATCATGGTTGTGTTTTATTTTGATTCCATTGTAAATATCTCTTATTAAAAAGACAAAAAAATACATATTAGAAAAGCAAACAAAAAATGTACATGTTGTATGTATTCCTTTGTAAATTCTCCACTATTTTTCCTTCTTTATATTTTTTGTATTTAAAGTAGCCTACTTTATTTCATTTTATTTTCTTTTATTTATTTTTCATTCTCTACAATAACCACCATTCAACTCCATTCTGCCACCAACCTCCATTCAACCCCACCATTTTTTTAAACCTCCCATTCAACTCCATTAATAATATAACCTCCCACCACATTAGTAACCTCTCATTTCATCCTTTTATATACATCCCATCCTCCTCAATTTGTACTTGATCCATCTTTATGTGAGGAGAGCCTAGTTCCCAGAGTTGAATCGGTGACAGCGACGCAACCGCGGTCGAGCGATGACAGCCCTCTCTCCGATGAGATCCATTGGCTTTTTGGCCAACATCGCAACCCCCTCGCGCGTTGCTCGAGCTCATCGCTCGCCGGTGATATGAGCGAAGACCGTGCTCTCGTGAGCACAACATATGCGATCGTCTCCATTGTAGGTAATTTTTCTTCTCATTTTATCATCTTATCATTATTTTTATCTTTAAAATTTTTTAGCCCATCACATTACCATCTATATACCCCCATTTGTTCATCTTCATCACCATCATCACAATTTCTTTTCCATCATGTGCATCCTCTGATTAACAAAACAAAAAATATATATAAAAAATAAAACGAAAAATTTTTTATTATTATTACATCAGTAAAGAAAAAAATTAAAAAAATAAATTAAAAAAACAGAAGGAGGAAGGAGGCAGCAGGCGCCGCCCGCCACCCCCCTCCCCCTCCAGCGGACTCGCCGCCCTCGCTCCCAGCCGTGTAAGGCGTTGTCGTCCGTGCGCCTCACCGCCGGTAGCCGCGCGCCCCCATCGCATCTCCTCCAGCGGCGATTCCTTCGTGCGACCGCCTGCACACGGCAACAACACAGCCGCACCGCCCGCGTCGAATCCCTCCTCGCCTTGCGCGGCGTCGCCGCCTCTCCACCGCACGTGACGCCGTCGTCGCTGTCCCCAGCACCGCCCCGCGCCTCCCCAGTGGTGCCGCCTCGCCGACCCCGTCATCCCCTTTTGGTTGCATCTCCAGCCTCCCAAGGAAGAAGGTCCACCTTTTTTATTTTTTTAAATGTAAAAATTGCATTGTGTTCATTACATGTTTCTAATATTGTATAATAGTCCCTGTACATAACTTGCATTGTAATTTTGTTCTCTGAAATTTGCACGGATAACCCTGTGTTTGTATAGCAATTTGGACTTCAATTGCGCATCATTTTATTCAATGAAAAATAGCATTATGTTGAGAAACTCATTTTCTACCATTTGAACATTTATTTATATTTTTGTGATTTTGGATAATCAATTAAATTTGTTTACTTGAAATTCTTCATATTTTACCCAATCTGGACTTTGAAATTAATATCTAACTCACGGCTGCTCTAAAAATTCCACAAAAATTTGAGATGATGCCTTGAAATGTGCTTTAAATACTACCCAACTTTCATCCAAAGTGGAGTTGTTTGTGCCTGAAATAAATTGTGGAGTGATTTTCGTATTTGATTTTTGATTAAATCCACATACATCCTTTTTACAAATTTTCAACTCTCCTGGATTTCATATGAAAATATCTATATGAGACAATTCGCTCCCTGCCTTATTTGCTATTGTGGATTTATTAGGAATTAATTACTCACTATCACTCTGTTTTCACTAAAAAATCCATAAAAATTCATATTTTGTCAAAAAATCCAAAAATATTACTGTAGCTTCCTCGTGTTATGTTTATATTCCAGTACATTTTTCATAATTTTTGCTTACTGTTTGTATGAAAAAACCCATAAAAAGTGTGCATTTTTAATTGTTGCATTTTAATCCTGAAAATTCCAAAAAACATATGTTGCATTCATCATTAGATTAAGTTTACTGAAAAAATATAATTTGGTTAAATTGGATTAATTTCGAATTAAAACTAATTTACCTAAGTTGTGCACTTTCTTAGTAACTTAATTCACTTGCATTTGCATTCTTTTTGCATATTTTTTTAAAAAAATCTGCACTGAAAACCTAGATCTAAATTTTGGAATTAACCTCAAGTTGTTAATTTGCCTCCCTGTGTTCGACCCCGAACTTGCCTGAGATATAAATTAAGCCGAGACACTTTTCACGGAGTTCCTTTTCTCGGTTTTGACTGACTCGCTAAGTATGCGTACTACAACGTGCCCAAATTAAATCACGTATTTAGCGACTCGTCAGATGGCGTTGTTGCCAGGGAGGCAAACGACTTAGGGATTAATTTAAAAATTTGAATTTAGATTTTCATTTACTCGGGTAGTCTGAACCCCGAGCCACTTGTAATTAATCCATTTTCCTCTCATTTTTTTCTCTTCATATTTTGTATATATTTTGTTTTTATCTCTTTAATATAAATCTTATTTTCCTTGTGAGGGCCCGGTAGACTTGGAGTACATCGGAGGTCGACGGACGTGACGTACGCCGACCGCTGAAGAGCGAGGATAATTCATTTATCTTCGAGAGAATTTTTGTGATTTTTTGTAATTATTGTGTTGTAATTATTTAGGTAATTTGCTCATTTACATTAACTCTTGTTTGAGAGCTCGCGCGTGTAAAAAAGACTTGGACATTTTTTGTGGTGTGTCGAGACCTGTTTCACTCTACGGTGAGGGTGGGGCTCGACTTGAGTGGTGAAATTAAGGATTAGCCACAAGGTAGTTTAACATCAAATTTGTTTGTGCCCATCATAATTTAGGCTACGCATATCTTAGAAGATTCAAATATCTTATAAGATTCATAATGAGACGCACACAGACACGTACTACTTAGCTCAAATTAAATAAATTCTTCCCTTCTAATAGTATACTGTTTAGGTGAGGTTTTTTCGATCTGCATGCATTTAGTGTAAAATTTACAAATTCTGTTCTGCATAATGCATGGAGAGTGCTGGGATTCACTGTAAGTATACCTTCTTCTGAGCATGCATCATAGTTTCTTGTTTGCATTCTGATTTCTGATTCCCTTCTTGTTTTACAACTTAAGGTGAAAAAGGAAATTGGGACTGAACGATAGACATGTTTTTGTGTTCAGAATAGTTTCAAGTGATAACCTAACTCTAAAATTGGGACTGAATTGGGCAGGTCGATTAAATAATTAGAATAAAAAGAACCTCTGTTCTCGGGTGCATAAAGCCCTCATTATTTGTTTTACTTGTAAGTGAGAGAGACGACCCTAGGATAGAGCCAAGCCAGGATTTCTTACTTACTACTGGTTCTTTATTTTCAGGTGATTATCTACTTTTCAGTGAGGAATACGGGTAGCCGTATTTATACGGTCCGGACTTCCTTAGCGGAGTAGGTGATTTAGAGGGCGCTTTAGTCCTCAAGGAACGGGCTCTGGCCTGTACTTACTCCTATACTAGCTGAAAGTAGGTCAAACTAGTCGTAAGAACCGGGCCAATTTGTAGGAAAATACGGGCACCTAAAAGCTCGTTAATCTTTACAAGATTGTATTTATCATAAACTAAAATTGATAAGATAATTCGACCGAACTCTTACGGCCATCACGTGTTGAGTTGGTGAAATTGGGGGTTTGAATTGTGTTTGTATTAAGTGAGTTTACTCCGCACATTTACGTGCAACGTAGAACTAGCGCCTCGTTGAATATCGTGTTCTAATCGGTTCTTTTGACATCGAAGATGGCTGATTGGGGGGATATTTATTCGGACTTTACGAATCTCTCGTTGAACCCTCCAAGAAGTATGTCTTCACAGGTCCATGCGCAACTTGGACCAACCTGGACTCATGACCCTCTTGAGCCCAGGATCACCCACTCTCGGGATGGTTACTCTCAAACTATTCCCTTTCTCTCTTCCCACCTCACCGAGGAAGACCTTCGCATCGATGAGAATATCTTGATTCATAAATCCTCTTCTAATCAAGAACACCTTGTTGATTCAGGCCATAAATAAGATTCAAGTAAAATACCTCCAAAGAAGAAAGACGAGGAAGAAAAGAATCATGAAGACCCGATGAGAATGGTACTAGCCAGATTAGTTGTATCTGAGCAACAACACACACTTCTCAGAGCTCAGTTAGGATAGCTCAATGTTGGGGTCGAACCACCAATGGATGCGGCGTATAACCCCGGACAATATCAAATTCAGAACTACTTGAGTCCGACCGAACCCACTGTTGATTTTGAATTAAAGATGCATTTTCTGAACCTGTTGCTACACTTTGATGGGAATGGTTCTGAGGAGCCATATGCATTCCTAGGGGACTTTGAGCTCATCTGTGCTAACCTAAAACATAATAATGTTAGCCAAGATTATATTATGCTCAAAGCCCTTCCATTTGCCTTGGGTGGCAAAGCCAACTACTGGGTAAAGAACTTGGGAGTTACAGTCACTACTTATGCCCAGTTCAAGGACCTATTTCTGAAGAAGGTCTACCCATTGAGTAGAACTAACATGATGAGGATGCGAATTACGAGTTTTTCCCAGTTACCCTATGAAGCCTTCTATGATGCTTCGGAAAGATTCAAGGACATCCTGCAGAAGTGTCAGTGTCATGGACTAGATGATAATATCTTGCTCCAGTCGTTCTTCACTGGTCTTAACCCTGAGATGCATGGTTTAGTGAGCACTGCCTGTGGAGGCAGATATACATCGCGAGGAGCGGATACCGTCTGGAAGATATTCGAGCTGATGGCTGAAACTAGCCGCTCACAGATGGCTAGCAGGGCCTATACACCATCCCCCAGTTCACTCTCATCGAGAGGGGGAAAACCAGCTGTAGTTAATCTCTCTCAGGACGTGATCCCTAGCATGGGACTCCTTGCTGACAAGCTTACTGTAGTCGAGAGGATTGACAGGAGAATTGATGAATTAGACCGGAGCATCTCCAAGATCCCAAAACAAACGGAGGAGTTGACTGATAGGGTATCTAAGATAAAGATACCTGCCGTGACTGCACCCTCTTCTCCAGTATACCAAGTTCACCATATTCAGGAGCAGTTGGTGTAAGGGCCACCCCAACCGTAGGAGCAGGACCAATCCTACGCCCACTCTTTCCAGCAACCACCTCCATTAGCAGAGATAGTTCAGGAGGAGCCTCCACCGGTTTGGGAGGTGAATGGAGCATGGTATACTCAGGACCATGCCAGGCATGGAAGTACGGGAGACCAACAGACTTATCAGCGTCCCCCAACCTTTCACGACACCGCATTCACCTCCGCACTGCCTCCTTCACAGCAGAGTCCTGAATTCCAGCCACCCCAGCAGCAGCAGTACCAACAGTATGGCCGACAAGGCCATTATCAGGCGGGCCAGCAGGGACCACAACCCCAGCAGCAACAGCAGAGGCAGTACTCTGGTCAGCGAGGCCAGTCTTCCCGTTCTTCTTCCCAGTCATATCCCCTTCCTTCGTCGTCTAGTCCCGTGGATATACAACAACAGATACTCGACGAGCTACGTTCCTACAAGAATAAGATTCATGACTTACGGGTGGATGTCAACTGCCTATCCAGATGGCGAGACGAGCAGACTGCACCCTCTACCTCAATCCCATCCCAAGTTCAGGCTAACCCCAATAGCCTGAACCGATCTAGTTCTCAGCAGCACTTTGGTCAGGTATGCTATTCAACATCTCCTAGATCTGAACATGAGATTCTTTCGTGTGACGAGGCTAACCACATGTCACTCAGGAGCAGAAGGACCATGACCGTACCTGACCGGGTGAGGGATACGAGGAGGGTAATCTCAAGAGTTCTATCTGAGGAGTCTTCAGAGGACGAGGAGGAGAGGCATCATATTTTGGAGCCCCATCAGCACCATTCGAGGATTTCTGTTTAGGAAGCCGAGAGGAAAAGGAGAGCACACATGCAACATCGGCAGCATGGATACACTTCTGATTCTACGGAGGACCTTGCATCTCCGGTTGTAGCAGATACCACTCCAGCTTCTATTCCACAACCTGTAGTAGATAGTTTTAATTTTGATCCCATGTTGCATAAAAAAGATTCATTTATGAAGAACTCTGTTTTCGTTAATGCAAAGAATGATCTTTCATTTCATGATTCAGACTCTTCATCCTCTGTTTCTCTAGCTTCAATCCCTTTCCCCCGTGCTCTTACGGCAAGAAAGCGCATCAAAAAGATTAAGAAAGATTACCCCGATATGGCACGGTTTGTAAAGAGAACATCACTGTAAAGGTGCCATTTGATGAATATGTGGCTAACCATCCTGCATTCCAAAAATACCTTAAGGTGAGATGCACACCTACAAGGGTTAGCAGGAAGAAAGATAATCGAAATATAAAGACACATGTCTTATCATTAGCCACAACCTATTGTCTCAAGAATCAGATTTTACCAAGGAAAAAGAGAGACATGGGTGCTCACTATGTGGAGAGTCGTATTGACGACATTGCGTTTGCACGCACACTCTTGGATAACGGTTCTTAGATTAACTTACTTACCTTAGCAATATATCAGAAATTGGAGTTGGGACCACTTCACAAATCTAGAGCTTTACTCCAATTCACAGATCATTTAGTGAAGAGACTTAAGGGAGAAGTGAAGAATGTAGTTATCTCGATTGAGGGGCAGAACTATCAAGTTGACATCACAGTCTTGGATATGGAGACCCCCAATCATTGGAGAGAATCTCATATTATTCTTGGGCAGCCCTTCCTTAGGACTGCAGGCGCAGCTTTCGATTATGGTATGTGAATGATGAAGTTCGGTTATCCAGGCGGAGAAGTGAACCTTGAGATGAAGCAAACCAAGTGTTAGTGATCTGATTTAGAGAGTAGCACAGAGTACTCATCTTCAGAGACAGATTGCAGAATGATTAGCACAGTTGGGATTTGGGGACAGATTCCTTCAGGACAGAGCGAGTCCCTTTCATCTGGAAAGGGCATAATGGATGATGCAGTTTTCCAGGTGTTGTCTAATCTTGTGAGAGATGCATCGACCTATTCTCATGATGACATAGAGACCGGGTCTGTCAGTTCCATCCCCTTCAGAATGATCATGGGACATAGATGATGAGTCAGACGTAGCTTTGGTCGAATTATCGCGTTTCTCTGGCGATCCGACTCGCCTTACTTATGAGTTGGTGTCAAGTACTACTTAGTTTAGCCCACCTTCATGCAGCATGGAACCAGATTTAGTTCAGCCAGATCTGCTTGATGATACCACATTGCCAGAACTGAAATCACTACCTCCTACACTCAAGTATGCCTTTCTTGCGGAACCCAAAGAGAGATATCCTGTCATCATTAGATCAGACTTGACTTTAGAACAGGAGTCTAGGTTGTTAGAGGTCTTAGAGAGGAGCCACAAAGCAATAGGCTGGACAGTGTCGGATCTCGTGGGGATTAACCTCGCTCTCTGCTCGCATCATTTTTTTTTACTGAAGATAATGCGAGACCTTCCCGTGAGTTCCAAAGGAGGCTTAACCCCAATCTACGAGAAGTGGTGAAGAAAGAGATTGAGAAATGGTGCAAAGCATGGCTTATATACCCTATTTCTGACTCTAAGTGGGTGGCTCCGCTTCATGCTGTCCCGAAGAAGTTGGGAATTCAGATGGTCACCAACGAGGAGGGGGTAGAGATCGCGACACGAGTACCTACGTCGTGGCGCGTCTATGTTGACTACAGGCGCCTGAATGTTGCGACCAAGAAAGATCACTTTCCCTTGCCTTTTATTGATAAGATCTTGGAGAGACTCGCAGGGAAAGAGTCCTTCTGTTTTATTGATGGGTACTCATGCTACAACCAGGTAGCTATAACACCCAAGGATCAGGAAAAGACCACATTCACATGTCCATTCGGCACTTATTCTTTTAGGCGCATGCCATTCGGGCTCTGCAATGCCCCGGCACATTTCAGCGGTGCATGATAGCCATATTTATCGAGATGGTGGGAGATTTCCTGGAAGTGTTAATGGATGACTCTCGATCCATGGTGATTCTTTTGATACATGTTTAGCGCACTTGGATCGAGTCCTCACGAGGTGTAGAGAGGTGAATCTGGTACTCTCCTAGGAGAAGAGTCACTTTATGGTGACAGAGGGTATCGTGTTGGGGTATGTCATCTCCAAAAGGGGAATGGAGGTTGATCCTGCCAAGGTGGAGGTGATCAAGAAGCTCGATCCACCTACCAATGTGAAGTCAGTGCGGTCATTCTTAGGGCATGTTGGATTCTATAGAAGATTTATTCAGGATTTTTCAAAGATCGCCCGCCCACTGACTGAGCTCATAGGGAAAGACACATAGTTCGTTTTAGATCACAACTGTCTGGAGGACTTTGAGCTCCTGAAGAGGAAGATTTGTGCCTTGCCTATCCTACAAGCTCGTGACTGGTCTCTCCCCTTTGAGATCATGACTGATGCCTCAGATTTCAGTATATGAGCTGTGTTAGGACAACGACGAGAGGGGATCCCATTTGCGATCCATTACGTGAGCAAAGTATTAGATCCTACACAGAAAAATTATACAGTGACTGAAAAGGAAATTCCTACGGTAGTGTGGGTGCTCGAGAAGTTCGGATCATATATTTGGGCTCTAAGGTGACAATTTACACAAATCACACAACCATTCGATACTTAATGGAAAAGAAGGATGCGAAGGCGCATCTTCTTAGGTGGATTTTACTCCTCCAGGAATTTGATTTGGAGATAAAAGATAAACCTGGAGTGAAGAATGTTGTGGCTGATCATCTTTCTCGGATTGAACTTAAGGATTCTCCTGATTATGAGCGGATTAGAGAGACCTTTCCAGATGAGTCAATTTGTGTTATTGACCCACTCCCGAGGTATGCCAACATGGTGAACTATCTTGTCTCCAAGCAGGTTCCCCATGGTTGTACTAGGAGCAACATTGATCGACTGAAGTCAGATTCGAGGAGATACCACTGGGACGATCCTTTCCTTTTCTTCGAAGGATCGGATTGTGTTTGGAGAAGGTGTATTCCTCAGGAGGAATACCAGAGTGTCCTCACATATTGTCATTCACTTGAGGCTGGAGGACATCATTCGAGAAAGAGAACCGCTCACAAAGTACTTCAATGTGGATTGTATTGGCCGACCTTGTTTAGAGATGCTATTGATTTATACAGTCGTGCCCGATCTGTCAAAGAATGGGAGGGACAATTGGACAGAGAGATGAGATGCCCATGCAACCGATGATTATTTGTGATGTTTTTGATGTATGGGGCATAGATTTTATGGGTCCCTTTCCCAACAGCCAAGGACATGAGTACATATTGTTGGCGGTTGATTATTTATCCAGGTGGGTGGAGGCTATCCCAACCCGAACCGCAGACAGCAAGACTGTCTGTAAGTTTGTGAGAGACCATATTATTGCTAGGTTCGGGGTGCCAAAAGTTTTGATATCTGATGGGGGTATCCACTTTGTGAACAAAGATATGAGATCTTTAGCTAAGGACTATGGATTTGAGCATAGAGTTACTAGTCCTTACCACCCATAGTCCAACGACATGGCAGAGGTTTCAAACAGAGAGGTGAAGAGTATTTTGCAGGAATTGGTTCGCCCCGATAAAAAGAACTGGTCTCAGCTCTTGGACCAAGTTTTGTGGGCCTATAGGATAGCCTACAAGACACCATTGAGTACTTCACCAGAATGATCTATGGAAAGCCATGCCATTTACCTGCAGAATTGATTCATAAATCCGAATGAGAAATTAAGAAGATTAATTGGAGTTGTCACCTAGGGAAGCTTTGTCGAGACTTGAACGAGCTCGTGGAAATCCGAAACATGGCATATGACAACAGTTTTGATTTATAAGGACAAAGTAAAGAGATGGCATGATCAGCACATTAGGTGCAATGACTTTGTCCCTGGACAAAAGGTATGGTTATCAATGCCAGGTTGAAGATGTTCCATGGGAAGCTCAAATCTAAATGGACGGGTCCCTTTGTTGTTAAGAAAGTGTAGAGATAGCTGATCTCATAGATGGTGCACAATCTCATGTGGTAAATGGACAATTGCTGACGCATTTTATAGATTCAAAAGAGCAGTTAGTCCAAGTCGAGGTCATCAACTTCATGCAGAGTGAGTACAGAGTAGATACATCATATTACTCTCATGAAGATTGCAGTATCAAGACTCAACATTTAAGAAGATTCAATCACTCTTGTACATATTCCCCCTTCTTTGTATATTCTCCAGATCACATCGGTTCTCATACTTACTCCTGTCCTATACTTAGGTGACCAGAGCCTAAGTATATGGGGGAACCGATGCCCGTCATGTGTATATACTCATCCATGTCTCCTCTTGACCTCGTCCGCCCCATTTTTTCTCTTCTTCTATACTTAGGTTGACTAGAGCCTAAGTATAGGGGGCGGATCGACTTCTATACTTTTTAGTATTTTAGCCATCCTACGCTTAGCACGAGCTATGTCTTTTTTCTCGCTTCTTATGCTCCGAGGACATAGCACATGCTAAGTATAGGGGTGTGTATATATTACATATATACTTTACCCATATCTCATACTTTCACGTATTTTTTCGTATATATTATACAATAATTATGGGTTGGGTAAAAAAATAAAAAATCTCTAAAAAAACTTTTTCAGAAAAATCTCTTAAAAAACTTTTTCAAAAAAATCCTTTCTTATTTACCTATCTTTCTAAAAAAACTCTTGAAAAAAAGAGCAAAACTTTTCTAAAAAAACTTCTTTGCCTTTGTTTGCCAAAAAAACTTTTTGAAAAAAAAACATTTTTCTAAAACTTAAAAAAATTCATCGCAAAAAAAACTAACTAACTAACTAATAAGTTGGTTTAATCCTTGATACTTACACTTTCACACAAGACTAGTGATGTTCAAGAACACTTGGTTTATGAGGTCTTGAGATTTTGAGTTAACCAGCCTTAGTCATTAGGGTCTTGGACTTAATTATTCACATTTCCCTAGTTTGAAAGATTTGTGTGTTATTGCATGCTTAGTCTCTACCTTAAGAATATGATCATCACCTCACATACACGACTGTAGTTATGATGAGATGGGTTGAAATTTCACTTGAGGAACTGGGATGAGGGATTTGAGTTTGGACTTGATTTGATAATGCTCGAGGATGAGATAAAATCAATGAAGGCTTCATGAAATCTGAGTGTCAGCACCTTTTAGCCAGTATGAGAACATGGTTCTTGTACTATCTCTTGACATTTACCTATGTGCCAGGGTGTGATAAAATAAAAAATTGTTGATCAGTGTGGGCCAACTCTTGATAAAAGCAGTGGAGCTAGCTAAAAATACTACAAAGCAATGAAATGTTAAAGAAAAGCTCTCATTCCACAAAGTCAAATATCAAAGAGCTTCCACCAAAGGCGAGCGCTCCCAACCATTTTAAAGTGTCCACTTGGACCACCGCTATTAGGACCAGGAGTCGGGCTTGCACCAAAAAAGGACTCTGCATCGTAAATGCTACAAGTCTGGGTGTAGAAGGTACGATAAGTACTCAAAAAAGGCACACCCCTATGTGCTCCCAAGAAAACAAGTGCAGACGACTCCAACTTCTCTTGACGGACATACTGATCAACATCAAAAATATGCGTTGAGTAATAAGGCACTCGAGAGGATCCTTGTTCCAATGAGAGGGAGAAGAAATGACACAATTCTATGCCCTCCATTAACTGGCCTTCCATCTACACTTTTAAGTCTAACAACTAAAGAGACGGTGGATTGGATGCAAGAAATGGTTTATTCCCTAGTGTTGAGGATCGAGTTCTTACGAGAGTCTCTTGGACTGGAACCTTGGGTGACGTTGCGACTCTACTCTTATAACTGCAGTCAACACTTAAGTCATATCCCTACTATATATGTATACAAAGAGAGTCTGATGATTAGGGAAATTGGATACCTTTTGACTAGAGCTTAGTTCATCTTAGAATTTTAGGATTTCTAAAACCGAGAGTTTTTGAACGGATCAAGTCTTGTATTCACATGCACAGTCAGGGGTTAACCCAACTATTCATTCTTTATTTGCTCGAGGACTAACAAAGTTTAAGTATAGTGGGGGGGGTGATGAATCCGCGATTCACCATCTCAATATCTTACTCTTGGCAAAATTCCTGAGCAATTCTCAAATAAATGTGTATAAAATCAATAAATTAACAAAATGACTCTTGTAAATAAAACATACCAATTATTGTATTGTACAAATAAAATTAACGATAAAAAACCGCAAAATTAAAGGAGATTTTCACATGTAAATAGCTCAAAACTTCATGTGTTTTTTATAATTTCATTTCGACTCCTTTTTGGCTAATTCTTTCTCTAACTTGTTCATAACAATTTATATAAAAATATAAAAATACAAAACAAATTTCACCTCGAATAAATGCTCCTAGATCCCAAAGAGAAAAAGCCGTAAAGTCCAACTTCCAGGCCAAATTCCCGCTCCATATGAAACTAAATTCACCAAACTCACTTTTAAAATTCAAGTTAGAAAATTATCTATCCAACAGAAGTGGTTTCATTAAAATCGGAGCTCATTTGCAAAAGTTGGATTTTGGGACCTAGATGTACATTGTATATTATGTATATATTCATTCTTTCTTCAATTTTTATTTTATATTTCTTAATTACTAAAATACAAAAAAATCATGGTTGTGTTGTATTTTGATTGTAGTATTTTATTGTATTTTTTCCGTTGTAAATATCTCTTATTAAAAAGACAAAAAAATACATATTAGAAAAGCATAAATTCTCCACTATTTTTCCTTCTTTATATTTTTTGTTGTATTTAAAGTAGCCAACTTTATTTCATTTTATTTTCTTTTATTTATTTTTCATTCTCTACCATAACCACCATTCAACTCCATTCTACCACCAACCTCCATTCAACCCTACCATTTTTTAAACCTCCCATTCAACTTCATTAATAATATAACCTCTCACCACTTTAATAACCTCTCATTTCATCCTCTTTATATACATCCCATCCTCCTCAATTTGTACTTGATCCATCTTTATGTGAGGAGAGCCTAGTTTCCAGAGTTGAATCGGTGACAACGACACAACCACGGTCGAGCGACGACAACCCACTCTCCGGTGAGATCCGTTGGCTCTTTGGCCAACATCGCAACCGCCTAGCGCGTCGCTCGAGCTCATCGCTCGCCGGCGATTTGAGCGAAGAACGTGCTCTCGTGAGCACAACATAGGCGATCGTCTCCATTGTAGGTAATTTTTCTTCTCATTTTATCATCTTGTCATTATTTTTATCTTTGCAATTTTTTTAGCTCATCCATTACCATCTATATACCCCCATTTGTTCATCTTCATCACCATCATCATATTTTTCTTTTCCATCATGTGCATTTCCTGATTAGCAAAACAAAAAATATAAAAAATTAAAACAAAAAGTTATTATTATTACAACATCAAAGAAAAAAATCGAAAAAAATAAATTAAAAAAACGGAAGGAGGAAGGAGGCAGCTGGCACCGCTTGCCCCCTCCCCCTCCAGCCGGCTCATCGCCGCTCCCAGTCGCGAAGGCGACGCCGTCCGTGCGCCTCACTGCCGGTAGCCATGCCCCCCGTCGCATCTCCTCTAGCGGCGATTCCTTCATGCGGCCTCCTGCACGCGGCAGCAGCACAGTCGCGCCGCCTACGTCGAATCCGCTCCTCTCCTTGCACGGCACCGCCGCCGCTCCTCTGCTCCATCGTGAGCGGTGCCGTCGTCGCTGTCCCCAGCACCGCCTCGCGCCTCCCCAGCGGCGCCGCCTCGCCGACCCCGTCATCCCCTTTTGGGTGCATCTCCAGTCGCCCAAGGGAGAAGGTCCACCTTATTTTTTATTTTTTTTAAATGTAAAAATTGCATTATATTTATTACATGTTTCTAATATTGCATAATAGTCCATGTAGATAACTTGCGTTGTAATTTTGTTCTCTGAAATTTGCACGGATAACCCTGTGTTTGTATAGCAATTTGAACATCAATTGTGCATCATTTTATTTAATGAAAAATAGCATTATGTTGAGAAACTCATTTTCTACCATCAGAATATTTATTTGTATTTTTGTGAGTTGTGGATAATTAATTAAAATTGTTTACTTGAATTCTTCATATTTTACCGAATCCGGACTCTAAAATTGATATCTAACTCACGGTTGCTCTAAAAATTCCACAAAAATTTGAGATGATGCCTTGAAATGTGCTTTAAATACCACCCAAATTTCATCCAAAGTGGAGTTGTCTGTGCCTGAAATAAATTGTGGAGTGATTTTCGTATTTGATTTTTAATTAAATCCACATACATCCTTTTCACAAAATTTCAAGTCTCTTGGATTCCATATGAAAATACCTATATGAGATAATTTGTTCCCTGCCTTATTTGCTATTGTGGATTTATTTGGAATTAATTACTCACTGCCACTTTATTTTCACTAAAAAATCTATAAAAAATTCATATTTGTCAAAAAATTCCAAAAATATTAGTGTAGCTTCCTTGTGTTATGTTTATATTCTAGTAAAATTTTCATAATTTTTTCTTACTATTTGTATGAAAAAATTCATAAAAGTGTGCATTTTTAATTGTTACATTTTAATCCTGAAAATTCCAAAAAAATATATGTTGCGTTCATCATTGGATTAAGTATACTGGAAAAATATAATTTGGCTAAAATGGATTATTTTCGGATTAAAACTAATAGCTAAGTTGTGCACTTTCTTAGTAACTTAATTCACTTGCATTTGCATTCTTTTTGCATAAAAATTTTTAAAAAAAATCGCCCTGAAAACCTAGATCTAAATTTGGAATTAACCTCAAGTTATTCCTTTGCCTCCACGTGTTAGGCCCCGGACTTGCCCGGTATGTAAATTAAGTCGAGACACTCTTCACGGAGATCCTTTTCTCGGTTCTGACTGATTCGCTAAGTACACGAACTACAACGTACCCAAATTAAATCACGTATTTAGCAACTTGTCACTAACCTACAATAATGGTTAAGCAATAAATACAAATGAGCTAAATTTATTATACCCTACAAAGAATTTGTACATAACACAAACAGTAGGGGTCGAACCACAAAGGATTATGGGGAAGAGCAACACAAATGAATATACAACCTAGGAATTTTTAAAGTATTTTTTTGATTTTGAAAGGTTTTGTGAGGTTTTAATTTTAATGTATGTATTTATTTATTTTTAATAGTGCAATTTTTTAGTTTGTTTTTTTAAAATAAAATATATGTGTGTGCATGGATAGAAAATATAAAAAGAAAGGGAGAAAAGTATCTTTTTGGATTTTCAATATATAGGAAACAATGTTGACAATTTTTAGGGGTTTTACATTTTTTGTTTTTTTGGTAATTTTCAGATAATTATTGAGATTTTATTATTTTTAAATTAGAAAATACTCAAAATAAATAAAACATTAAATCAGGGACTTTAGAATGATCTTAAGAGATATCTATTTGATTAGATTAAGCCCAATTTCAATTTTATTGAATACTGGATAATTTAAAGAAAATTTAGAGACTTAAAATATATTTTTGTATTTTTTATTAATGTTAAGAATTTTTATAAGTTTTTTTTTCAATTTTTAGGAGTTTTTATAATATTTTGTAAAAAGAAAAGGTCAAAAACATAAATATGAAAATATAAATGCACAATAGATTTTTTTTGAATTTTCAAAACTTTTTATAATTTTTTTAAATTTTTAAATGCTAAATAAGAGGAAATGCACTATTTTGTATTTTTATAAATAGGAAAATAACTTCAGTTGCCTTAATATATATATATATATATATGATGTATTATGGTTCCATGCACTTATGATAAATTTTCTATAATTTTCATATGCAAAATGCTATTCTTAATAATTAAAATTCAACTACAAAATCAAATATGCAGTACAGTAACCTAAATGTAACTTCCATAAAAGTTTTCGAGTATCTAATAACAAATTAAACAAGTCCATATGTATACATGAAATTTATCCATAATTTAAAACATTATCCGCACTAGTATGGGTATAAATGCAATTATCTAGAACATTAAAGCGAATATGCCTATTTATCAAAAATATAACACTAATATTCAAAGTTTCTGAATTAAAAATAAATACATAGACATGTAGGGGTCTGGGCACAAAATACCCATCCCCCTCACGCGCATAGACACATGAGGTGACGTGGATTGGACCCAACTACAATTAGAGGAAAGCTTGGGGTTCAAAGTATAAATATTACAAAACTATTTGAACTGCAAATGAAAGTTTACAGACTAAAAATATATAAAAAGGCGGGGGAAGATCTGCAATATACCCTACGATGAACCCTATCCAATGGCTGATGGCAAGTCACTTATACACGTGGTGCACGTTGAACGGTGGATATCCCTTCGACGGTGGAGGGCTTGGATCATATTTGGCTCTTCATCTGACGGTTGACACACATGCTAATCCAACGGTGGAGATGAAAACTAGAGCGGTGGGTAGATCGAACGACTGTTGTTGCTTAAGAAGAACAATGAAGAAGGTTGAGTCCATCCTCCTTTGATCGAGGAGATCTCTGTCGTTCGACCACTTGGGAGGCTCCTGGCAGGCTTAAATTGGTGTTGAAGCTCCTCTGTGTTTGATGGTGTGTTTAAATAGGTCTGGGACCCATCAATGGGGTCCTAAAGACGTGATGAATTCAAGGCACTTGAGTTCCCTTTGGTCGAACAAAAATCGACCCAAGTTGGGTCTTCAACCTCCAGGACATGCGGAATTAGTTTCACAAACGAAAACAAAAGGTTCCTGGGTTGATTTAGGGGCAAAATCAGGTGAGATGAGTTATGACGGAGCAACACTCCAACAAACGGTGAAGGAGAAGAGCTAAATCTTATGATCTTTGCAAGATCAGGGGTTATGGAAGGATATTAGAGCTAGAGAAGCGAAAGGCGAAGAAAATGGGGTGGTTGCGGAGCCGGAATAACAGTTAATGGCGAAGGAACAAAGGACGGAGCCTAGTGCTCCAACTTTCTTTTTGGATTTTGAGATATTTTAAACAAATCACGCAAATTTAAAGCCTAATCTATGCCACTGATTACACTACAAAGCTTAAAATGCAAAAGATAGGAGCCCACCTACTATAGAATAGTATGGAGCAGAAGACACGCGAAGGAGCTCCGACGAGGGGTTAGAAGGTCTCAAATTTCCTTCTCAACATTGTGAATCAATGAGGAACACCTCCTGTGACTAGGATTCACTTTCAGACTCGATCCAATGGTTCAAGGATGGCTTACGAACGATCAACAACAGGTCAAAGACTTGGGTTACAATAAATAGTAGCGACGGAGGGGCGAGGTTGAATTAGGGTTTGCGGTTGAATCGAGGCTCCATCGACCAAAGAATCATGAAGGCATGAAAGGCCCTCGATCGAGGAGCAGACCTCATGAAGGAATTGAGCTCAAAAAATGCAAGAATCTGGCAAGGAAAATCGAGGAAATAGTTGGATCAACGCAACTGACATGCCTATGAAGGTAGGCTCCCCTGTTGACCAGCAGGTCAACCGAGGGCACACTTCGATTGGGCCATGTCAGCCACTAAAAGATAAAAAGAAATACAAATGGAAAAGAAAAGGAAAATAAAATAGAAACAAATCTATTGATTTTTTTCTTAAAATATGAAAGTTGTTTCTTATTTTACGTACTATTTCAGGTGATTTTTATTTATTTTAATGACCTATTTATTATATGTTAATTTTTACAAGTATAATTATATGTATAATTACTTATATATGATGTATTTGACTTTTTATTTTATATTTTATTATTTTATGTACATAATTTGTATATTTATAACTTATTATATCCTCATTTACATATTTTTAGTTTATTTCTTGATCTTCTTTATTCACTTAAATAATTATATATATATATCATATAGGTATAATTTATCTATACATTTTAATTCATTATTATTTTAGCAACTTTTTAATGGTTTTATTCTAATTTATTTATTGAGCATTTTTATAATATTTAGATACATGAAAAAATAAGAGCTAAAATATAAAGAATAAACATATTGATTATTATATATATGTATGTAGTACAATAGGGACCCAGAAGCCAACTTTTGCATCTCAACTGATGAAATCACCTTCATTAAATAAATAATTTAATTTAGAGTATAATAAAGGTGAGTTTGGTCAATTTTTAGTTCACATAGAGAAAATATTGATATGTGCAGTTTTGGTTGCGGCTTTTCATGTATGTGTCCCATTCACATTGTACCTTATTTTTCTATGCAATTAATTTAATATTTTTCTTTGTGTTTTTAAGTACATGTTTGTGAAGAAAATATTTTTATTTTAATTGTATAAGAGTGTGTATAAATTAGTGTAAGTTTCAACTATATATAGTGTACAAGTCACCTAGGGTTTTTAGGTGACAGTGTTATTTTGCTTGTATTTATATGCCCTTATCTCCCCCTACTTTGTCGACTGAGTCAATATCAAATTAGTCTCGATGAATAGGGACACTCGATGTCTTTAACACTTCATTCTTTTCTTTTATTTCTTTATTCTTTTATTTTTGGATTCAATATAGTATTTTATACAATATTTATTGTCAATTTATTGAGTGTTATTTTGTAAAATTAATGCTATATACATGCATTTAGCTAGGGATTCAAGTCTAGAATGAAAAAATAAAGGTGATGAAATGTAGATTCATCAAGTGCCTCAGTAGGCATGTGGTGAGGTATAGTGTATTATAACTAAGTTCCCATCACATCCACTAGCTACTTTTGCCAACTTGAAATTATATGTTAAACCCCAAGAATTCCACTTGATTTGTCACATTCCCATTCACTTAACCAAATCCCGACTCACAAACCATCGCAAACCACCCAAGTCCACTAACCACGTGTAAGAGTCCACTTTGGAGTAGGGCACGAGTCAGTGCATCGAACAATAAGATCATCCATACCATAGTCATAATCCTCATGACTATCCCAATCCCTTTTTTTACACATGAGACTTGATTTATTTTCCAACTTTAATACCCAAAATTTCTCAGAACTCCTCTCTTATTGCTCCCACTGGAATACCAATCAATGTTGCCTACACTAGCCAGTACACGAGTGTTAATTCTAAGTGAGCAAGCAAAACAATAGCCATCAACCATGACTACTTGGCTCGCTCTCTGAGTATTGGGCTAAAAGCATGCAAGTACGGAGGCCGAACACTGCATGGTGACTCTTCGGTGTGCCTAACAACATGTCCCCCAACCAATGCATGTTGAGATCGTGACGTTTAAGCTTCTACCATGGACCCCTACGGTGATTGCCCCTCCCTTGGCTATAACTACTCCACTAAATACACACCACTTATGATAAATTTATTGTGGTATGGACAATAACACAATGGAAAAGGCGTTCATTGAAACATTTATGTAAATATACAAATATGGATACTCCCCCATAAATCATCCGACTCGATGTTCAAGATGCTCTCAACTCGTCGAGGCTCACCGCATCGTGTTTTTTACTTAATATGCTTACAATGGACCCATTTCAGTTGTTCAATACATTATAGTTAATCCTTACATTTATCATATTCCATAGTATCTTACATGGGTCTGCATCTTTTTAAAGTCAATTTACATCATTTTTAATGTCAGTTGCACCTACAGGTTCCAGAATGATCGATCATCTTACTTTAATGATCCATCAACAAAGAAACTATGATATATCATTTTGGCAGCAAATGTTTGATCATCTATAATGGCATGATCGATCGTACTTGGAACAATGACCGGAATCACTTCGGTGACGTCTGAGAAGTTGCTCTAAACGTAAGATTAATTGGATCCCCATGTTCCCGTGGTTACCCACCTCACAAATATATTTTTATAATCTACATGCACCCAGTAGATCGACGGGAAATTACGAAAATGGAGGTGATATCGTATGACTTTGGGCATGAATCTCTCCCATACCCGAAAACAACACCGCCTATAAGTTCTAAACTCTAACAACTCATGGTGCAAAAATCTTGTGGATCTGACAACAAGATGAGGGTGAACTCCATACTTATGGGAATGTTCTCCCATGACTTTCCTTCATCAGGAACAAGAGTTGAGAGACATTTTGTGGAACACGAGTGTGCCCACGACGATCCTCACCATGTTCTCTTCAAAATGGCATGCTCGAACTTTCAATCGATGGTTGGAATATGCTCTAGCAGCAGAGTTCCAACAAGAGTGGTGGTGGTGCAAGCAAAGAATCAAGTGGTCTGACCCACTAGGCTCAACCAACCCCTTATATAGGGGTTCAACCCTAAATGGATCCAGATCAGATCCAGATCCAATTAACTGCAACCCTCCTGCATTTTTCATGTAACTCTGTCATATATGTTGGAAAGGTCTCAAGGAGCATACAAGATGGAGTTGTCATTTTCTTAATTTGGTTGCTGGATCAGATCAAATATTGTGAAAAGGATTGGCTCCTAATATGAGGGATCTCACACGATGGTTGGTAATGAAGTATCCATATATGTCGGTGAATGGAGGGGAGAAAATATGGAAAGTAAAACATAGGTGAAGAAAAGGGGAGATGGAGGTGGTTTGTCGATAATGGTTTGAGTATGGTTTCAGATAACAATATAAATGAGAAAGAAGGAGAATAATATGATAGAATATGCATAGTAAAGGAAAGGAAAGAAGAAGAAAATGTGAAGAATAAGAAGGTAACATGGGGGGGTATCATTTCTCAAGGCATCGGATAGGTCGAGTTGGGCGACTCCTCAGAAAGGAACTGCAATGTGGCACCACCATCGCCTTGGACCTCACCGGAGGGAGTCTCCATCTTTTCTCAAGTCGTGGCATGGCAACAGGCTGGTGTTTAACCTTCCTCAACCAACAGATTTTGATAATGAGGGGGCTTGATGGGGTTTTGAATGGCATGTAGTTATGGTTTTAGGCAAGAATGATGGATGGGATGTGGTGGCAGTTGATGTGTGGTTGGCAGGAGAGGCAGAGCGAAGGATTAGTCGTCAAAGGTTGGTTGGAGTAGTTGTCGACGATTGTGGGAGGGTGGTTGGATGTTTGGTGTCAACAAGAGAGAGGAAAGTGGCGACCGTGGGGGCTTTTAACTGACCGAGGGGTCTATAGTTAGATACCCCATTGGTCGGTGGCA
>JAZKJV010004717.1:0-23032 GCA_037367405.1 Ottelia alismoides
TGAGTCCTTGAAGAGGGTAGGCCACCACAAACCGGATTGGAGCACTTTCTGTGCCGTTCTCCTCCCAGAATGATGTCCCCCTGCCTCAAGCTTGTGGCAGTAAGTGAGGACGCTATGGTGTTCCTCCTGAGGAATACACCGACGCCAGACGCTATCCCTTCCCTCGTGGTAAAGGACGGGATCCTCCCAATGGTAAGACTTGGCCTTCGCAAGGAAGGTCTCAAGCCTCTGCCTGGGCCAATCTTGTGGGACTTTCCCAGCAACGAGAAAGTTCACAATATCGGCATACCATGGGAGTGAGGCGATAGCAAGGATCGCCTCATCTGGGAAGGTATCTCTGATCGGATCAATCTGCTCTGACTCCTCAGGCTGCTCTAACCGGGAAAGGTGATCCGCCACCACATTCTTGACTCCAGGCTTATCCTTGATCTCAATGTCGAACTCCTGGAGTAGAAGGATCCATCTAGTCAGTCTGGCCTTGGCATCCTTCTTTGCCATGAGGTACCTGATGGCGGTGTGATCTGTGTACAAAGTCACTCGGGATCCAATGATATACGATCTGAACTTATCCAGGGCAAACACTACTGCTAGCATCTCCTTCTCTGTGACCGTATAATTCCGCTGGGCGGAATCCAATGTGCGGCTAGCATAGTGTATAGCAAATGGTACTCCATCCCTCCTCTGTCCCAGCACTGCCCCTACGGCAAAATCGGAGGCGTCCGTCATGATCTCGAATGGGAGAGACCAATCAGGTGGCTGGAGGACAGGAGCCTCAATCACACATCTCTGGAGAGTAGCAAACGACGAAAGACACTTGTCATCGACAAGGAACTCGGTGTCTTTCGTCAAGAGGTCGGTCAACAGTCGGGCAATCCTGCTAAAATCCTGAATAAATCTCCTGTAGAATCCCACGTGCCCCAGAAATGACCGTAACTGCCTCAGATTGGACGGCGGTGTGAGTTTTCTAATGACATCGACCTTGGCCGGATCAACCTCCATGCCCCTGTTGGAGATGATGTGGCCAAGCACCGTCCTTGAGTCACCATGAAGTGACTCTTCTCCCAAGATAGCACCAAGTGATACTCCATACATCGTTGGAGTACTCGATCTAGGCAGTCAAGACAAGAATCAAATCCGTCACCGTAGATCGAGAAATCATCCATGAAGACCTCAAGGCACTCCCCTACCATGTCCGAAAAGATCGACAGCATGCACCTCTGGAAAGTCGCAGGGGCGTTGCATAGCCCGAATGGCATGCGTCGAAAAGCGTATGTGCCGAAGGGACAGGTAAAGGTGGTCTTCTCCTGATCCTCAGGAGCGATGGCCACTTGGTTGTAGCCCGAGTACCCATCCAAGAAGCAATAATGGCTCTTCCCTGCCAGTCTCTCAATGATCTGGTCAATAAAAGGCAGGGGGAAATGGTCCTTCTTGGTGGCTTGGTTGAGTCTCCTGTAGTCAACACAAACCCTCCAAGAGGTGGGTACCCGTGTAGCAATCTCCTCCCCCGACTCACTGATCACAGTCGTGATGCCCGTCTTCTTGGGAACCACATGCAAGGGGCTGACCCACTTGGAGTCGGAAATGGGATAAATAAAACCTGCACCCCACCACTTCGATATTTCCTTCATGACAACCTCTCTCAGGTTGGGGTTCAGACGCCGCTGGAACTCACGCGACGGCTTCGCCCCATCCTCGAGATAGATGTGGTGGGAGCACACTGATGGACTAATCCCATGGAGATCTGCTACGCTCCATCCGATCGCCTTGCGGTTCTTTTCAAGAACCCCCATCAAACGGGATTCCTGCTCTCCAGTCAACTCAGCGGAGATGATGACTGGGTACATCTCAGGATCGCCCGCAAGGAATCGATACTTCAGCGAAGTAGGGAGCGGCTTCAGCTCTGGAATGCTGGGTGCCGGCAAATCTGGCTGTGGAAGAAACTGAGTGAACGCTGCAAGGTCTGCCAAATCTGCCTGGGAAAGTGAAAGTGTACTCTCGCAAACTGGGTCGGGAGAAGGCGGCTCAACTGCACTGTCTCTGCTCTGCTCTGCCTCTACCTCCTCCTCTGTAGGCTCGAGTGGACTCAGGTCTGGCATCTGATCATAACAATCGGCCCAATCAGACTCTGAATCCGACGGATCTGTATCAGAATCGGTGGCATCAGTACCACCGGAAACAAGGTGGCCTCAGCACCACCATCACTAATCACCGTGCTGCGATCGAGAACCGGCTCTGCTGCCGCGACTGTATCCGAACCCAGGTCTGTGCTCTCCAGACTCTCCTCTGCTGTCATCCCTGCATCAGCTGTATCTGAAAGTGAGAGGGTAGTCTGTGACTCAAGGTCTGCCCAAGCTGCCTCGTCATCTGTGATCACAAAATCACAGTCCTGGTGGATGTCTGGCTCTGCGTCTGTCAGCTGCTCTGAGTCGGTGCTGGCATCTGAGCGGGATCTAGATCTGGCTCTGTAGTCCTCGATCGTCTCTATTTGTATACTCTCGCCCTGGACGCGAAAGTACACCTTCCCGCTATCATGATCAGTCACCGCCTTGGCTGTGGCTAAGAACGGACGACCAAGGATGATGGGGGTATCGGTCACTGACTCAGGGATCTCCATGTCCAACACTACGAAGTCCACGGGGAATTGCAGACCCTGAATCGTGACGATAACGTCTCGTAATAACCCCTTCGGCCTCTTGACAGATCGATCAGCGAACTGAAGGACTGTCCTGCTCTGTCTAAGAGTGCCCAACTCGAAGCGGTCGAGAAGGGCTGCCGGAAGTAGGTTGATCGAAGATCCGCTATCTAGAAGAGTACGGTCGAACCACTGCTCACTGATCTGGCATCTGACATACGGGGCCCCTGCATCTGGCCTCTTGGCTGGCAGTCGGTTCTGGATCGCGAAGCACGTGGCTTTGGTCAGCACATGTATCTCTGAAGTGTGGTTCCTCCTCCTCCTCCTAACTGTAGTCCTCTCTCTCAAAGATCTCTGAAGGAGGGGGATGTGCTGCAAAGCCTCCTGGAGGGTCAGCTGAATGTGAAACCGATCTATCATGCTCTGGCTGAACTCCTCGAACTCTCTCTTTTGGTATTTTCTTTCTTCCCCTTCCCCATCTGAAGGGCTCTAGGGAAGGGGATCACTGGGTCCTTCTCAGATGAAGGACCAGGAAAAGATCTACGCGGTTCAAGGACCGGATCCACACATACATCATGCACCACAGTGGGACCAAAAGAATGTAAACCTTTTCCTTTATTCATCACAGAATCCTGGGATACATGACCATGAGGAAAAACAACATCAGATCTCTCTCTACAAACACCGGTGGCCTCAGTACCACCACGAGTGGGCTGCTCTGCCTGCTGCTGCTGGAAGACGTCTCGCGGCATCAGTACCGCTAACTGGCTCGGCTGCTGCTGGGGTGGCATCAGTACCACCTCCTGAATCTGGTGAAGTGGCGGCCTCAGTACCGCCGGTGGGATCAGCATCCTCGGTGGCCTCAGTACCACCGTCATCGACTGGAGCGGCCTCAGTACCGCTCTCCTCCTCCTCCTGGGGCGCCTCGGGGTGAAGCTCAGCTGAGACGCCGCCGCCTGCTGGGGTCCTACCGCTCCTAAGCGTGGCAAAATCAACATCAAACAGATCTGAAGAAGTATCATCAAATGGATCGCTAGGAGTGGCTAACTCAGTATGTACTACCTGCTCAGACTTCCGCTTGAGGTTGTTCGGATTCGGCTCTATCTGTGCAGGTATGGCGGCCTTCCCTCTCACCAAGTCCCGCATCTCCTGGCGGAACTCATCCATCTCCCGTCGAAAGGTCGCCTGCTGATCCGTGAGGAGGCGGGCGATATCATCCAAGGCAGGGCTCTCGTGGGAGCCCGACGGGTAGCCTCACTGTGGGTGAGGCTGCTGGTACTGCTGCGGGTGAGAGGGGTAGGAAGGAGGCTGCTGCTGGTGCTGATATCCCGGGTGAGCCTGCTACTCACGCCTCCAAGACTGTCCCTGCTGATAGGGACGAGGACCGTAAGACGACTGCTGCTGGTAGACTGGGTGCTGCTGCTGCAGCTGCTGGTGATGGTCTCTCGGCTGGGAGTACTGCCCTCCCTGTGCTGACGGCTGCTGCTGGGGCTGAGCACCACCGCTCCCCCACCTGAATCCGGGATGATCTCGTCGGATCCCAGGTTGGGGACGGTCGTACCAGATCCCGTTGACATCCATCAACGGCTCTGCATCCAAGGGGGCTGGGGTAGTACCGCCAACGGCTGATCCGGCTGGTAGACCACCATCTGCATCTCTGGAGATGGTGGGGACTGGTAGGTGGGCTGCGGCTGCTGGTACGGCTCTGCCTGTACAAGGTGAACCTGTCTAGGCTGCGCTGGGGCGCTGGAGCGCTGGGACGAGCTGCTGCTGCTGCCGGAGTCGCCTCGCGACTGAAGACGGGGCTGAGAAGCCGTCTGTGTCTCCTGGAGACACATGAGCTGTGTCTTCAGGTCGCTCAAGACCTGTGCCATCTGATCCATCTGTGCTATGCTCTGGCACTACTTCTTCTCGATCAGCTCCATGCGGTCCAGCTTCTCGCTGATGATGCCCATGTCTGCAGCTGATGACTCTGCCTGTGCTGCTGCTGCTGCAGACGAACTGGAAGGACCTGCATCGACCCGTGCTATCCTCTGGTACTGCACGGGTCCTGGCTGATGTGGCTGGGTCTTCTGCGTGTAGAGGCGGGTCTGGGACATAACCATGTAGTTCTCCGCCATCTCCTCAAAAATAGCCCAGACCTGGTCATGGTCCTTGGCGAAGTAGGACCCGCCACAAGAAGCGTTCACCAAGCCCTGTAGCTCTGGTGACAACCCACTGAAAAAACTCTGAACCAAGTTCGGCTTCGTGATATCATGGTGTGGGCATCTGTCCAGGAGCTCTCTAAACCTCTCCCAAGCCTCGTGGAACTGCTCGTTGGGGAACATGGAGAAGTTGCTGATCAGGGCCCTTGTCGCGTTCGTCCGCCCGAGTGGATAGTACTTGTTCAAGTACTCGGTGCGAAGCTGCTCCCATGTGTACACGAATCTCCCAAATGTTTCAGCCAGGTGGCTGCTCTATCTGCCAGTGAGAAGGGGAAGGCAATCATCCGTATGGTATCCTGGTCCACATGTCTGTCGTGGACAGTACTGCAGATCATCAGAAACTCCTGGAGGTGAAGGTGGGGCTCCTCTGTAGCCAGCCCATGAAACCGCGGGAGCATCTGCAAGGTGTTCGGGGGGAACTTGAAGTCCCCCACGATGGCTGGAACCACAACCCAATGGTGCATCAAGGTAGATCCGGGGTTGTGCAACTCCCGCATCGGTCTCGGTGGTCCTGCTCCTTCTGCGGCTGCTGCCGCTGCGGCAGCGGCCGCGGCTGCTGCTGCTGCTGCTGCGGCTCGTGCCTGTGCCTCATCGGGGTCCTCGGGCTCGCTCTGTGCATCTCTCTCTGCTCTGATCCTCTCCATCTCACGCCTCATCTCTATCATAAAAGCTCCTGATCGCGGAGCTGCTGCTGGACTGTCTCTAACTGTGCGATCAGGGTGGAGTTGATCGCTCCCTGGTCCAGTACAAAGTGCTAGGGACGGGAGTGATCGTCAGAACTGCCTGCGCCTGCCATCTCGACGTCTGCAAAATCGAAGGAGCCCAACTCAGGTGCTGTCAAATGAATAAGTCTCTCCTCGGGCTCATATCTCTCTGGTCGGTCAGAAAGGGGGTCGAGGGGGAACAGGGTGGAATCGTACTCGGGCTCGGAGAGCGGGTCTGAGCTCTCGCGAGCCAACCTAGATGATGAGGTAGACGCGCCCGAAAGCGGTGCAGCCAAAGGCTGCCTAAGAGATCGTCTACCCATCATCTCGATCTGGCGAGTAGGGCGGATGAGATCTGGAAAAACTATGATCGAAAAACAAACCCCCGGTTCACCAACGCAACGCGAGCTGAAGACCGTGAAAGTTCGGTCAAATTATCTTGTCGATTTTATTTTGGTGAGCACTCAAGATATCAGAGCGATTACGTGACCTGTTGGGAACCCGATGCTCCCAAGAGACTGGCCCAATCCTAAATCTAGATCTTTCCCAGCCAGTACAAGTTGCGGACCGTTTACCGGCTACCCGATCAACCTGCTCTGTTAAGGATGTCACGGCCCGCTTTACCGGGTACCGGAGAGATCCTCATTGGAGAACGACTAACTCTAAGACCAGTAGTCTAACGGAAGTTCAGGCGTGGCTCTATCCTAGTGTGCGGGTCACTCTCTCGCTCAAGCAAACCAAACAATGAGGGGGTTGCTCTCCCCAAGACAGAATTTTAGGGTGAGCGTGTTTTAAGGTCAATAGTCTTAGCAGTCCCAATTTTATGGTTACACTTTTTTAGGTATTTTTCAAATCAAACAAAACGCCTAACGAATTTTCGGTTTCTCCTGGTTATTAAGTCCAAAATCGGGGGGAGAAGACGAAAAAGCCGATGCACGAAAAATCAATGATGCATGCAGAGTCAGAAATGCGTACCTGCCTCCAGCTCTCTACATGAAAAGTGATCCGCGCATAAAATAAAGACAGAAAAGTAAACTAAGCTATATGATGCAACGGTGAAAAGCCGAGTCCTAAGACAAGCAACTTCTATTGATCGTGAAGAACAATAGTTAGTTAACCGAATCGAGTCCGGAGTCCGATCTTGGGAGTCACTCGGTGCCCGCCACAACGGGTCCTGCCAGCGCTGTATGTGACTCCTAACGGCACGTGGTCTCAAATCCAAATAAACTAACTTTTTTAGTGAATTTTAGTAAGGTCCAATTACGTTCTATAGGAACAGATATTCTATTACGTGTTGGGCCTTAGAAATCTTACGTCACAATCAACAAAAAATCCTATGTCTAGGGGCTCGAGCAAAAACCGCGAAACATCCGGAAAATGACAGTAAGAAAAGAAAAAGAAAACCGCGTAAAAAGCCGCGAAAAAGCCGCAGGTCCTAATGGGTCCCCCGAGCACGCCGGTGCTCGGCGAAACAGACCCGCTACGGTCTAAGTGTCTAAAAGAGTGTCCAACAGTCTCAGAGTCCTGTATTATTACAATTAATAATAAATGAATAAAATTCTATCCTACTGCCTCACTCCACTCAACTCTCTCCTCTCGCTCTCTCCTGCGGCTTCGTAGAGAAAGAAAAGCCGCCTCCGAATGCCGCGGCTGCACCGGCTCCTCGAAAGTCGCCTCCGCGGTCCTCGGGCCCTCGCAAGAAAAGAAAGAAAGTGGTCAGACCAATAAAATAATCAAATAATAAATGAAAAATAAAAATGAGGATATATGTGCAAAAATGGAAATAAAATAACCACACAAAAAATAAAACAAAAAGAAAATAAATACAAAAGCCGCGAAAAGCCGCGAGCTCCGAAGAGCCGCGGAAAACCGCGAAAACAAAAACGAAAAATAAAACAAAAACAACTACTAAGCGTGCTCCCCGGCAACGGCGCCATTCTGATGACAGGCCTGATCACTAGGGTATGAGGTACAAAAATCAGGTCATTGTGACCCGAGCAATCAGACCATGTATATCAAGAAAAAGATCGAACCGCAAAAGAAATCAAAGATCAAAACAAAGCGAGCAAGCGGTCCTAGCTATGTGATTAACCTGGTATAGCCCCCAGGGTCGAACACAAGGAGCACGGATTGGCCTAGGGCCTACGAAGTAGTGAAAATGAAATAAAAATAAAAGAAAATGTTTTTTAGAGGTTTTTATGAATTTTATATTTTTTTGGATTTTCAAATTATAAAGAAAATAAAAGAAAGTAAAATCTAGGCAACTTCAACAATTTATTAAACACACCAAAAATAATGCAAAAATTAAGGAAAAATTGTTTTTATGTTTTTTAGGTTTTTAAGTGTTTTTGGTGAATTTTTGGTAATTTTCTAATGGGTAGATTATTTTCTAAAAATCAAACAGTGCGAAAAATGAAAGGTACTGTCCAGCAAGGCTTAAGACCCAAAAATAAAATATTTAAGGATCTCAAAAAGCCCTGGCTGTAATCTAGAAAGAATAAGGAAAATTTAGGCACCCTAATTATTGTTTTTGGATTTTTAAATTATTTATTATAATTTTTTATGAGTTTTTAGGGTTTTTCAATTTTTAGGGTTTTTAGACAATGAAAAATAGCCAAAATTGGCTAGAAAATCAAACAACACACAAGAAACAGTAACTAATTTTTTTAGAATTTTTGGGGGTGATTTTATATTTTTTTGGTATTTTTATATCTAGACAGTAACTAAAAAGGCTGTTTTTGAATTTTTAAAAATACTAAATAAAATCAAAAATGTCCTCAAAAATTCTCAAAAAATCTACAACATGGCAGGAGCCATGTGTCAAATTTTCATCGAATTTGGAGGTGGTT
Organism: Ottelia alismoides; assembly: GCA_037367405.1. NCBI lineage: Eukaryota > Viridiplantae > Streptophyta > Magnoliopsida > Alismatales > Hydrocharitaceae > Ottelia > Ottelia alismoides. The sequence continues at coordinate 8,390 of JAZKJV010004717.1, forward strand.
TGATATTTATTCAAAAATCAAAGAGGGGGCACTATGCACAGGGACGTAAGTGCAAATACCCAAAGTTCTGAGGGCCAAGTGCAAAATCCCAGCAAGTCACGCGCGTGGCGCGTGGCTGGGGCACTCAGGGGCCTTTTGGTAAGAAAAACCAAGTTTCTGGACTTATTGGTAACTCGTACCAAAAGTCCAGGGGCTTGGATGCAAAAATCCCACTAAAATCCGCACATGCGCATAATCAACACTCACAGGGGCATAAATGCAATTACCAAAAAGTTAACATTCATTCATTAACCCAACAGAACTACAGGGAAGAAGATGTAAATAACCCAAACAAGCACGTGACGAAGCACGTGGTCTCACATACACAGGGGCATAAACGTAAATAAAAACAAGCACAAGGTCCCAGTTGCAATTTACCCTACGTAAATAAAAGTTCTAAAATATTTACAGGACTAGAAATAAAACGACAAACTAAGAGGGGGCCCTAAGCAAATTACCCCTTATTTCGTCGACGGCCAGATGCGCGCCACGTGGAAGATCGGTCGGCTCTGGTGCGTTGGCGCTCTTCCTCTTCTTCTCTCGGGCCGAATCGACGCTCCAGAAGAAGCCACGTGGAGGATCGGACGGGTCAGGTCTCAGGTGGCTCCCTCTCTCTGCTCTACGGTCCTGATCAGCCCCTCCATGTGATCGACGGTAGCTGCTCCACGATGAACGGACGGCTGGGATTAAAACTGGAGCGGAGGAGCTATCGGACGGTGCTGGAGGCTCCTCGAAGAACAGGTGGCCGGCGAGGTTCGCCGGCCTCGTGCACGAGCTTGGGACCTCCTCAGCTGCCTCTGGAGATCGGAGCAGGTCCGCCTTGGTATGCCGCAGCTGTGGGTGCTATCCGATGGCCCAACCGAGCCCTGGAGGGGCTCCGGCGAGGCTGGCGGCGCGAAGGAGCTGGCTGGAATGTAAGGGGGTCTCAGACGACTCCCTTTGGACCTGCAAAGCAAACCAACAGCTTCGCGGGTCGAGGGCAAAATGCCTCGACCCAAAGAAGCGAAGTGAGGGTGATCGGTGCGGCGGGGCGAAGGAGCTCCGGCGAGCGACAGGTGGTGGAGCTCGACTCCCAGCTCCGGGGCGAGCTGGGGTTGAGTGGGAGTGCGAAGAACGTGCGTGAGGAAGTGGCGAAGGTGATGGGGTGCTCCGATGATCGAGATATTAAGCGAGATGGCCGGAATCAGGGAAGCACGTCGGAGAGTGGATTTGGGCGAAATCTGAAATTACACTAAATGGCGGAGCGAAATGGATACCTGGATGATGCGGGAGACTGGGCTGGAGCTTAGCTAGCTCCTGGTCCTTGCCTCAAGGGTCGTCAACGCCCGAGGCTTGAGCTCCGGTCAGACGTCGGAGCACGGCGGCGCAAGGCAGCCGGATCGATGGTCCAAGCACCTCCTCCTCGCTGCGACACCGGTGGATGCAAGCTGTCACCTTGCAGGTTGCGATGGAGCTCACTGGAGAGAGAATGGGGAGCCAAAGATGGATTGGGAGTGCGGCGGATCTCGGGAATATATATGCGTGCAGGTCCGGAAAGGAGGTGGCGGGTAGGGCGAGCTGATGCGCGGATCTCGAGGCCAAAGCTCCGGCGCGCTTCTCGGATGTGACATGGTCATTGCGGACCCGGATTTGGGGTGGATGGAAATCGGGTCATCAAGAGAAAAATCCGGAAGGCGGGTCGAATGAACAGACCCGGGCTCTGGTGGTCCTGGGGGAGGTGTTGACCGGGGGTCAACAATCCCCCGTGGACCAATCAGAGCCCGCCAATTATTGAAATTTTACTTGATTTTTTTGGGGCCTTAAATGGCTGAATTTTCAAAAACTTAAAACATGAAAAATGTTTGTTTTAATTTTTTCTATTTTTTTGTGATTTTTAATTAATTTTTGGAAATTAAAAATAAGGTATATACATAGTAGCTATACATAGGTATATATACACTATATTGATTTTTGATTTTTTGATTTTTAATTAGTTATTTTTATACATTTTTATTCCCATTTTATATTTTATTTATTTATAAGATAAAATGAGGAATAAAAGGCTATTTTTATTTTATTTTTATTATTTATATACATGGGTTAATTAGTTAGTTATATACATAATATATACATGGTATATATACAAGATGTTTTTGTGTTTTTAATTTTGTAATTTTTATTTGATTTTTGTTTTAATTCTTTTTATTTATTTTATTTACAAAACATAAAAAGGAATATTTACAAAAAGTTTTGGAAATAAAGAAATTTGTTTACAAGGTGAAATAAATATAAGATATGTGGTCTATGTACAAGGTGTGAGGGTCTTTTTGTATTTTTGATTTTTAAGATTTTTATTTTGTTTTTAATAGCTTATAAATATTTACAAATATTTACAACATATTTTTGGGTGAGGAAAATATATAATTTTATTTATTTACAAATATGTACATGTGAGCCCCTATCTCCCTCTACTTGTGGCTTTTATGCGGTCAGGCCCATGCTGAGCCCTCCCTTGGGTTAGGTTGCTCAATATTTATTCTAAATATTTCCCTCTTTTTCTTTTTCTTCTTTATTCTTTTATTTTTGCACAAAAACATGCTAATTATCTAATTTTACAAACATGCATGCTTTTGCTAACTTTTCCTATTTACACATATCTACATGCATTTGCATAGGTTTTTGTAGCTAAAATATAAGAATAAAGAGTGATGAATGGGTATTCATCAACTATCGCCAGAAAAGGTCGTCCTAATATGATCGGGGCATCGGCAACAAATTTAGGGACTACCATGTCCAGCACAACAAGTCTACGGGGAATTGCAAACCCTGAATGGTGATGATAACATCCTCAATCAATCCCTTTGACATCTTGATCGATCTATCAGCAAACTGCAAGACTATCATGCTTGGTCGAAGAGATCCAAACACGTACTTGTCGAGTAAGGAAGAAGGAAGGAGATTGATCAAGGATCTGCTATCTAGTAGAGACGATCAAATGTCTGGTCTAAAATCTCACATCTGACATACGGTGCTCCTGTGTCTGAACGCTTGGCTGGGAGACGGTTCTGAATAGCATAAAAAGTCTCCTTGGTCAACACATGAATCTCATAACAATGGTTGCGATGCCTCTTCTTTCTACGAACTGTAGTTCTCTCCTTGAGTCCTTTCTGTAGAAGAGTAATGTGTACCAAGGCCTCTGAAAAAGTAAGATGGATGGTAAATCTATCAAGCATCTCTTTCATCATATCTTAATATATGAATCTTTTGGGGATTTTCTTTTTTCTCGCCTTTCCCTGAGCTGAGTGCTTGAGGAAAAGGAATCTGTACATCCTCCCCACTGATATGTACACCCGGAAGATCAACAAAGGTAGGAGAGGATCTTTTTGTAGAATCAAGACTATCATCATGTGTATCCTCAAAAGAAAACGATCTGATAGAAAAAGTCTTGTCCTTATTTCTTTTTCTAGATTTTCTCTTTTTTTTTCATTTCTTTGTGTTTTATCTTCTCATCATTAGGTACAAAAGATGGTAACATAGCTATCTCTTCATCGTGCTCCTCAAATCTGGTGGCATAACACCACCATCCAAATCCTCATGAATACTAGCGGCATCAACCTCACTATCAAAGTTGCGCTGAACTGGCTCAAAGTTACCATATACTTGTGCATCTGTAAATGCCTAGCCGAGTCATCGCTGGATAGGACTCTACCACTCCTAAGAGAAATGAAATCAACATCTTCCACATAATCCGGTGGCATATGTGAATGAGAAGTAGATTTGTCTGCTGGGTATGCGTGGCAGCCTTATCTTGCATAAGATCCAACATCTACCGCTTGAAATCATCCATATATCACCTATACATCTCATACTGATCGGTAATCCTACAGGCAAGATCATCTATAGCTGAATTTTCATAGGAATGTCCTAGAGAACCAGATGAGTCATTCAAAAACTGTTGAGGTGGTTGCTGCAAGAGAGAATCTAGTGTCCACTGAGTGAAAGTCTGAATCTGATGAGGCTCGATCTCATGAACAAGAGGGTAAGGCACAAACTCATGCTGAAAGTTATGTATCTGTTGTACTAGAGACTATCGGATGAAAATAAAGCTCTCTATCGTTCTCTCTCTGCTCATGGAATCAGCTGGTGACCCTGAAGATGGATTGGATGTCATCTGTATAATCTGATTCTTTAGGTCACTAATGCTCCTCACAAGTCCATCGATCTTGTCGAGCTTGTGTAACTGGTGGTACCTCGTCTCAATACGCTAGTGTGGTCCAATATCTGACTAAGAACCCTCAACTCATCTAATAAAGATTCCAAAGAAGTAGGAATCGATGAACCCTCCTCAACTTGTGCCATGGTAGACTGGTGAAGAAATGCAGGTGATTCCATCTGTGTATGAGAATCTGAATGAGCTATAGTGGCATGATGAGGTCCCATCTCCTAAAAAATTTCCCAAACCACACCCTCATGTTTTGAAAAGCATGATCCACCACAAGCAGAACTCACCAATCACTCTCGATCAGGTGTCAACCCACTAAAGAACCCCTGAACCAAGCTCGGCTTCGAAATACCATGGTGGGGGCACCTATCAATCAGGTATCTAAACAGTCCCATGCCTCGTGGAACTGCTCGTTCCCTAGCATGGAGAAGCTAGTAATGAGAGACCTCGCAACAGTCATACGTCCAATGGGGTAGAATATACTCAGGAACTCGGTATGAAGTTGCTCCCACGTAGTAACAACTCTCCCAAAATGCCGCAACCAGTACACGGCCTTATTAGCCAGGGAGGATGGAAAAGCTATCATCCGGATGATATCCTCATCAACTAGAGAGTCATGTATTGTACTGCGTATCAAATTGAACTCTTGAAGATGTGAATGTGGCTCCTCAGTGAACTGCCCATGAAAGATGGTAAAATCTAAATAATCTGAGGTGCGAGGACAAATGATCCGTGAATGGGAGGAAGTCGAATCCACCTACTAGTAAAAGAATTTCTAGGTACGTGAAGTTGTCTCATCGTACATACAAGCTTTGTAGGTACTCTCTCCTCTCTATCTGGCTCATTATCCTCTGGCATGTGCCTCGTCTCTCTCAATTGTATCAACTCAGCTCCGACCTCAATCATTAGAAGGGCTTGCTCCCTAATCTAGGTCTGCATAATCTCAAGGGAAGCAAAAAGATTGGCATTAATTGTTGCATGATATATACTCTTTGGAAAGTGCGACTGTGCTCCCTTCCCACTCAGAACTGTCTTTGGAAAGGAGAATGCATCCATGTCTAGCTCTCATACATCTATATGTAGTTGTGGGATGGTAACGGAGGTGGAGAAGAACATGGAGAATGAGAAGAACCTCCAGGGTCAAGATCACACTTGGAAGAGGAAGATCGTCCCAAATCCAGCTCAAACAGGAGGTTCTTGCGAACTAACCCCAATCACGAAATCAAAGGAGAAGACAAAGAAAACTCGAGTTCAAAGAGGGGATTCTCCCGAACCAACCTAGATGGACGGGTAGGTGTGCGTGAAAGCGATGCTATAAGAGTCGATCCAAGAGACCGCCTACCCATCATCGTGACTCAAGAAATATAAAATGAAAATAAAGGAGAAAAAGAAGATGGATCCTTGTACGTACCTCACAATGCTCCTCTGCAACTGGCTCATAAAGAACACCAGCCTCCAAGTACCTCGGTTGCTCGGTTCTCGAAGAAACCAACCTCGATACCTAGGCCCTACAACACAAAGCAAACATGAAAGTAGTAAAAGATACCAAAAACATGTGAGAAAAAGAAAGAAAGAAAAAATGCAACAAAAATAAGTTGATGAAAAAAAGAAAAGGAAACCCTAAAACCTAAGGCTCTAGTCTCTACCCTAGTGATGCCTCCCCAACAACGATGCCATTTGAAAAAGTCAACCAGTCAGGTCATCTAAAAAGATAGGCAACTATTGTTGTGGTGATTGGTTGAAATTCCTAGAAAACCAGAATTTTTTGGGTCAGTTGGACGGAGGAAGAAGGTGGAGGGGAGAGGAAGGCGACGGGCAGAGAGGAACAAGGAAGAAGAAAGGGAACGGGGAAGAGAAAAGGAGGAGAGAGAAAAGAGGATAAAAATAAATTAATTAATTAAAATAATTTCAATTAATTATTAAAATAAATAAATATAACTTTTAAATAATTCAATAAATAATTTAATTAAATATTAATTAATTAATTAAATACATATGAAAATAATATTGATATATAAATAAATAATCTAAAAAATTTAATAAATTTTATTTTTTATTATATATTAATAATATAACATTACTTAAATATTAATAAAATATAAGAATAAAAGGAATAACAAAAAATAAATAGAATAGGATTAATATACTTTGTACAATTTATACCAATAGGGTTCCAAAACCTACTTTTTGCATATTAACTCTGATTTTAATGAAATCACTTTTACTTGATAGATAATTTTATAAAACAACTCCAATTCAGAGTTCACGTGGTCAAGTTATGAGGTTCGGAAGTTTAGGTTTACGACTTTTTAACTTTGAGATTTATTGGCATTTATTAGTAAATAAATTTAAGTTATATTTTTATATTTTTACTGATTTTTATAAACACTTTAGAAAAAGAATTAGGTTAAATGGGATTAGAAATAATTAAATAAAAAATAAATTGTCTTTATATTTTATTTTAACGATGAAAATGGATTGTTTATTTTATTCCTAACTTGAAAATAATTCCCTTTTCTTGATGCAATAGTATTTTGAAGAAAGAAAATTGAAAGAGACAAAATATTGTTAACGTTGAGATGAAGGGATTGTGAAAGGGTCATGTGATCACGAAGGCTCCTCTCCAAAAGCTTTGGAACAGTTTACTGCACTGTAGAGATACATGAATGCAAGATGCACACTTAATTGAAAAAATAAGTAGAGAAATTCAAGAATAGAGAAATACAATGCTGATCAAAGCTACTTCACGTGAAATCAAGATTGTTCTTCCGTTGAAAAAGGACTCATGAACACATGACAAGTCGAGAGATTATTGAGAAGATCTTGGACTATAGTTTTCTAGACAACGGTTGTTCTATCGACCTAATAACTTCATTGTTGCTCAACAAGATCGAGTTGAGGCCTCTTAAAAAATCACGATTGATTCTTCAGTATGTTGAAAGACCAGTTAAGAGGTTGAGGGGTATCTTGAAGAAAGTTATCTAACTTCTGAGGACTTGCAATTCCCAGTAAATTTCATTATTTCTCGATGTGGATTGCTCAAAGGGAGTGGGTTCTCTGCTGTGGTGCTGTGGTACTGTAGCGCACCACAGCCGCTCGATCATGCTCGAGCATGATCGAGCGGCTGTGGTGCGCTACAGCACCACAGCACCACAGCAGACGATCCATACGCTTGCTCAAAATAGTTCTTAGTGCAAACTGTCGAAAAAATTTTCAGCAAACAACGGAGGCTTTTTCGATTATCAAACTAAAGAGAATGCTTTAACATACAAGGCAAAGAGTGTGCGAGTGGAGATAGTAAAGAACGTTGCAGACCGTTCAGCTTCAGACATTACTTAAGATTTGTCAAATTTAGTCAACAACTATGATTTAAATTAAAAGAGTTCGCCAAGACGACCTGTCAAGCTTTGATATTGAGAAACAAACCTTACTCTCGTATGCAGAAAAGGATTTAAAAAGTTCAATAGCCAAGTATTTTCGGGGTGAGAATGTATTTTTAGACTTTTTTTTTCGAAGATGCATCAGATCTCTCTATTTTCAAATGACGATGAGCTAAACATGTGCTTGTAGGAGATGTTTGTTTCAAGTCAATCCAAGGATGAGCAGGTAACCAAGTTGAATGATGTCATTTCCTCGATTCTGTACATTTTTTGTGATATGAATCCAAAGCAGAATGCAGAGATGGTACGTGAATTTTTAGAATCATCCTTCATCACCAGTACAACCCAGCAAGGATTACATTGAGCTCAAGTTCTTTACCTGTGGACCTCAAGTTCGCCTTCATTACTGGTGTTGAAAATAGCTTCCCCATCATAGTGAAAACATAAATGAGTCAATTCAGATTACGTTGGTTTGGAAAAGATTCTAATTAGACCTATTGGATTGGATTAGAAACTTATTGTAACATGGTCCAACCCTTTTTATTTTTAACCCAACCGTCAGATACAAAACTGTATAATTTGTTTTAAACCAGTCAGCCATCTCCGTTGTAGTCTAGTTGGTTAGGATACTCGGCTCTCACCCGAGAGACCCGGGTTGAAGTCCCGGCAACGGAAATGTTTCTAACTATTAACCTAAATTTTGATTTTATCAATAATTTGGAAAAAGAGAAAATAAAATTCGACCACAGTGGGAGTCGAACCCACGACCTTCTGATCCGAAGTCAGACGCGCTCATCCACTGCGCTATGCGGTCACGATAATTATATTGTTAATAAAATAATCTCGATATCAAAATCTATTTAAAGCCGCATCGACTATAATAGAAAAAGAAACGGAGATGATGCTAGATACAAAGGATATGTTAATTTTCTATATCTATATATGCTTTTAGACAATGAAATGAGGATCTTGTGTAGTAGCAACTATTAGCTGATTTGTCTCCACCACCATTCCATTTATGCCTTCACTGCACGACTCTTCTGGTGGTCGGAGTTTTTATCCTCCACTTCTTTGGAGGTGACCACCCTTCTACTCAGCAGCACTGCTACTACATGACAGTGATCTCTTCCCTTCACTCTGTTGGAAGCAACTTCAACACCTATGATCTTTGACAAGCATCGCATTTGGGCTTTCCTTGTTTCGTGACCCATGTGTGTATTGTGGTCTCTTTTTACTCTTTATTCCCTGTGTATTTTATTTTTATTTTTTTAGTTTGTTGAAAAGATTAACGTCCATGGTTTGTCAAGATGTTTATCGATCATTTGTCGGTGAACGTTTTATTTTATTATTGCTTTGTTATTCTTTCTTTTTCTGTCATCTATTTTGTTGGGATTTTCTTATGGGAGGCTCTCACCGTGCAAGCTCTTTTTATTTATTTTTTAATATTCTCGATCTAATAATATCTAGAAAAACAATTTAGTGGTTGATTCTATATCATCAATGTTCCTCTTTAATTTTGGTGTTTGCATCTAAATGAAGACCTATGTCCTATAGGTTGATAAGGCCTTAAAAGTAACTAATACCATCAGTATGCAATCATCCAAATCATAGTACCGTACAAAATAAAACAAACAGAAGAAATAACTGTAAAATTCAGGATGAGTTATAATTGTTCAAAGGAAAAACACTATCTTAATAAGCTTATTTCTCATTGTATGCAAGAGGAAGAGAGAATAAAGCAAGATAGAGTGGAATGCACTCATTTGGTTACTAGTTCTAAGTTCAAGAAAATTAAATGGTCGAAGGAAGTTCCTAAGGAATCTTTGTCCCGAGAAAACCAAAAATAAACTTAAGGAAAACAAATGAACTTTTTTTGGCAGGGGTTAAGGTAACGTGAAGAAGGATTGTATTAAATAACATACTTAACATGAAAAGAAAGGTATGTCTCTTGCTTTAGTTTACTATGAGGTTAATTCAACTTTTATACCTATGCATGCATGATGTATATATTCCTGATACTGCTATTCACATGTGTGGAAATGCTTCCAAAACTAACAGTGTTGGGTGGTGCTAAAAGTTTCATTTACGTGGGAAACAATAAGAACATGGAAGTTAATGATGTTGCAGAATTTGTATTATCATTAATTAATAGTGTGCTCTGAATTTAGAACATATGCGTTACTTATGCGGTCATGTCTATATGAACTTGATAGTCATTTATAAAATCACATTATTTACAAAATACGCCACAAAACACGAGACTTCGAAAACTCTGCTGCTCAAATCACATAGTGTTAGTTGCGGTTTTAAAAAGTGTAAATTAACAAAAATAAGTCCCATCTATTTCTCAATTTCTAACCAGTGGTCTCATTTCCTTTTTTTTCCCAAATACATGCTTTCATAATTTCCACAATCCTTGTATATCGATGTTAAATCCTAAAACTGAAAGTTGAGACACCACTATTACATTTGGAAAATTAGGGAATCAACACATATTGAGGCCCGTTTTCGTATTTTATCCTTTTAAAACCAAGATGACGACCACTTCGATTGGTAACATACTTTGACTTGATTGATCTATCAGATAATATTATAAAAATTGGAATTAAAAATAAAACCGGGCTCACACTTGTTAGTTGATCCAATTCAATGACCAAATAGTTAGAAATTGTATAAAGAAGAAACAAACCTCATTTCCCAATTACCCAGGACCCACAACTCTACTCGAGTAAAGCCCTATAACATCCCAAGCTTAGATCTCCGATCCATTATCAAGGAAAACTAGCTCGGACAATTTGTTGGGTTCGGGCCTAAATGGATCAGTAGACAACCACTTAAAATGCTTAAGTTCAAGTTGTCAAATCGTAATCCCCGCCACTTATAACCTACCCTCACACTTTGTGAGTTTTATATGTAAGACTATGTTTGGGGTATGGGTGTTAAAACCTCCCCCATTTATATTAGCAACGTCCTCGATGTGACATGACACATTACTTACTTCCAGTGATGTGGCAGTTGCACGCTCCCGGCTTAAGTCCTTTCGGGTAGCTCTTTCCACTATCAGAGGGAACCCGCTCTGATACCATATGTAACCTCCGAAGTTTTAGTCCCCGGTCCGTTTATCGAGGAAAACTAATCCTGGCAACTTGTTAGACTCGAGTCCAAATGGAACCCGTTGGCAACCATCCAAAATGCTTAAGCCTAATTTATCATGTAGTAATCTCCACCATTTATAACCTGATGTGGGACTATATATGGGATTGGAGTGTTATAGCCCCAATCTAAATCCTCAATGCATGCCTCCTCATCCTCCCTTTCGAGTGGATGCAACCGTCCCATCGTAATTTCGTCATTCCCCTCTTTGTCATCATCTCTTCCCCATTTCCCCTTCCATAGAAGAGCATGGATCCTCTTTTGTAGCGAGAGTTACAACAAAGGTGATGTAGTGGACCTTTTTTGTGAATCTCATTTCAAAATCCATCCTTAGATTTAATCATTGGTAAATGTACTACATGTCCTCCAAATTTCATTAAAATCCGATGTAACTTTCTATTTTATCTTAATGAGTAAAGATCTGGTTAATATTTAAGCAACTTCAATCCATTAAAAAAGAACCAGACCTTTGATATGTAATATAAAGTAGCAAATTACATCGAATTTAAAAAAATTAGAGGACAAGTAGAATAATAATCTAGGATTAAATCTATAAGGATGAATTTTGGAATGAAATTCGTAAAAAAGTTCAATACAATACCTCTGTTGTAACTCTTTTAGGGCTTGTTCGGTTAGGAAATAAGCAGGAATAAGGATGTGGAATAAGGAGAATAAGGGTCTATTCTCTATCCGGCTGGAGGATAGGAATAAGGATAATAAGATGAAATAAAGGTAGGTAAGGTGCGATAAAGATAGGAACAAGAGTGAAATAAGATAGAATAATGGGAATACTCGTACCACTGGAAACTGTGTTGGGAGGAGAATTGACCCCTTATTCCAGGGTTTATTCTCCTACCAAACATGGCCTTAATCTCTCCGGAGAATGCCACCACCTACATATTGCAACCTCCTCCATTGCAAGCGAGGCATGGCACCAATGCTTCATCGCAACTCTTTCCTTCTCATAGCCGAGGTCTCTTCAACATGATGTGACGAAAACATGCCGATGCTCTTTCACCGCCTTCTCCTTTTCGTGTTAGTCTCACTGAGATATCTATCTAGATATCATCGAGAGTGGTATATGCAATGTAATTGACGTTGTAGCTATAGTTTTAAATTTTGGTATTGGATATCGTATCAATACCATGTCGAAACGAAATTTCGTCGAATTTCGATCACATTTCGCCTAAATCGAGCAACATTTGTGAAGAAAGGCTGACATATCGACATTTCGCTCGAAACTTCAGTCCCATGTCAAAAATGAAATTTCAGCAAAATTTCACCAATATTTCGCGAAATCTGAAACCATGTACATAGGTACTTATGTGGTATCTATATTACATATTTGCAATCTTACCAAAAAAAACACCATTAGTGGTAGCGATGTAATGCGTAGTGGTCGTATGTTCCCACTTTAAACCCAAGTATGCAATTTTATTATTGCGATATTTTGTTCTCTTTTCTTAGAATTGGAATTTATAGGAATAAAATTTATAAACTCACGTTTTGACCAAACATGTCAAAACTAATTAATACCACAATATGTCATTGAAAACTTGTCATCTAAATAAACTAATAATATGGTCAGGTTCTGCAAAAATTTTAGTCTAAAATACCTACAGATTTATTAGGTCTCTTACTCATGATAGGTTAGCACGACCTGTCATTAGTTTAAACTACGGGAGTGCCCCTCCGATTTTATGCAAATACACTTTGCCCTTACATTTTTTGCTTTTCCCCCAATATTCTTATAAAACTAACAGGATTGCCCTTCCTATATTACACTTATGTCCCCGTATTACATTAAAGGATGGTAATATTGTACATTTTGTAAGAAAATATATGTAGAAGTGTAATTACAAAAAAAATAAGGACCACTACAACAAAATTGAGCTATAGAAATACTTTTTTTCAAAGTCCACCGCTAAATTCACCGTTGTTAAATATATAATGGTGATATAATTCGTTGCGAAATGAGTTTTCGTACTCGAAATTAGGAACGAATATCATATCTATCGTTATGTCATTATCAATGGTCCATATAAGAATGCTTATCCGTTGCTATTTTTCAAATATCAACTAATCGTCGCTAAATTTTTAACTAAAAAAATTAGCGATGATTAATTAAAAGTTTGAAAAATAGCAACAGATAAGCGTCGCTATGTGGACCATTGCTAATGATATAACGACATATATGATATTCATCGCTAATTTCGAGGTCGAAAAATCATTTCGCAACGAATAATATCACCATTATATATTGAACAACAGCTAATTTAGTGACGGATTTTGAAAAAAACATCACTATAGCTCAATTTTATTGTAGTTGATAGCATTTACCAAATCTTGGAGAGGAAACAAGTATAACAATCCTTTAAAATAAATAAAGTGTGTGTAAATGTAGGTGTGTGTGTGTGTGTGCATACACATGCGCTCGCATAACTGGTCCTAACGATATAGACAAAATTAATCATCAAATCTACTTAAGATGTACAAAAAAACACAAGGCGTCTTTACTATCAAATCATTTAAGACATACTTCACCCATGAGTTAAAACTTTATGGGATCAATTTAAGAGACGACGCTAGGATGCAGTGACGGTTCTCAACAAAAGTCCATATATATATTTAATATATAGTATTATATATAATTTAAATACTCTATTTAATAATTAAAATTTATATGTTATGTATAATAGTCCTCATATATCAACAAAAAAATCAATATATATGATCTAATTACAATAATTAATTGTTAACATTACATGATGTGCATAACCGGATATTGATACATCCGTATATGTCCATCATCATGTCCGTTTTATAAACCATCATGGATGTATAGTTTTTATTTTAGCATATATGGTATAGATAACGATTTTTCTTTTATATTTCTTTGCATATACCGATATGGTTTGGATGCCTCTTTCATTTTTTTAGGATCTTAAAACAGATATGGTTACATATTTTTCTAGTGTATACACATATGGATACAAATACATATTTATATCCGCATGTTTGCAATCATATTTTTATCTGCGTCGGTTTTAAAATAGTACGCAGATACATGCACACATGTCAAAATATGTATAAACAAATATGATAAGGGAATTGTACACATATCTATATAGTGTTACTTGTTTGAACATATTAAATCTAGTGGTATTACTTAATATCACATTAACAAATGTGTATTTCAGTGATATGAAGAGTTTTGTAGGGATCTTTTTGCCAATATGATGTTTATAGATATTATTTATGTTCCATTATAACTTTATATGGGTATTTTTTGTAAAAAAGCAATATTAGTTTCAATCAATTATGGAATTATTGGAAGCTCGTAGATTAAATTCGCTTCCACAAAACCAACATCATAAATTGAAACTTCCATTAATGTTCTACATATCCTCCAAATTACGCTCAAATCTGATGTCATTTCCTATTTTAGCTTAGTGGTTAAAAATTCAATCAATATTTAAGCAACTTAAATCCCATTTAAAAGAGAATTAAACTTTTTTATTATTGATATAAAATTGCAAATGATATTGGATTTGAACAAAAATTGGAGGATATGTATAACATTATTCGAAGATTCTATTTATAAGGTTTGATTTTAAGAAACAAATTTGAAAAAAAAGTTACGACACCTCTTTTGTAACTTCATTACAAAAGAAGAACCCCTTCCCAAATATTAACAACTAAAATGACAAGATAAATTAGACTAGATAATCCCCCGATAGCCCCCAAGAAGAATTTTCTGGCTACGTCCCTAGAAGCATGAATCAATTGTAAAATCTTCACTAGACAACTTGGAAACAGGAGACATGGGCCTAAACTAATGATAGAAAGCGAATTTAATTATTGAAAAAT